>CM022679.1:8519668-8852168 GCA_012295275.1 Chrysomallon squamiferum
TATATAGAGAGAGAGAGAGAGAGAGAGAGAGAGAGAGAGAGAGAGAGAGAGATTATAAATGTTTAATGGAATGTTAGTCTGGAAAAAAAACTGACGTCATCTATAATGACGTAACCGGAATACTGACCTAAAGAAAACAACGAAAGCTTAGCAGGACTTCTCATCAGAGTAAAGAAAACTGTTAGTAAATACAACAATGGCGTCGACTCTCTATAAACATGGAATACGACAGCAACATTCATCAAAGTTAATGCTGGCTAAACACAGTTCAAAGTCACTGATATTCACCAAACTCAGCAAATCCTCCGTTAGTTATGACTCCAAGACAGATCTAAAGCTCCTCAAAAGAAAATCTAGGAAACAAGTAACCAAAACAATTAACTTGATATCACCTGGAAGTGCCATCTTCAAAGCGGTACGTAGCTTATAATGTTTTGTTTATGTGTTGTATTTTTATTTTTATTTCTATATCTTCATCATTTCGTAAAACTGAGACCGCCATGGATCATACGACATAACGAACGGCCTGTCACACCAGAATGAATCAACACAATAATTGTGAAAGTTCCATTCATGGAACCGAATGTGAAATCATTATATCATATACTGTATGTTCACTTGATTCGTAATAGACAATTTAAGAAAGTACATTTTTGGCGGGAAAATGTAAAGAAGCTTTTTTAAGTAATTTTATTTTTTTCGCTAATTATTTTCTTAAGTAGTACATTTTGATCAACATAAGAATTCCTCTAACACATAATAAAGAAATTTTCGATAGAAATTGGACAATAAATATATCCATTTAGTGGCTATTTCCAGGAATATCTCCTATTTATTCCAGCATTAGATTACATTAAAAATTGGATTTCTTTGATCATTTGAGGGTCGTTCTGCACTTAAGCCAGTTCGGACCTTCTGGACAACAATCATAATTTACATCTCACTTGATACCAATCCATTATAAGAAACATAACCATTAAAAAAAAAAAAACAACTACAGTCCTCACTAATTTGTTACTTTGTAGTTATAAAAATTACGTTTGAAATTTTATTTTTTGAAATCAGGATACGTCTTCGGACACTAAGCTCAACATACTGAAGACGACATTTGAGATGGCCAGCAAGGGAGGATCGCAAGGATTAAATCTGGAACAGTTTACGGAAGCCATACGAAGAACGAGTAACAGGTAGTAGTATCATACTAATTAACACAACAAATACAAAATATCGTGAAACAAGATATGCTTTTAAACTGAAGTAAATAAATATACATAGATTCTACCCTTGGCGTTACCGATGTAGCGATTAGCGATAAACATGTATCCTAACGTTGAACAAAGAACTGCCTGTCGTAAGCTGAGAAAATGCTTGATCGACTCTCGAAGTTTTTAAAACAAATACTATTATCCAGTTGATTCATTTGTAATAGGCCATTTGCTTGTCAGAATTAAATAATAATAATAATAATAATAATAATGATGATGATGATGATGATGATGATAATGATGACAATGATGATGATGATGATGGTGATGAAGATTAATTTTAATTAGTATTTTACAATCGCTATTTCATAACAATCATTTGTTTCACGTGGCTAGAGAAATGACTGATGAAGAAATAAAGCACAACTTCATGAAGATGGACGTGGACTGTGACGGCACAGTGGACTGGACGGAGTATGTCACATTTCAAATGTTCACGCGTCAAGTGAACGACCAGCTGATGCAGGTGATCCCCGAAAAACCTTTTGTCAACGAAATGAAACACGTTCAAGCGAGGACCCACGACGCGATTGTCAGCATCATCTTCTTCCCGCACATCCCGAAGCATTCCAACAGGTACGACCTTTGCGACGGCAAATACGCCTCGCTCACCAGAGACGGCATTGTAAGCTTCTGGACGCTGGAAATGAAGCACAAGATCAACTTCGGCGCCATCATGGACGACGACCGCATCAACAAACCCTGGTTCCTCGACATGACGTGCATGTACAACGTCAACATGCTCGCACTGACCACCACCGACAGAGAATTCATCTTCTTCGACATCACGCCCGAAGCGTTCTTGAAACGCTTCGTGATCACGGGACTGGAGAACTGCGTCACTTCCATGGACTTCTGGATTGACCTCGTCCAGCGCAGGTTTGCGATCTTCATGTGGGGAGACACGCGCGGTAACATATTCGCGCTGTACTTCCAGGTGCTCAGGGGCGGCGGACTTTTCGCATCGACGAGCGACAAAAAGGACACGGCCAAAAGGGCGACCTTCTCGGAAATAATGCGCGGACTGGTGCCACACATTAAGGCGTACAAGATGCCTCGAACTCACGAAGACTGGGTGTGCAAAATCAAATACGTGCCTCAGCTCAACGGCTTCATGTCGTGCTGCGAGAAGACAAACACGGCGCTGTACTTGGCTGACTTCATCAAAGACAGGACAGCTATCTACTTCAAAGTGCACAAAGGCATCACGTGTTTTGACTATTCCACGCAGATGAACGTCATTGTGTCGGGTGGTCCAGACTATGTAGTTCGTTTGTGGAATCCCTACCTTACCCACAGAGCCATCGCCCTGCTTAAGGTAATAATCGTTCTGAAATAATAATAATAATAATAATAATAATAATAATAATAATAATAATAATAATAATAATAATAGTAAAAGTAAGAGTAATAGTAGTAGTAGCAGTAGAAGAGTAGAGTGGCAGTAGAGGTAATGGTAGTAGTAGTAGTAGAAGTAATAGTAGTAGTATTAATGATGATGGTGATGATGATAATGATGATGATAATTATAATAATGGATAAATCAATAAAATATTGGGCTTAAACTAATTTATTTTTACTATTCACAAA
The DNA here is from genome assembly GCA_012295275.1 of Chrysomallon squamiferum. Taxonomy (NCBI): domain Eukaryota; kingdom Metazoa; phylum Mollusca; class Gastropoda; order Neomphalida; family Peltospiridae; genus Chrysomallon; species Chrysomallon squamiferum. The sequence continues at coordinate 8,522,524 of CM022679.1, forward strand.
CAATATATGAACATTAGAAAACGTTTTAATTATTTATTTAAAACAAAATCATTGGTATGTCCTTCGTGTTATATTTGTTATTTTAACAAGCAAATATTAGCTGCAGAACCAAAGTTAAAATCATTCGACTGAATAATTCATGCATGTTTGTGAATGTCCGTGTATGTTTTCTTCAGTCCTGAAAACGAGTTCTACTTTTTCAACGTAAATACTACAGAAATCAAAAAAAAAATGCGATAATACTGTTTCTCAAACCTAAAACCTTACATTCTTCATTACATTCAATTCATTTTAAGGGTCACACGAGGCCTGTGACCTACGTTTTTGTGAACGACAGTCGACACCAAGTTGTCAGCATCGACAAAGAGAAAACAGTGAATGTCTTCGACCTCATAGATCAGAGCTGGGTTCAGCACATGAGTCACAGAAACATCAGGCTGGGGCCTTTCCCTCTCACGGGCGTTTTCTTCAACGAGAAACTCCAGCATCTCATCTTGGCCACCAACCATTTGGGACTGCTGGAGGAGAAGTACGAAGAAAAGCCCACCGACGTCGTGTCTCACAAAAACCCTGTCGTGATCACGTTGTACAACAAAACTTTCAAATACCTTGTCACAGCGTGCGAAGGATCTGTGGTGAGCGTCTGGAATGTTACAGATGGTAATAAGTTTGATATATATATATATATATTTTTTTTTTTTCCGTTATGAACGGGTTTATTCAATGCCTCATGTTAAAATATTTTTAAAATAATAATAATAATAATAATAATAATAATAATAATAATAATAATAATAATAATAATAATAATAGTAATAAATAATTTTAATACGAATGGAAGGACTGTTAAAACTTCGGTAAGTTTCATAAGTAATCATAATAATAAAAAACAAAAGTAATCTTCCAAAACCCAACAAATGGAAGGACTGTCCGAAACCATACGTTTACAAATATAAATTACCATTTCGTTTATTGTAATCTTTATTTATATATTACCATATTATCTAAAAAAGAAAAAACATTGCGCTTGAACGAGGGCAGCGAAATATAATCAAACACACACTTCTGCCTTGAAATATGTTTACTAAAACTCTTTTCACATTTATTCCATTTTGCAAAGGTACGAAGGTGATGCAGTTTATAAACGCGCACAGCTCAGTGAAAGATGGAATAGAGTCTCCAGTGGAAATCACTGCTATGGCGTTTGACAGTCAGGAGAAACGAGTGCTGACGGGTGCGCGCGACGGTTCAGTGAAAATGTGGAACTTCAACAACGGCGCCTGCCTCCAGGAGCTGCACATCGCAGAAAAAACCCACGTCGTGGCCATCGTGTGCTCCCGGGACGAGATCTTTGTGACAGGCTGGAGCAGAAACATCAGCGTATTCTTGGACGGCGCTGGCGACGTCAGCAGGAAAACGTGGCCAACGCGACATAACGAAGACATTCTTTGCATGATCTATAACAACCCCAAGTTCATAGCCACGAGCTCTTACGACGGCGACATAATACTGTGGCTTCGCGACACGGGCCAAGCAGTCTGTCGGTTTAATGCGCACGAAAGCGACGAGCCCATTGACCTGCTAAATACGTACAACACGGTGTCAACTCAGGCAAAGAAAGCCAGTTCGGTCAGAGACGACAGTTCTGCGTTCCTCGATGTCTATCCAGCCGCATCGGTAGCACGATCTTCTCCAATAAGTTATTCGGTCCTCGATATTGGCGGTCGACGACACTTCAGTCTTCAGCGGGCAAACACTCAAGAATCGCTGCACACTGAACTGCTGGCTGTCGCAGGCAGTGAGCTGGATAATAAACACGTCAGCTGGACGGCGCGACAAAGCCTTTTCTCGAGACGCGACAGTGGTGCGTCTAAGCAGACCAGCATGCTGTCGCGACAAAACAGCGTATCCTCGGAAAGACAAAACCTGGCGCTCGAACGCCGGCACCTGTCCAAAGACAGCAGCAGAAAATTTGGCAGGTCCATTTTCGCCAAACTGTCGGACAGCGGCGAACGGGAAGAACATTTAGTCGTAGCGAAGAAGAAACCCAAAGAATTCTGCGAACACCCGTTGCTATGGGCTCTGGACAGAAGTGCAATCGTTGACCAAGAAAGTGAGTATAATCCAAAGAAACAGTATCCGAGAGAGGAGTATGACGACTTGTGTAAACTCTATGAAGCTGCAGTCGATACGATTCTGTTTCTGGAGAGCCGCGACGCTATGGATAAAAAAACAGCGACGCTCATAGCAGCTGGTTCCGAAGGATGGGTTAGAGCGTGGTCCATTCAAGGAGGCTTGTTAGGTCAGTTCAACGCTGGTCACAGGACTGGTAGTTCGATTACTCATATGGTAACCGACGAGTCAAACAAATACCTCATTACTTCTGATTCCTTAGGATACGTGAAGGTCTGGGATTTGGTTAATTACTGTACCAGGAACAAAATGTCAGCCGATGAATTACAGCGACACAAAGAGAAAATGAAAAAAAAATTTGCTTTCCTGAGGATGCCCGTACATTTTTTCAAACACTTCGAAAATAAAATGAAAGCTGAAACTGTAAGGCCACCTCCAAAAACGAGCAAACCAGAAAAGAACCTCAAACGTCCATTTTTGTTGAATTCTTTCAAAGCACACAATACCGCTGTTAACCACATGAACATGGTGAATGAAAACTACATTATAACATGTAGCTCCGACCAGTCCGTCCGCATGTGGACCATATATGGCATCTACATAGGAACATTTGGTGAAAAATGGCGCATTAGTTTAGATCAAATAGATTCGTCGATGCTAACTCGGCCGGTGCCTATGGATTTGAGGAGAACTGGTTCCGCGCGAACTCTCTGGGTCCTTAACGGAGGAACATTACCTCACTGGCAAACCGCCTTTAAAGTAATCCGTCAGATCGGCTTCTTTCGACTTCTGCGAAAAGTGTGTTCCGGGAAGAAGGCAAAAGAAGAAGAGGAAGAAGACGAAGAAGAAAAAGAAGAAGAAGAAGAAGAAGAAGAAGCAGAAGCAGAAGAAGAAGAAGTAGAAGAAGAAAAAAAAGCGGAGGAAGAAACGTTTGAGGATACACGGAGGCAATCAGAAATGCCACGTGCCAGCTTCAGCAAAATTCTGGGCAGATCATACAAACGACAAATGAGACACAAACTTCCACCACATATTCCCAGACTTTTTGAGTCACCGTGTGCGGTAAGTGATGACGGGCATAACCTGTTTCTTACAGTTTTATAGTTTTTGATCATTTTCAGCAATAATTACACATTTAAAGCGTATCTTTTTTTTTTTTTTTTTTTTTTTTTATACACTGTCGACCGATAGCCATTTTAAAAAAAAAAATTATTTAATTATTTATTCTGACATTAGAAGATACTTTAAAACAAAATGATAAATCCATCCGTCACATGTCATCACATACAGTAAAATAGGTTTTCTTTTTCTTGCCTTAATTTTTTAATTATTTATTTTTTTTTTTATTTATTTTTTCTCTCTCTCTCTCTCTCTCTCTCTCTCTCTCTCTCTCTCTCTCTCTCTCTCTCTCTCTCTCTCTCTCTCTTATAATTCACGTTCTGTCTTATTCTAAAACGGTATTTTGTTTTCACCATTTTTATTTCCAGTTTGGTGTTTACCATACGTTGCCCTTCGTGGATTTGACGCCAGTAAATGTAAACCAAATACCAGACGTCATTGAAGAAATTAACGTTCGGCGTCTTGAATCACACTGCAGAAAAGACAAAGGCAGGGAGTGCCACGCCATTGCTAATGCCGAGAAAGTGTTTGTAAAATTTTCAATACAGAATCGGACACGATTTAAACAGGGCGAAAAAGATGACAGAATACTTGCTAAATACCCTACTGCGTATTCAGAAAATGTTCCAAAGCTGCCTCCAATTTAGTCACAGTTATTAATTATTATATTATTAAAGAAGTTAAGATATTGTTTGTGAACAAGATTTGGATACCTTATCAAATGTGGTCATGAGTAATGGTGTTTTTTTTTAGGAAAAACAAATAAATAAAATATTTATTTTATATGAGTAATAAATTCCTCTTTATATATCTGTTAGTGATTAACAGATTGCATTTTATTTCTCTTTCAATTTTACTACAGGTACCAGACCAGGTATCCAGGAATCCTGGGAATGAGGAGAGGCCGACTTTCGTTGGACCAAGGCTTAAAATATAAAACAAACTATGAAAAGTAAAGAACAAAACTGTATTTTGCAGATAACATTTAATATCCTTTTAAAGCCATTTTTTCTGGAAGCCAGATAAATGATCTGGTACCTGTACTTTAACTGTTCCGATTATAATAACATCAAATCGAGTCCAAATATATAGATATATATATATATATATATTCTAAATCTATATCTGTTCTATCTCTTTATTTGTGAATAGAAAACAGTTTTATTTTATAACAAATACAGAATAATATTGACTATACCTGAATATAAACATTCAAAGTAATAAATAAATATTGACTGGTATTGCTGCCTGTGTAGTTACTGGATCCTGTTAAAAACGTAGAAGTTTCAACAAAACAGTCTAGATTAGTCATTACTTTTTTCTTCTTCTCACTTCATAATGCTGAAAGACATTTATAATTACTGTGACAAATAACATTTTGATATTTTAACACAGTAATTAATGTCTCTCTCTCTCTCTATATATATATATTCTTGATAAAAAATCCAAAAACATGCTGTATATATTTTATTTATTTATTATTTTTTTTAATTTTTTTTTAAAATAGTTTATGATTGGCCAATCTGACACCAGATTAAACTTTCTCCTGTTTTAATTTGTCCATCACAAGTTTAGCAGATATGACATCTTCAATAGCAATACCTGAAAAAACAATATAATAATAACTCAACATCCTAATTTGAATCAAAAATGTTTAGTGAGGGTGGGGACTGAAGTGTGTAATGCATTTAAAAAACTACACAACTGCCGAACTATTTCAACTAGCAAAAATAAAAATATACTTTTTGAGCTTAGGGAGGTCTAAATGTTGGTCGAGTTAAAAAATATATTTTGAAGACTTACAAATATTGAATGAAACTGTTTTCTAAACGCTCTGCTCTAAATTATCTTGTAACTGGTATAAAAAGGTGCATGAAATTGTTTATCGTATAATTATATATTAATTTTTTATATATACTGTGTGACTATTTTTCTAGATCAAATGTAGCCTTACAGACTGAAGTTTATAATTTTTCTGTCAGATTTTTAAAGAAATTAGTCACTGTACTTTATTGCATTTCTCTGTAGTATATTTTCAAATTGTAGACATTCATCTCTTGTAGAATGCAGATGTTTAATTTTGGTACAGCAGCAGACTACATATATTAGTGTATTAACGTACTTCATAGACTGTATAAACAGACAGATAACTAGATACTGATATAGACAGATAACTATACATTTAATGTATTAATATAGTTCAGTCATTTATTTTTTGCACACTAGGAGTTTCCTCAAATTTACCTTTCTTACTAAATAGTTGATATTCACTTCTGATTCACTAGTAAACTGCAGACTTTTAGATTATTCAAATAGTATAAATGAAATGTCCTGATGTTGAATAATACAGTAATGAAAATTTAGATGTTCCTTTTTAACAAAATTATTTTCAACAAAGATAACATTTACTTGTATGTTAGACATCTCACCCAGTGATTTAAAAATTGTTGTTTCATTTCTTCTTGCCTCTTTTTTCCCTAGAATAACTTCACCAATTTCACCATAGATCTGTGCCTGGCAGTATAAAAACAAAGACAGACGACTTCACACATAAAAAAAATAATAAGACTACATAAAAGATAAACACCTGTAAAAAATAATTTATCACTTTTATCAATTTCTTCATTCATTTGTGCTCTGCGATACAAATACAAATACACACAACTTCACAAATTATTAGTACAAAAAGAAAAAAACTACAAGAAAAATATCTTTAAAATTTCAGCACAGAATTTAACATCCATTTCATCAAACATTTATGAATTCATAAAAAGCGACTGTAATTATAAATTTATCTTTAAATGAAAGAAATTCATGTTAATATCCATAAATGCTTCAGTGTTATTTAATCTACAGTAGAAAAAGAATTTTCGAATAAACGTGAGTTAAGGGGACTGAACGACTGATACCTTTGACATGATGATGTCACCACTTTGCTGCAGAGCTGATTCTACGTCATCAGTGTACAACGTGACACTCGTCATCAATGCAGGGTCAATCTCCTGCCAGTCACTCCGGCATGCACCTACAGCTACAAAAAAATAATTTATATAATTTTTTTTAATATCTCTCTTTAGGTATCTATATTTTAATGACTTCAGTTATATATTTTCTGGTTTTATTTAATTTTTTTTTTTTTTTTTTTAATCCAAATGCTTGTTCACACAACCATGGTGGTATAATAATTGATGTAGTAAGAGGTAAATAGTTGATGTAGTAAGATGTAAATAGTTGATGTAGTAAGTATGGAAAGAAGCTCAGTGGTAAATAGCTCCTTTTAGAAATGCTTTAATGTGCAGAAAGCAGTTAATAAGAACAATGACAGAAATCAAAAAACGAGTAATAAAACAGAAATTTGGATACCGTTAATGTGAGCGCCTTGTTTTACCCAGGACTTCTGTAACACTGGCGTTGCTGATGATGTTACAGTAACAATCACATCAGCATCCTTCACAGCGTCCTCAGCAGACTTGCAAGCCACTGCTCCTAATTCCTGTGATAGTCTTTCTGCACTTTCAAATCTGTGATTCCAAATCCTGACCTGAAATAAGAAAAGGACACAAAACAATATTTTCGTTAACACTGCAATATTAGTTCAGTTTCTTTTGGAAATGGAAGTTATTACTAAAGACAAAGCAGTTTCACTGAGAGTTTGGTAATGTTTTATAATCAAGGACTGAATAAAATCAGTTATGTATGATACTATGGAACATTAATATGTGAAGAACTTTCAATTATTTCTTCTTCTTCTGCCTTTTTTAAAACATTTATTAACTTAATAATATTAAAGTTATTTTAGAATATATATATATATATACATATGTATATAAAACTTTATTAATGTCTGAAAAATAAAACTATTTAAAATATATATCTACCTATATTAATATACAATATAATGTATACTAAAATTATATTATTTGCTACTCACAGACATGTACATTGTATAAAGAGAAAGCCTTGTGTATTATTAATGTCCATTTTATACATGGTGTATTATGTGTTATCTGCAGATATATTTAATTTATAAAATTTATTTCTTTTAAGAGTAAATTTTTGCTCTTTTTAGAAGTATTTCTATTTAATGTAATGGAATTTTGTATTATTAAATAAAGAATAAAGAAAATTACTCTTTTTTGTTAAGTGTATGTTTATTTTTTAGTTTATTTTTTTTACACAACTCTAATGAAAAAAGCAAAATCACACACTAGATTTGTCCAATATATAATCTTGTAATTTCATTTATAACAACAAATTTTACTTTATAATCATCTGGACTGATTTTCTATTAATAATTTAAAAAAAAAAGTAATTTAGAATCCTTTTTAATTCTATTAAAATAATTATAATCATAATAACTTAAACTATAGTAATAGTAATCATAATAACGATGTCAACAACAAAACTAATAACAAGAACAATAATATAATATAATAATAATAATAACAACAGCACAACAACAATAATAATTTCTACACTGACCTCTTTAAATCTGTATAGGTAAGTCAAAGCTTGGAAATGTGCACGAGCTTGTTCACCAGCTCCAAGTATGGCTAGTATGTCAGGTTGTCCATTAACAAGGTACTGCAAAACAAACAACTCAGTATCATCTACAACAAGTAATATTACACAGTTGTGCAGAATAAACATTTTATTTGACACACAGTAAATATACAGATTGAATTTTATCTCAACATGCCCCTTCACACCTAATCTACACAGAATGAGTAACAAAAAAAAAATCAAGTTGGAAACACATTAACTATACAAACAAGTTACTAAAATACAAATTGGTAATTTGGTAAAAGAAAATTCACTTTTTTTTTATGACATACAGCTATGCAAAATGAATACCACAACAAAAACTTGATCTAATAATATACCTTTTTTTTTTTTTGTTGATGTGGTATATGATGATCTGAAATTTACTCTCAAACAGTACAAATCAGACAAATTCTGACAGAATGGTTGCCGAGTGAATTTTTATTGATATTTTATTTAGAAATTCCACACACACAACCACACACACACACACACACAAAAATATTAGAAACACATAAAATTAAAAGGGATTTTGTTTCTTGAGGGATATACTTGTTTAGACAACAGTAATAGTAAAATATTATAACTTAAACATTTTAATATTGGTTATGTTTAACATTTGTGAACATATAACATTCTGTAGGGAAAAATTTTTTAGAAAATAAAGAAACAGATGAAAATATTTTAAAAACACCCAATACTCATTATTTGTCTATTTAGTGATAATGAACAGATTTCTGTGTCAGCCATTTTGAAACTGTTAGAAACAATCAACTGATAAATCACCTTCGTGGCAACAGCTGATGCAGCAGCAGTTCTTCTCCTTGTTATAACATCACCATCCAAAATCTGTAAATTTACAAATACACTCATTTTAAATATATATATATATATATATAGAGAGAGAGAGAGAGAGAGAGAGAGAGAGAGAGAGAGAGAGAGAGAGAGAGAGAGAGAGAGAGAGAGAGAGAGAGAGATTTTAAGAAGTAGATGTAATCTTTTAATTTGGTTTTGTTTTTTAGTTATTTGTGGGTTTTTTAAAGTTTTATTTTATTTTTTTTATTTTATTTTATTTTAATATACATTTTATATTATTATTTTTTTTTATTATTTTTTTTTTTTTTTTTTTTTTTTTTTTTGAAATATTGATCAAAACAAACTAATACTGAAAAATAATTTTGTGTTAATTTTCTTCTTCAAGAAATTATCCTGAATTCTGATAAATATGACTGTATAAAAAAAATAAATTTAAATAAAAAAAAAAAAAAAAATTGATGATCAGCACTGTTTCAGCATATTTATCAAAATGACATCAACAGCAAACACAGCTGACTACCTATTTATTATACTCTTTTCATTCCATTTATAAAAATTTAATAATAACTGCAGGCCTGTTTAATAACCATGAATAAAGTAAATCATTGATGAAACTCATCTAATTTATCAGAATGCAAACAGTTGTATTGACAATATTATCAAAAGAATAGTATGTGATTGGCAGTTTTTAATTTTGTCTTATATTTCTGTGTGGCTGTGTGTACATGTACAATTTTAAAATATAACTTAGTTCAAGCAGTTCAAACTAATAATGTATCTGATGAGAAATGACCAAGTAATTTATATACACTATTCGCACTAGACTTTGCAAATAATAAAGTACAACAATTAAAAACCTGTGATTTTGTGCAAACTAGAAACATTTTATATGGATGTGTGCATGTATGTATGTATGTATGTATGTATGTATGTATGTATGTATCTATGTATCTATGTATGTATGTATGTGTGTATGTATGTGTGTGTTGATGTATCAACCATTAATGTGAAAGTTTATGTTAACTCATTTCTAAGTATATTTTATATATACTGAATAACAATGTCAAACATCCTACTGCTATTGGCTGACCAGTGTCTGCATCCATGGCAATCAGAACTGCATTGTGGGAAGGCACATCTTTATTGTTTGGGAAGAAGGATAATATCTTTGTAACCAGTGCATTGTCCTGTTCACTGTAACCAGGCATAGCAGCAACAAAACTGAAACAATAAAATAATTATCTGTTTTCTAATAACATTTTTAAAAACTTATTATTCTCTTAGAATATATTTCTTTCAACTCCCTTTTGTATTTAAAAATAAATAAATAAGTAACCAAATAAAATACAGTAAAAATCTGAACTCAGTTTTTGGTTTGTTTATTGTTTTTGTTTTTTTGGTATGCTTGTTTGTTTTGTTGTTTTTGTTTGTTGTTTTTTTGTTTTTATTATTATTATTATTATTATTATTATTTATTATTATTATTATTATTCATCTTATGTTAAATAATATTTTCTTAACATAAGTAATTATCAATATTCACAACTCAGTTTTTTTATAAAAGGGTGGATAATTATGAAGTAAGATCTAATAAAACCCACACATACAGACAGATTGATAGACAGATAATATATATAGATATAGATGCAGATCACACACACACACACACAAATATAATTACACACATACAGTGACATACATACATCACTACATGCCTGTACATAGTATTTATGCATACCCATTGTGTTTCTTGATAGTCACGATGGGTCGAACGGGTTGTACCACACCTGACTCTGGTCTGGAAGAAAATTTCTTTAAAGCGTCTTCTATGCCGTCAATAAGTATGTCATAAGTAAGCACTTCGGAAATCCGCTCATCCGACACACGGAGCATAGAGTTCGCCATCTTGTTTGATTACTATCAATATCATTAGTGGTATGACATTCAGCTGTCTACAGAGAACGCAGTTAACAACCAAAGAACCAGTGGGGCAGAAACGGTGCATCTCCTTTCTTTGGGCTTTTATTTTGTAATACCTTAAATAGACTTAAAAATTAGTCTGAGTATAGAGGTTACTTGACACCCATGGTCATGCATTAGTGGCTGCACTATAACTAGTATGAGCATAATCAATTTAAATGTATTAAACAAACAAAATCATCTGAGTGTTCTTATTGACAATGTTCAGACTCATTCAGAGCTTGTAAGTTCAAAAGTAGTTTGTAATGCACATCTTTGTCCGCCGACGTTTAAACTGACATTATCTCAAGCTAATCACTGAATAATAAAAAGATAAATATTATAAGAAAATAGCTTATGCAATTCCGGAAATTGCGACAAATACATTCTATCAGTAGAATCACTTTCATTTGATAACAACCGATTTGACCAAACTGCACTACAAAAGCAGAAGGGTCCGTAACCTAAATAGGACAAAATTAAGAACGAGCTTAAAACTTCTTTTTATTATTACTATTACTGAACTTCAGATCACAAAAACAACAGACGAAAGTACAAAAGAAGACTAAGTATGGCTGACGAGCGGGAAAGAGAATTTATGTTCCTGGTAATTTAGTAAATACGCTGTTAATTTTTTAGATGATACTGATAACATTTAAACGTTATTGTCTGCAAGCATTACCTATTCAAATATAAATGATTATATTAGTTTCATCTGTGTCACCATGCCATGTATCTTACATGTTATCGTTGATAATCTAAAATAAAAATCAAATAGATTTAGATTCATTTTAAAACAGTTTAAGTTTTAAGTTGACTAGAGTAGTCAAAAATCATACGATGAGGCAGCAGGTAGTCTAAAGAGGTATACGAAAAGGTTAAGTAGCACGAACTTGTTAACTGAGACCATTTCTGCAATCACAATGTGATCGAGAATAATGTATTATTTTTTTATTACAAACTATTCAAAGAATAAAAGAACAAACATTGCGCATGATTTGCTCGTGTGCATTTAATGGTATTTTAAAAAAAAAAAAAAAAAATCTGTTTTAACATTTCCAGTTCAATTAAAAAAATAAAAATAAAATAACGTGTAAGCAGTAAAATTACAATGTAGATTTACTTTCTAATTCAGAATGTGCCATGTAATAATGCAGAAACTATACATCCAGTATGGGGTCTCGGCAATCAGTTGTTTGTTTATCCAGGTGGAGCACCAAGAGCTACACATTCAGGTTTGACAAACAGTTTATATCATTTGAATTTTAAGTAAAAACTGGAAGTCAAAAACCAGTGTTTTCATTTCTCATAAAAGTTACGTCTGTTTCATCTTTAACAATTGAACCAAAATATTAGTGGTATAATATGACTTCATTTGAATAAGAGCCTTTAGTTAGTAGCAAAGTACTTTTAACTTTTCCATTTTATTATATTTATAAAAAAAAATCAGTCATTTTCTTCAAATTTGTGTTGTTGAAAGAATAGGAATGTTTTAGAAACTATTTTTGCCTAAAGATGTACCCTGTTGCATTTTTTTAGAATTTCTTCTTTAAATAGGAGTAAGACTTTAAGTGATAAAGAAACACTGCCTCAATGTCCATGTGCTTTTCCTCTTTACCTTTTTTTATTTTTCTATATTTATTTATTTTGTTTATAGTAAGGAATGATGATCCCCACACTTCAGAAATTTCTGAAGTAAAATGGAGTGCAGATATGCATGGACAGATCACACGCAAGCTAGTCAATGAGTCGCACAGTGAGTATCAAGAGATGCTTTTGAAACATATTTACTTCATTTACACATACTTTAAAAACAACATATGATTCAGATTTATTGTGGAGCCTATAAAAGATTCAGATTTGTAATCTTATAACAGTAAATGTACTTCCATTTAGACAATAAAATGTTTAAAATATGCATATTTACTGTTTACATATAGCTCCAAGTAACTATAAAAGTATTTTTATAACAAAACTGTAAACTGTTTTTCAGATATCTTTGTAATGTTGCAAGGACAGGCTGCAAGTCTTCCAGAAGCAACACTTCGTGCCCAGTAAGTAAAGTGACATTTCACAGTAAAACAGTCTTGAATTTGTTCTAGTTATGCAGTTACAATTTATTTTTATATTACACATTAATATAACATAAAATTATAGGTTCTAAAACATATTCAGTGTTTTCTTAATATACAAATTTTCCTAGTTGTTGAGCACCATTTTATGTTCAGTTAGAATTTATTTTCATATTACACATTAATATAACATTGATAATTTAGGTTAAAAAAAATTGTTCACCATTTTCTTGGTTCTGGAGGACCATTCAGTTAGAATTTATTTTTATATTATACATTAATGTAATTTAAAATAAAGCTTCTAAAAATGATTCACTATTTTCTTGGACATGGGCCTTCACTATATGTTCATTATGTGTGCCAGTGTATGATTGAGTGCTGTTTACAGCTGTTTATTAAATATAGATCACTGCTTGTTTATCACAGAACATGTTGAAGAAAAATAAGTTAGCATAGATGATAGTTTTTTGGCATTTGGTGCCAATATACCTCTTTTTTTTTTCTCCTATTTTTTTCATACTGTGCTGCAGGTGCTTATGGTTCAGTGTAACTGTTGCTTTTATCTTGGGGTGAAAATTATTTTCAAGCAATTTTGTGAAATGGCATTCTAATCTGTTGAGTTTGTGTTTTCATTCAGATTGATAAAAGCCAGTAAACAGTACAGATCAGTGTTAAAGGCTTGTTGTTTGGAACTTCTCTCTCTTTTAGGTGAGTGAAGCATTCTTATCTTCCTTACATTTAAATACAATATTTTATTATTTCTTTAGTATACTGAATTAAGAGAAGTATCATACATTCAAGATTATTATAACAGTTTTAGACATTTTCCTCAGATGTAAATTATCTTGTAAATTTATTGAAATAAATATTCTTAATTATGGAAATGTTTTTTTTATTTTTATTTTTTTTTATTTGCTCATTTATAATTTGAATTACCTTTTTTATTACTTTTTTTTTTTTGTAATTGTGGTTACAGAAAATACTATGGATGATATTGAACAGAGCTTGTATGAAGAACAGTTACAAATGTTTGAAATGATTCAGCTAATTTGGTATCTGTGTGAAATTCTCTTTATTGACATTGCCCCAGGTAACTGAACAATCAAATTTATTTATTATTTTTCTAATTATTTTAATTTAATTTTCTAACTTAATCTTTTGTAAGTATAATTGGTGTAAGACAGAGGATTTGTGGTAATGATTTTTCCAATATAGATCATTCAAAGAAAAAGTTCACCATCCCAGACAAATAATGAAATTGAAATATTTCTATATTTAATTAAATTTTCCATAAATGTTTTTTTTTTTTAATAATATATTTTTTTGCGTGTAATTTTGGCAAAATGCAAAATTGTGTTTTTAAATGACATTTTTGAAAAACTGTTCTTTCCATCAAAATGTTGAAATATTAGGATAAAATTATTTTCTGGCAGTTTTATGAAATGGCACTGTCATATAAGTATTTCTCTGTGCTAATCAGATTTTTTTCTGAATCTCAGATGGAATGGTTATTAACCAGTTACTTGACTGGATTCGCTGGCATTTCACTAAAGGCAAGTCACAAGCAGTGGCAATAATGAACGAGGAGGACCAGAAAGACCAACACCCAGACTACTGGGATACTGTTAGTAGTGACTTGTATTTCACTTTTTAAATTATTTTTTTTGATTTGACCACATCACTTCAGTTAACACTGAGAAAATTTGTGGTGCTACAATTGTTTAGAATGTCTGTTTAGAGCAAGTGTAATAAATATAGCATTCAGACCAGAACATTACTCTGTCACAGTTACTGATTACAATTCAGTTATAATTTAATATCTGGGCTGTGGATTTTTAAAAAAAATTTAAAGCTATTATTAATTCTGACACATTTATTTTCTGTACATTCATAACATAATTAACCTTAGCTATTTCAAATAGGATTTAATATCTATATAGATAGATTTTGTTATTGTTGTTGTTATTAGTATTATTACTTTACAAGATACCTTTGCAATTATTTCCATTCAGATATGAAGCAATCTGAGTTGATCTTTTGTTTCTGAAGTTCATTAAATGCTTATCCATTGCAACATAGTGCATATTTTCTTTTAGCAGTCAAGAATTTAATAAATCTGTTAAATAATTAATCTTCAGTCATTCTTCTTTAACAGTAGTTAGTTATTTTGCAGATATATAGACTGTTGCTGCAAGGAGACATTGACATTGCTAGAAAACTTCTTTCTCTGCACTCTCTCAGTCGTTCTGAAGCTTTTGTCCTTGTTGACATGCTGCTGAGGAAAATGCCTCAAAATACTGTGAGTAGTAAAAACCAGATCACTTCAAATGTTGAATTACTCATAGTAACTGAATTTTTAATCAAATAAAATAAGTATTTGATGACTTGATTTTGATATATTTGCATGCTTGTATTGGTGTGTACATTCTTGAATATGTTTGTATTGGTGTGTGTGTGTTGATATTTGTAAAATATACATGTTGCTGTCTACACACATACACACACACACACATATACACACACTTGTATAATATATGATCCTGTGAATATGGTATGAACAAGTGATATACATATCCAAGTGAATTCCAGTTTGGTGCTGTTTTTTTTTTTTTTTAGTCCAAGTAAAGTAAATATACCAGCAGAGATGTTAAGATTATATTTAAGATTTGACATAAAGGTTGAACGAAATGTTGTGAACAGTTACATTGTTTTATATTCAAAGCATTATCAGCATGTGACGTCAACGACAGAGTTTGAAATGAGATGGCGTCATTGGCGAGATGAATGTTGTAGACACATAGAAGAACAACAGTTTGCCGCACACACAAACTTACAGAAGATAATGCAGGTATTACTAATGAAAATACATTTATATTTTAATAATACAATATTTTATTTTATTAAATTTTTTATTATATTGTGCATTTTTATTGTTGTTAATACTCTAAACAGATATGAATAATACTGATGATTCTGAATATTTTGTATTACATGCTGTTAACTCAGCAATATTTTTTATTTTATTTAATTTTTTATTATTATTTTTTTTCAATCAAAAAAGTTTTTTATTTTATTTTATTTTTATTTATATTTATTTTAAATAAAATAAGTAACAATTGTTTGTTTAATGAAATTGCAGGGTCTTGTGTTTCTTTTTTTTTTTTTTTTTTTTTTTTATTAAACATTATCACCCCTCCAAAAAATGATTTGACTGTTTTGTTATTCAGATTTTAATTGGAAATGATGCAATATTCACAGAACTGCAGCCACTCTGTGAGACCTGGTATCATCTTCTGGTTTCCAAACTGTTGTACCAGAAACCAACAATCCGAGCTCTTGATCTCCATTTCCATGTTGAAGTTAGTTCTGATTTATATATATATATATATCTATTTTCATGCTGTATATTTTTATTTTTATTTATGTTCTATTTTTTTTGTAGTTATGTTATATAATTTTATACTTATTTTATAGATTTCTTCATTTATCTTTTTTATTTTTATTTTCATGTTGTATATTTTTGTATTTATATTATATATATTTTTTGTATTTTTGTATACTGTTTTTTTATTACATATTTTTATATTATGCATTTTTGTGTTTTTATGTTTATATTACATTTTTTTAATATTTAGATTCAAATGAATTTAGATTTATATAAAAATTACTTACTATGAAAAAAAAGACACTATTAAATAATATTTTAAAGATAAGTTTAAGCTATTTATAAATGCATTTATTATTTTATATAGTTTTTGAGGATAACTGTTTTTATTATTTATTTAGTTTTAACTTATCATTTATTTGTTTATTTTTATTTTTATGTTAGTAATTTAAAAAAAAAATATATATATATTTTAAAATTATTAGATTTTTTATTTTAGTATTTCATTTTTTATTTATTTTTATTTTTTATTTTCATCTAAGAATTGTATAGAAAATTTCTGTCGAGCTGGAGGGCGAGTAGGAGAGCTGGACAACATTCTTCAGGCAGCCATTCAGTTTGACATCCACCAAGTGATCAAAGACAGCAGGTTACAGTTACATCCTATCTGACATAACTTACTTGATTATCTACATTACCTAAATTACAAGCATATTCCTTGTAACTTGATGGTGAAAATCAGTAAACCATTTCAAGATTCCACTATGTGATCCATGATAGCAGGTTGCTGTTGTTACTACAATACATCTAATATAACTTAGTTGATTCTCTACATTACCTAAATTGGAACACATATGATTGTATAAATTGGTTGTGCAACTCACTAAGCCATTTGAAGTATGCACTGAAGATTTACACATGACTGCCTGGGTGCACAAAGGGCTATAATTATTGTTCATCATTGGGTTAGTTAGAAAAAAAGCATACTGCAGTTTCACATCACATCCATTAACTTTGGGTAACAACTCTTACTGGGATAACAAACAGGCTTTACAGACCAATTCAGAAAAATTATAATATCTAAATCACTATAGAGTAAACTAATAATGTACATTCAACAGAGAATTGTACCTAAGAATCCTTTTTAACCCTCTGTCCTAGTTTTATTTTATAGAAGCTAAATACTCCTTTGTTGTTATTTTTTCCTCTGTTTATAAGTATTTTTGTAATATTTTTTCGTGTTTGCATTTTTAAAAAACATTTTTTTTTAATGTTTGTTTCTGTATTGCAGTGCTTTTCTCAGTACTGGGAGCTGGTGGTTTGTGGGTCACTTGACAGACATTTTGCAGCATTGTGGTCAGCTAGATAGCCATACACTTGCGTCAGTATCTTTTACATTTATAGAACAGTTGGTGTTAAGTGTAGATTATATTATTAATAATGTGCATTACAATCTTAAATGTCAGAATAACTTTTGCCACTATTAAAGCATGTTGCATTATGAAATTCACTTCATCAGTTAATGATGGTATATTTGTGACTTTGTTTTTATGACATCATCTCCATTGTTAGTTATAGAACTTTAAAAATTAATTTTTTTATTGATCTTTTATTTATAAAAATATATATATATATATATATAAAACTGATTGATAATAATTATAGCATATGAAATAAAATTGATGATGAAGCTTTAAAGGAAACAATTGTTCATTCCAACTTTTTAGGAAATTACTTCTCAAATTTTCTGTTACAATTTCATTCAAGTTTTATTATTTGTTTATTAACAACACTTTATAGACTTTTTATTTTAATATTTTATTTATTTATTTATTTATTCTTTTTTTATTTAATTTAATTTAATTTTTTATTTTCAGTTTTGGCTCAAATTTGCGGGAATATTTATTATTAGATTATGCTTCAAGTCTTATGTCTCATAAAAGGTAAATATAAGAAAAACCTCTTTCATTAACACAGAGCTTGGTGTAATTGCTTTTCAGCTTTTTAAATATCAGTTTTTTAAAAAAGAAAATTATCAGAAACTGTTGAATACTTTTTGTCTATGACATATGTCTATTAAACTTTGCTAATAATAAACCATGGCAATAAAATGTTTGTCTGGATGCACAGAGGATGATATTTGACTTTTAAGATTTTTAATGTTCTGGTTTTTTGTAATTACTGAACACAATTATAAGCCACGTTTTGTGTTTAATTTTTTCATCATTTTTTGTTAACTGATAAAAACAGTATAATTTTATATGTAAAAATGTTTTTAAAAATTTTCATTTTTTCAGTTTGTGGCAAGTGGGTGTTGATTACTTGGATTTCTGTCCAGTTTATGGAAGGTATGTAAAACTGAGAAATGTAAATAATAAAATTTCTAAATCGATGTTTTTTCTACTTTGATTTAATTCACGAGCTGGAGAAATTAGATATGTATTGCAAATATATTAAACAGTGACAACTAAAACATCTTTAAATATTTTTTACGTACTTCATTTTTACACCACTGAAAAGGTTAGATTGCCTTTGACTGCCTTATTTATGTTTAAAATTTGGATTTCAGAAAATATCTGGAACATTTTGTTGATCATATTCCACTGGAAACAGAAAAGAAGGCTCGCAAAATTCTACACATCTGTGAAGAACGAAGTATGCAGGAACAAGGTATGCTTCTTCCCAGATTGCAGGGAATAAATAAATAAATATTTATATTATTTTAAAAAGTTGAAATTGTTTCCAACCCACAAATATTCATTAGTAAAATATTCTGTTTTACAGAAATATATGAATAATGTTTCCTTTGAAATCTTCAAAATGTGGCTGAGAACTATTTTAAAAATTATTCTGATTTCAGCTCAGAGCATCTGTAAAATGATGGGAATGAAGTGTTATCGAAACGGCCAGTTGGGATCAGCACTTTCCTGGTTTCTCCAGTCAAAGGTAGACAGTTTTATTTATACCTCAGGCTTTCTTCTTTCTTTTTGTTTATTTAGTTATGATACGGTATTTAAATATATCTTATTCTTTTACAGAATTACATTCATTGTTGATTACCTCAATACTTTTGTACTGCTGTTACTTATTTGTTTCAAACCAGGTAGATTGAATTTTCATAGTTGGAGAAATTGATGAGTAACAGGATTAACCCCCTTTGCTACAGAACTGTATTTTAAATAACTCCATGCTTTCCTTTACATAAAAAAGATGTAACTATAAAGCATGTTTTTCGTAATGATAAAATGTGACATGTTTTCTCCTCAGGTAAGTTATATAAAACACTACTAGTGACAGAAACGTAAACATGGTGCTCAGGTCATGTTAAGTAAACTTTAGATAGTCAGACATAACTGGCAGAATACATCATTGGTGTTTTTAATAATTATTATTTTAAATAAAATTAAATGTACCTTCTTTGCAGGATGTGGCTGCTGCTACAAGACTAACTGAAAAGTGAGTAGTGAAACTTTATTTAAAATTACGAGTTTTATTAAAAAGGAAAAATACAGCTTGTCAAAATATATTACTTTTAAAGATTGATTTACACTTAAGAAAATATTCTTGAATTTTACAAGCTGGGTTTGTTATTTTTTAAATATTTTTTTAATCAAGAGTTTCTGTTTTGTTTATGTAGATTTTTACTGGAGTACAGTGAGAAAGGAGAGTTTTCTCATCTTGATCTCATTGATAACCTGGGTCCAGCAATGTTGCTTAGCAGCAGACTGACGTTTCTAGGTAAATTGTTTTATTTTTTTTAAGTTTATCTTTAGATATATTTGGGGTTTTTCATTTTCATAAAATGTAAGTGCACATCAACAAGCACTAACAAATCAAACGGGTTCTTTTTGTGTTTTTTTTTAAGTGAAGATGATCTTAATTCTTCAGTTTTTATTTTATATATTTACATGAAAATATTGGGCTTTGGAACTTTAATATAAACATTTCTTTTTGTGGTTGTTGATTGTTTTTTGTTTTTGTGTGTATTTGGGTGCCTTAATATTTATTTTATTTCAATATGGACCATTGCATGTGTCACAAATTCTTATCTTATGCATACATTTTTGTTTTAGGCAAGTACCGTGAGTTTCACAAACTGTATGAGGATAAAGATTTTCATGCTGCTGGTTCACTTCTCTTGTCACTTCTTACAGCCAGATTAGCACCAAAAGAGTTAGTTGTTTTTTTTTCAGATAATTTTCTTCATGTTTACTCTCACACTGTATATTTTTCTATCTCTTTCTTTCATCTATATATATGTATTTTAATTCTTATAAAAATATAAAACAATAATAATTATAATATTTTTTTATAAATTTAAATATATTTTCTAATGTTAAATATTTGCAAAACTTAATACAATTTTATATTCTAGTTAAGACTCCAATCCAGGGCAAGAAGAAAAAAACAATTGCAGAATTCCATCATGTTTTGAATGTAAAATGATTTTCGTTTTAAAGTTTATGTTAGGGCTTTTCTTTAACAAATAATTTTAAAGAATTAAACATTTTAATTATTTTTATATTATTTTGATTCAAATTTGTTTCTTTTCACTTTCAGTTTTTGGATTACTCTTATCATGGATGCCCTTCCTCTTCTTGAAACAGAACAAGTATGTTGATGTTGCTTCACCAGAAGATACATATTTTGAGATTAATTTATAAAACCAGAACCAGGGTTCAACAAATTAAAGTCTGAATCACATCTGTGCAGTGATGAGATTAGACAATCTAATGATCTGTTTCATTATCTACTTTTTCAAAAATAACCATTTATCACTATTGTTAAATAATATTGACTTAGAATTTTACTCTGGCCATGCATAAAGATTTTGGTTTTACATAAGGATATAAATTTTTGCTCCCAGCACGTGATTTAATTTATTACACTTATACTCTAACTTTATATAAATGTTTAATTAATCAAATTATTCCGTTTTTGTTGAAATTGCAATCTCAGTTATTAAGTTTTTGCGTATTCCTTTAGGTGATATTTAATAGTCAACAGACTTACGAATTGATGCACTGTTTAGAGGAATTAACACAGGACATGAACAAAGAAAGTAAGAAGTCTGATAACAAAGTAAGTCAGATTTTTACTCTTTACTCATGCAGATTTAAATATCTAACGGGTTAAGCTAATATTAATGTAAAATTTCTAATTAATGTGTCTTTTTTATTTCATGTGTGTTCTTTATTTTGTTGTTGTTTGGGGGTTTTGTTGGTGTTTTTCCTGATGGAACAGAATTAGTATTAAGATTTGTAACATTTTGTGTTCATGCTATCATTATTATTTTTTAATTTTTCTTTTTCTTTACAGGCTTTGGTTGAACCAAGAAAACAAAAACTAGAACTTCTCCGACTTGCTCTGACAAGAAACCTGTCCAGAGCCATTATACACGAAGGAACAATAGTTTCTTCTTAGCAGCTTGTTATGAACAAAACAAGACTGACAAACTATTTAGTAGTGATGACTTTTGCAAATCATTAATGTCCATCAGATGTTGTCATAAAATCTGAAAATTTCCCATGAGAAATATTCTTTAAAAAAACCAACAACATTCTAAGAAATGCTGTTTGAATGTTTTAATATCTGATATGTAGCAACATTAAAGAAGACTCTTTACCTGAAAATGTTTTATAAATTATATGCAGAATTGATCGATACAGATACAGATTTTTGCAGTAATATTCATCAAAGGTTTATCTGGTTTCTGAAGATGATGTGCAGAGAATATGAAACATTAAATTTCATTTTACAGGTGTAAGTTAAAGAATTAAATGTGCTTTTGAAATTCCACAGACTACTGCTAATAATGTATACAAATGACATACATAATAACTTTATTAAAATTAATAATTTTGCATTATTTTTGTACAAAATTATTTTACAAATAAAAGCTGAAAGACATTTTTAGTGTTATGTGGAATATTTGTGCTTATTTTAGATTGTCTGAAAGTTTCATTGCTTAAAAGAATGATTCCAACACTCGCTGTCTGTCTATATCAAACTCTACCAATGTTTCGTTAGTAACATAGTTGCTTTATAAATATAGTTTAATGAGAATTTGTAACATTAATAAAATTAAAAAATTAACTTATTAAATAAATAAGAGAAAATGAAAATTAAATCTTTTTTGAAAATTCTTTATTCTGTATATGAAGTCTTAAAAAAAATTTGATAACAATAAATACTATATAAATTGGATAGAATAAATCTGATTACAACTGAAAAATACAAAAATTTGTATAACAACTATAACAATCACTTCTCTGTAACTATGTGATTAACAGTGACAAATCCAATACAGAATACTGACCATACAATTATTAATACCATCCAGAAACCATGAAGAAACGGTGACCTTAGCTGATTTGTTTTATGATTGATAGTTTGATTTCTCCTAGCACAGTACACCAACAGTGTTGGAACCACATATTGTATTCCCACACCAGCATAGGAACCTGTAATCCCAACAAGAAACTCTACTTGGTTTGTTCCAAATGCCACAGCTACTGGTGGCAGAATAGCCATTAATGGAAACAGAATTCGTGTCAGTGTCCAATGACGGGGGTTGTCTCCCTTTGAAAACAGTGTGGTGATGTTGTTTCTCAGAGTGATGGAAATAATGGGGAAGCTGGTGCTGAGAGTAAACACTGGAAACAGCGCAAGGAAATACTGGAAAAAAGCCACACTTGTAACAGCATTCCCTCCACAGTTATCGGGTAGAAAATTCAGAGTGTATATGTCCTGTATTTCAGCAAACGTGAAAATGCCTGTGAATGACAGGAGTGCGTAGAATCCGAGAATGAGAATGTAGTCCATGGCGAGGACTCGGTAGAGAAGTGATTTGTCTTTGATTGGTGTGATGAGAGATGGCAGTGAATGGTGACACATGAAGGAGTATATACACACACCAAACAGGTTGGGAATGCCCGAGAAATTAGCTACACTAGGTCGACCTTGACCTCTGTGTTGAGCCAGCTGATTGACAGCCAGGATTATCATAATACCAAAAGCTGAAAAACAAAGTTCATTCATTAATCAATCGGTTTTAATTATTAACTTTACCTGGACTAATCAATCTTAGAAATATATGTGTGTAGATAGACAGATGTGATCCTATATATGATCATGTATTTTTAAATATCATTTAGCAGAGTAATATTTTAGTTAAAAAAAATATTCTTTTTTTTTTAAAACATACAATGAATACAATGAAGTTTGTCACAGAAAATTAAACAAAAATTACTTACACAGCCATCTTGCCAGTGTAGTTGTAATTTGGAGATACTTTGTCTTCTGAACATTAAAGAAGGCAAATGGTCCCATGGTTAAAAGAAAACATGCCTGAATGAAAAAATTTAAAACAATAATAATAATAAAATAAAAACAAATGGAAAATAAGTTTATTTTACATTACTGTAACTATTTAAAACGCAAAAATCTACTGCATTTGAAATAATTTCTGAAGTAATTGTTAAGAAAATTACAAAAATTAGTGTTTGCACAAAAAATGATTCTTGGATGTGTTGCTTA
This sequence comes from Chrysomallon squamiferum, assembly GCA_012295275.1. Taxonomy (NCBI): domain Eukaryota; kingdom Metazoa; phylum Mollusca; class Gastropoda; order Neomphalida; family Peltospiridae; genus Chrysomallon; species Chrysomallon squamiferum. The sequence continues at coordinate 8,546,089 of CM022679.1, forward strand.
ATTTGAATAATTCAAGATAGTATTGCAGCACTTGACTCATTTAATAACATAATTATATACAAAATATAATTGTACAAAATTAGGTTATTAAACATTCTTTCAAAACAATAAAAATAAATCTATAAATTTCAAAAAATTCATTTTTAGGAAGATCAAAAACAACTTTTATTCAGTCTTAACAAAAATTAAGGCATAACCAAGAAAACAAACCACAAATATCCGATAGACGTCCATCCTGGACAGTGGTGAAAATGTCCAGCAAGGGTCAGAATCAGCCATGGTACCATTACACAGGGTTACATTGGTCATGATAGGTCGCCAAGTACTGAAAATGTATATTCAAGAATTTAAAACAAATTATTTTCAGTAACACACAGTATTTTAGTAAGGTGAATGAACTTTGGTAATTGGTGTAAATAAAGGAAACAGACATACTACAGTTTATTAGCACTATAGAATTAAATAATTTTCTATAATGTACACTGAACTTTGTTAATGGACAAATGGACCCAGAATAAAAAAATACAATGAATACATGGACATGAATTTCAGTGACGGTTACAAAACAGAAGTGTGTTCTAATAAATAATCAGAAAATGGACATCGAGATATTAAAATTAAACATTGCAGATTTTGATAGAATGGACAGATATAGAAATCTTGGATTTCAACAAAAATAAAAATAAATAATACTGGATCTTGAAAAAACATGAAGTATGTATTTAATGTTTACCAGGCAGTATCTCTAAGAGACTTGGGCACAGCTGCTGCATATATGGAGAGATCTCCGTAGAGGTAGATAGCAATACATAGATAAAACAGCTTTTCTCCAGCTGAAAAAAAACAACCAAATAACTACATTAACTGAGATAATGAGATAACATCTATTCAAAATAGTATGCAGTAAACATTTATAGTCTAAATAAAAAAATATAAATTAAATTTACTTTACTTACTTGGGTTAAAAAACATTTTAGCCATTTGTCCCTGTAAAAATAAATATAAATGTAAAGCATAATTGGTTTTAAAACTAATTAATAATTTTAAATGATCTCTAACTCACATCTTACTTGTTATTTTGTGACATACTGAACAGTGTTTAATGACTATATGCACTGAAACAGACATCAAAAACTTTCAGAATACAAGATCCTTATATATTTCATCATAATACCTTTTTTTTTTTCTTTGGCATTTGTTTGAATAGTTGTTTGTCTACACATTGCTGCAATCACATTCTTAATTTTAGTTCATTAACTGATTTTTAGTGTTTTATATTTTCAATATTTTAAAAACAAAACACAAAATGTACCATTTCCACTTGTTTTCGGATTTCAAATATTGAGGCATTATCTGAAATATGAAAATACGATCCATTTTAACATTTGATAAGTTATAAATAAAATTTTAATAATGCTGAAAATGAAAGATACTATATTAATCACTGAAAACTAAAGGCATCTTGATACATTATACAAAATAATTTCTCTTAAATATCTTTAAAATTTCAAACTGTCTTTGTAGATACTTTATCTTTTCTGACAAGAAGAAGTTCAAGCTTTTTGACCTATTTCAAAAAGAACAGTTTTGCAACATTCATAAAAATGGATCATAATCCCAATATCTAAGCTAATTAAAACTATTTCCATTTGGATTTCAGTAACAAAAGAATGAAACATTTCATTGTGCATACTCAATTAACTTAGTTGTTGTTTGATGTTGAAACAAGCTAATATATAGCAAAACCAAGGAAACCTTGCAGAAAATATTTCAAGTAACACAGAATCAATCTCTTTGCATCATAACAAGTGATCATTTATCACAGTCTCCAACACACATCCAGTATTAAAAAAAAATGTAACTCAAACAGTAATTCTCATGGGGGTTTCATATAACAGAATAATTTAGAAGAAATCATATTTTTAAAAAAATTCCAGATTTACCTGGTTGTCTAGACAACAGAGGAGTGCCTTCATCATCTTCATATTCAGTTCTACTAATAATGTCATTTGCGTGCTGATGCTGAACATTTTCCACTCCTTCCTGAATACAAAAAAGCTATATTAATATTTTTATTTCACCTTCTAACAATTCAGTTAATACATTACTCCAACACTGTTATTATAATATTAGTTTATCTGAAAGGAGGGAAGGAACAGAATATATCAAATAATTTTGAACATAAAAAGAAAAGAAATAAAAAAAAGTGGTTCTAAAAACGTTTTATGTCAGATTTCAACCTTTAATAATTCTGGTGATATTTTTAAAAAGAAAATATTTTAAAAATAATAATTTGCCAATTTCTTTCTGTTCCCTTAAAGAAAGATAAACTGATATTTTCATGAAGTGGATTTAAAAAAAAAAAAAAAATGATATCATTTTATTTTCTATTCATTAATTAACCCTTTTCTAAAGATTAAAAACAAAAACAAATTCTATTTGAAAGTGTAATTAGTAATATCTTTATTAAGTATCAAAATTTCAATTATTAGTAACATACAAACTATAAATAATAACAACCCTTGTAATTGTTGTAGTTTCTTCCTGAGCAAGAACAGCATTAGCAGTAGCCATTGTTTCAGTTACAAATGTCACATTCACATAACTGAATTTAAAAAAAAAGAAGATACAAATATAACACTCACATGCTCACATCTACTCACACACGCACATGCATACACATACACATACACAAGGGCAGGACAAATATAGGATATGTGGTTAATTTACTTTATTTATTAAATAATTAAACTGTTTGGCATACAATAATTATAAATGGTTTGGGCACATATATACCAAACAAAAACTAAAGATATGCATAGTTTCATGGTAACAGTAAACTAATATTTAGATCAGATGAAGCAATATACCTTGCAAATGCAAGCAGTATCACAATAATGAGACTTATCAACCACCCTGCCTCTTGGAATGCCATTGGCATTGTTAATGCACCAGTACCCACAATTAGATTGAATATGAAAATCAATCCAACCTGAAAGTAATAATAATGTACAGTTATTTAAATAAATAAATGAAAAATTAAATACTAAAATAATTTTTTGTATATTTTACAAATAAAATAAATAAATAAATAAATAAATAAAAATATGCTGATCATGATAAATAATAATAATAATAATAATAATAATAATAATAATAATAATAATAATAATTATTAAAATTATTATTATTATTATTATATAAAGTTATTAAACAGAACTGAATCCCTCAACGATCTCTGAACTGCGTTTCTGAATACACTTTTAATAATTTTTAATCAATTTCTTTATTATTCACGTCTCATATTTTTACCTCACAGAACGTATTCAAATATGACGCCTATAAATTATCAATAATAACATATGTTTAACCAATCTGACAGTTCTGCTGAGGTCATTCTTCGTTGTTCGATTGGAGGGTTCTGTTAATTATTCATTTATTGTAATAATTAAAGTATGGTAGATTCTTTATAAATTACTGTTAAAAATTAAAGTTGTGTTTGACTTACTGGGGTGGAATACATTTCTGATTCTGTCATTTTTAAACTTCGTGTATTCTCACATTAGTTCTTTCATTTCTGTTTTGTTGAATTCAAGTGCTTACTTCAGTGTTGAATCTCGTGATACTTCAATCGTTCTTTGACATATTAAGAAAATAAAAATATAGAGTGATCTCCCTTCATCAAAGGTTTTTATTGTCTTATTTTAAAAATAAAAATAAAAACAACAATAATGATGATAATTATAAATATCACTGTTATTTTAAACAGGAAAAATGTATATATAATGATTTATTGCCGTGCAAAATTTGATCTCGCCCGTTTAAATAATACTTTTTACTTTAACTTTAAGTGTATTCTGGTGTGTCGTTGACAGTGTCAGTGTCTACAAATTGATAATTAAGTTTACGTAATAAATAAATACGAAATCCAGTTTTTAAATATGTATCGATGTGGGAAAGAAAATATCAGTATAAATAATACCGTGATGTAATTAAATTCGCCTCATGTACATTAATGAAGAATATTATTCATTTCAGTTTATAAAAAAAAAAAATAATAATAATAATTTAATAATAATAAATAAATAGAATTTAAATACAAAAATAATTATTTTAATTCTAATTTGCAGATTACCAAAAAGGGTGTAAAAAGATGAAAATCAATCAAGATTCATTTGTATTTGGATCAAAAGTTTTATTGGTGCCCTACAGACATCATCATGTTCTCAAGTATAATTATTATTTTAAATCAACAGTATTAAAGCTTTACATTTATTTGTCTTTACCTATTACTACAAATAAAAATTTATGTATATGAAAGTTAAGAAAAAAGCTACCACATTTGATTCATTTTATACATATAAAATTATTTTTGATTAATTATCATATTAAATGTTATTTATTTCATTTTTTTTTTTTTTTTTTTTTTTTTAATAATTATATAGTATGAAATCATCATATAATATATTTTACCAAATATTTACCTGAAGTACACTGGAGTGCAAGATCTGTCTTTATCAATAAACTTATTCGACTATTTCCTGCTTTATGCAATACCTGGTTGCTAACTAATGTAGAAAAAGAGTGATTTGCTTTCCAGTACATTTTCCAAAATCCTTTACTGAAGTGCTATCAGTAGGTTACAGTAGGTTTCCTCTCTCATGTTTAATATTACAAAAAATTCCATCAGCACCTGTTAAAAATAGTATTTTCATTAATACTTGTCATTACAGGTATCACATGTGGATGCAGTCAAAAGAACTCCAGGTACTGACAGCATCTGAACCTCTCTCCCTGGATGAAGAATATGACATGCAGAGAAAATGGCAGGAAGATGAGGACAGTGAGTTGTGATTTAGTTATTAATTGAAGATGTTGAAAAATGAGATAAAAAAAAATAATAATAATAATAATAAAAATAAATATTGTAGTATCTGTTATCCAAAACAGCTCTGAAATCTGAAACATTTTTCTTTTTTCTGATTTTTTTAAAGATGCTTTAGGGTACTCGATATACAAAATTATTTTTAAAAAAAAAAGATTATGTAAAAATACCTGCAAACTATCAATGTACAGTCCATGAAATATAACTGGGTTTCATACTCAGCGATAAAAGTTAGTTTTCTTATTTATCAAAATGCAAATATTTCTAAAATCTGCAATATTTTCAGTTCCAAATATTTCAGATTAGGGTTTACATTTTGATGTCATTTATTTTACTTTTAAGTATAATAATGATAAATTCGATCTTTCCTGAAATGGTGGATCCATTCAAAAGCAAACAATCTGTTATGAATTATAATATTAGATATTAAAGGGTTTTCATTGCTTCATTTTTTAAGTGCCTTTTTTCTCGGTATTATCAATAAGATGCTTGGTTTCTTAAGTTACTTATTATCTTAAAAAGACCAATACCATTTCTTATATTAATCCAACAGCCATTTGTATCATTGATTTAAAATGTTGTTTGATCAAAATTAATTTTTTTCAGAGTGTACATTCATAATTTTGGACTTGCAAAAGTACAGTAATGGACAAAATCAACAAGAACAAAATGAAATAGGTTAGTTAATATTAAGTGTTTAAACAACTAACATTAATTTCCTTTCCATTTGGGACAGAACAGTACATTGTACTACTTTATGTCAAAATGTAAAGTCACTGTTTTATTTTTAATTTTTTAATTTTATAATTGGAAACACTATTTTCTCTTAAATATTAAAACATTTTTGGAAATCTTAATACCTCATGCTTCACATTTTAGATGCTATGATTGGGGATGTGAACTTGTTTCTCAATGATGATTCAAACAAAAATCAGCAGAAATTGAAATAATGATTGCAGGTGAAGTTGATTCATGTTATAATTAAAATTGTATACCAAGAATGATACCAGAACAATATTTTTTCTGATATCTTTCCACATTGTTGTTGTTGTGGGGTTTTTTGATGTTGTTTGTTGTTGTTGTTATGGTTGTTGTCCAGTCATAATTAATAATGAAGTATTACAACAAAACAGTAGTTTTAAAAGATCTGGGCAATAGCTCTTTTTCTGAGATTGCTCTACTGTTCCTTCTAGTTGCAACAAAAAATTTGAGATATTAATCTTTCATGTGTTAAAATGATATCACTACTTCTGATTTTATTTAACTGTGATGAATGATGTCATATCAGAATGATAAAATAATAATCTGATATTATAAAGAATTCTGTTATACCAGTTATTCATCTCACTAATTATTTAAAAAAAAAAAAAAAAAAAAAAAATTTCAAAGAAATTATATTAACATGTGCAGGTTTTAAAATATTTCATCAGTACGAAAAACTTTCTTTTCAGAAAAGGAATATCGTGGTAAAGGTTTTGGTAAAGAAGCATTACTCTCCATGATAAGATATGGTAATTATCAAATAGTTAATTCTGATTCATTATTTCATTAATCAGGGTGATTACTATTTTCACAAAAACAACAGTTGCATGTTTGTAAGAGACTTAAAACCTTCTAACACAACCATCCAGTATTGCTGTTTGCTTTCACAACCATTGCTCAGTGATGTGAATGCAGATAAAATATTTTTATGGTCCAAAGCTTGAAAAATAAGGTTTTTGTTCAGTTTGTTTAGAAATTTAGTTTCTATCTTTCCTTGAATTTTTTAAAGAAAGGTTTTTCATTAAAATAAATTATATGTCAGAATTTAAAGAATATTTATTTTATATTTTTTAAGGTGAAGAGGTTCTACACTTAAACAAAATTACAGCAAAAATAGGATATGACAACACACCTAGTATCTGCTTGTTTAATAAGTTTGGTTTTCAGGAGGTTTGTATCAACTCATTTTTTTTTAATCTGTTATTTTAAAAATAAAATTCAAGAATTGTTTCACATCCAAAGGTATATTTTTGTAATTGTTTTTTTAACATGCAGCTAATCACATTTTAGGATAATTTTATCAAAGACTATTATCAAATATCAAATAGATTTATTATTTAGAACAGATTAAATTATAATCTAGAATTTATTAAAAATATTTTCTTAAATTCAGGTTTCCAGGAGTGACATTTTTCAAGAGGTGACGCTTGAATTGATTATAACTGAAGACATACAAGATATTATTATAAAAAATACTCCACATTTTAAGATCACAAATCTACTTGAAAAAGAAAGATAAAGATATAACTCGACTTTCCTGCAAGGAAAATTAACTGGTCAAATGCATATTAACAGCAACACTGTGGAAAAAAAAAAAAAAAAAGGGGTGTATAAATAACAATTACTTTAATTAGTCACAAACCAAAACATATGAATCATCACAGAGAATGTGCTGTTTTGTAGTTTGAGTGCTGACATGAAGCACAGAGTCACAAGATTGGCACCTCTTGGCTTGCCCACTGCCAAGTTCCAAATGAATGGTTTCTCCTAAAAGGAAGAAATGTTTTACTGCCAATAAATAGCAGTCAAAGCCAACTATTACTGTGTTTTTCAAGTATTTGTAAAACCCATTCAGGAAGCGATTACTTACCATATAAATGTTCATACTGCGAGGGGAAAAGAAACAACATAAACCATTGTGATTATGTAATAATATTACATTTATCAGAATACTTTTAAGTACAACATAATAAGTTACAAAACTGACAACATTTAATAAAACATATGAATTCAATTAGAAATGCATGTGACAAGAAACTGAAATATAAAAAAATGCATAGATAAAATGGTAATAATAATAGTAAAATTTGAATAAAAATGGTAATAAATACCCTAACAACCTAAGACTTTGCTAAAATATCAATTCACTAACCAATTCTAATAGAAAATATATCTTTCTACAAAATAACTGATCATCACAATGTATAATACGTGAGCCATGATTACAATTTTTAAAACACAAAATGTTTATATAAACAATATATGTTCCTAGTTTAATTATTATAACTTTAAAACCCCATATGAAAACATTAACAATTTATAATATTAATGATACCCAAGCTTTCGTGCTCCATTAATGTTCTTTGAATTAGGTTCTTAAACATCTTGACACATATTTTTCATTTTAAAACTTTTAAGTGGTGAACAGTAATGAATGAACATGAAATTGCATATACTTCAGTTTCATGATTTGGATTATAAATTAAATACCAGTTTAAAAACCTGTCTAAAAAAACAACAATATTATGGATTATAAATGTTAGACAAAGGTTTTGAGAATCCATATACATCTAGGATAATAATTCAATAATGTAAAAACACCCCACAAAAAAAAAACAACAACACTTTAATTTATTACAAAGGTAAGGCAGTTTAACATAACACAAAGATACTGGGGGAAAAAAAAACAACACTGGGTGTAAAAATCCATTTATATACAATTAGTAATTTCAAAATGCTGTACAATTACAATTATTAAACTTTTAGGTCCTGTTTAAAATGATAATATAAAACAATAATGGTCTAACAAAATGTATTGGTTTTCGTAACAGTAAAGTTAATTTTGTTTTCACTGGCATCTAAATAATTGTTTTCAGTGGTCAACAGATATTTGTCTTATTTTATTTTTACCTTTAGTTATTATTTTTTATTATTAGTTATATGTGTGTGTGTGTGTGTGTGTGTTCATTTTTTTGTTTTTGTTACATGAATATATTATTCGAGCCAGAAATTTGGACATGGTTATAAATACAAGTACTGCAAAACTTACTTCTATTTAAAAAGCATTTTAGTTATGATTAAACTGAGCAGATATTATATCAGGTTTTTTCGACTAGAAATTTATTCTAGATTATCATAATTTTTATTCACTTATCTTTAAGTATTCTCTAAGAAGTTATCAACAGCCATATGCACATGTAATATACCCATAAAAGTTATCACAAATAAGCAAATATCAAACTACATTAGAATTTATATGCTACAATATTCAAAGTTAAAAACATTTAATCCAAAAGTTATAAAATGTAAGAATATTATGAAATATTCAACTTCATTTAATAAATGGCTAGAATATAAATAACTGAATAATCTAAAATGTAACTAAATTTTATTGTTCAATGCCCTATTAACAATATTATTTGTAACATTTAAAGGCATTATCAGCAAATAACCATTATTTATTTTCCACACAATTCACAGAAGCAGTTACAGTTTAAAAGCAGACTGGGAAGTTTAAAGCACCATCTTATTATTGCGTATAAATTATAAATGTAATAAAGACATGAATAGCTAATGACAATTTTGCTTATGATATATTCCATTAACAGTTTGAGTACAGTCATATGTGAAACTGTGCTGAAAAGCAGTTGCTATTTAAGAATATATCAGAAGGGTGAAAGCACCAAATTGTCTTTAAAATTTAGTTTTTTGTTTACTTATCTTGGGGTTGCTTCTGGGGTATCTTAAGACAGGTAATGCTGAAATAAATTTTGAATCTGTTATTTTAGGTAATTTTAAATAGAATGATCTGTAAATTATAATAGTATTACAAAGAAAATTTATGCAACAACAAAATACAGCCCTATTCAAATACTGGATATGACAATAAACATAAATGGATATGTGTCATATCATTTTTGTTAATTTTACACTATATATTAATGATCTGTATGAGCAAAACAAAGTTGTTATAACATGTACATAATTTGGTGACCTTGATTAAAGAGGTATGTTAAAGATTTCATTTTAACCTAATAAAAATGTTAATAATGCTCCCAATATTAGTAACAGCAGTCAGACAGTGTGAAGTTTTGCAGAAATGTTTAAAGCTTGTTTTTGTATCTAGCAACATATTTGGTACATTTATTTCACTTGTTTACCGGTATCTATAAACATATAAATAATTTTACAAAATTCCCATGATTACAAAAGTAAAGAAAACAAAGGTGGCTGTTTTGGGCCATCTTGTGGTGACTGCCTCCGACGTTGTTGTGGTTGTTGTTCTTGTTGTTCTCCACACTGATCTGTTTGCACATCTGAATCTTCTCCACCAATCAGAGATGGTCTTTGCTGTGCAGGTACACTTGGTTCTCCTGCAACTCTGTTGTGAGAAACTGAGACATTGTCTGATACAAGATGTAAATTATTAACACTTGATAAAACAGAAGTTTGCGGGACACTAGTGTCAGGGGTTGAAGCAGGTGGGGAAAACATTGACAAGTCTGAAGAGAATGGTTGGTGATATCGTGGATGAAGACTAGTTATAGGTCTAGCAGATCCACTTGATGATGTCGGTACAGATGACCTTGATCTAAATGATGCTGGGGCAATGAAAATGGGTGGATTGGGTCTAGCTTGTGACACCACTTTGGATTTCGCTTCAACTGTGTTAGTCTGCTTTTTAAATGAGTTTTCAGAACCAGTAGTTATAACACTGCCATCCTTGATAGGGCTATGTTTTGAGTCTGTTGAAAGAATTGTATTTTTGTTGACTGGTGAAGGAAGTAAAAATTCTTTCCATGATGACTGTGTCTCCATTTTTTGTGAGATATTTGAATTCACCTCATATGATTTAACTGGCATGATGCTGGTTGTATATTTTGGTCTTGCCCCACCAAAACCATTTGACATACTGGTCATGTTGTGTGGTTCTTTATCTGATGGTTTTGAAAGATTTCGTCCTTCATATGGGTGAAAGGCTGAAGCAGATGATCCAAATTTTAAAGGCATCAGTGGAGAAACATTTAAATCTTTAGAATTGATTTCAGTATCAACAAAATCAATATGGTCAGATACACTGAAGGACGGAACTGAAGTATGATTCCCTCCAACATTTGGTGATACCAAACATTTCATGTCTTGGCCAGAACTAGTATCAACTACATTTTCCAAAGACATATTATCCTTATATAGTTTACCTGAATCTTCTTTCACTTCGGTATCTTGGCGCCCTTCAGGTTCAAGTCTTAGATGAAAGGCTGGAGACTCAAAGTTCTGTAACATGTTCACTTTGTCTCTTCTACATACAGATGGAGGGTTTATAGATAATTTGTTTATGTTTTCATATTCATTATCATATGTTTCTGTTTGGCTTAATGTAGATGTCAAAGGTAAATTGGATGGCCTTGATGTTGAAGATGTAGAAACAGGAAACTGATAGTTGGACAAATTACCACTACCTGCAGTATCAGAACTTCTTCTGTGCTGTGTTTCTTCCATAATTTTCCTACTTTTATCAGTAGATGATTTACTTCTCTGATTACTGTTGAGATTATCTGAAAACTCATGGTTTGCCAAATACAAGGCACGAACATCTGGATCCAAACTTGGAGGTGTATTTGGAGGCTTAATGTTTTCAGTCTGTTGATTCTGCCACTGCTGAGCATTATCTGGAGGAATGTTAGGAGGTAAAACATCAACTCTTTCAGATGGTGGTTCATAAGGTGGCAATTCTTCTTCATCAAAGGCAGTGGGCAATAAATCCTCTTGATAATTTTCAGAACATTCCCTACTTTGTACCTGCTGTCGATGCTGAAGGAGATTATCATTGGCAATATTTTCATATTCAATTGCAGACCTGGCAGTGTGATAATTACATCGCCTGTTTCCTCTGGAGGAAGCAGATTGTTCATGTTTTCTCCTGTGTCTGTGAGAATGATACGATCCATCACTTCCACGTCGATCTCCTCTTGATGTTTCCCTCCTGTTAGAAGTACTGGCTTTTTTAGATCTTGACGGGCGTCTAGAAGACCTATGACATCCAGTAAGTGGAACTCTACTCTCGGAGTTGGACTGACAAACATTCTTACGAAGTGTTCGACCACTGGATTTTTTAACTTTAGTTTCACAAACTGGCTGATGTCTGTCATACACAATGTATTTCAGACACACTATCAGTGATATAATATTTCCAAGGAAACTCAGAAATGATAAAACCAAAGTTGTTGCATGAACCAAAACTGTTGCTGTGTGTCTTTTTGTGTGTGCATAAAATGATAAATTGTAGAAGTTGCTGCTATAATCCAAACCACCAGCTGAAAGAACAATCATTACAAAGGACGTCATAATTCCAAAAAGTGAACAGACAAGGTAACTTTTCACACTGCAAGGTGTTTTCAGCTGTGATGCAATAATGGCACATGTTCCTGCTGCAAACACCATAGTACCTCCCCAAAGACCTGTTGCAACATAATGTCCCCATATTCTCTTGGTGAATGCAACAATTCCCATTACAATGCTTGCCAGTCCGAGAAGAGCCAGAAATATTCCCAATATTAGTACTTTCACTTGTGGAAACTGCAACTGTAGACGAACGTGTAACGCCATAGTTGTTTTGGTTTTGGTTTATTTACATATAAAGAATTACAACTCCCACATCACAACTGGAAATACGAACAAAATGTCCTAATTATGGCCGACATTCAAATGGTAGTGTCTTGTAAGTTATACCATTAACTTTCAGTACTAACTGCAAAAACGGCACAGTGATATTCATTCTAGCTAAATCAATAGCCTACGTAGTAACAAGAATGTTTTCATAAGATTTTTCTTCTTTTTCGAGGAATTACATTTTTTATTTTTTTTATTTCTTTAAGCTGTGTACGCCCAGCTACTGTAAATAAGTTAATTTCACCCAGAGTTTCATACTGCTATGTCTTCGAAACTTATACAACAGTTAACGCAATTCTCACTGGCCTTCTTCTGTTGAATGATTCAAACTGCTGACTAACAACATTATTTGTCAAAAATTTCATCAATTCCACTGAGTTGAATTAAGTACACTAGACTGGTTCCTTTGGTGGTCTATTTCGGGAAGTTGATATGGTTTATAAAAATAGTCATTGTCCGTCTACCAACTTCAAACCAGACCTTCTGACAAAACAAATAAAGATGTCTATTTTAATTGTTCCATTTTTTTATTATTATTATTATTATTATTATTATTATTATTATTATTATTATTATTTTTCTAATATTTTATAGCTGTCCAAATATTTTTAAAATTATCAATATAAATGTTATTAGGCTGTTGCCACCGCAGCCTTAACTATAAAACTTTTTATAATTATTTTAATGCAAATGATTCCGACAAATCGCTAAAAATGTATTTGTATTAAAGAGATTAAATTTAAAATATTCACTTTTAATATCGGGCAAATGTTCAGTTTTAGATATTAATTTGAATGGTTCCTGAATACATTAGCAGTCTACACGTGTGTTTTTTCAGTGTTACTGGGGTAATTTTATGAGCCAGTGTTGTTTGTTTTTATGTTTTCATTCAGCTATCTGAATTCTATTATACGATTCATGATTGATCATGAAAATTGTATTAGGTAATATATCTGCTTATGTTCAGTATCAATTAAAATTAATAATAAAAAATAAAACCACACATACACAAATGATAATCATTAATTATATTATATTCTAAACACACACGCACACACTGTGTGTCTGTGATGTTTTATTTGCTTGGTGCCAGCTCTTTAGTGAAATCTACTGAATAATAATAATAATAACGGAGAGCTGTCGCAGTTTTATAGCCTGTTGATTAAAGGGACGCTACTCTTCACAAATAAAATGGAAGATAACGAAGTCTGCAAGTTAGCTTACGAAGGCAATTTTCCACAACTGAAATTGAAATTACAAGAAAAGAGAGAACTTTTAACAAAATATGATAATGTATGTTATGTTCCAAAACAAAATAATAAAATATATTAATAATTATTATTATTATTATTTACATTGTTGGTCAACCGCTTTAAGTTTAAAAAACCCAAAACATTGAACTGTCGTAACGTAAGTTTAAAGTTACATATTTTATGATATTATTAATTATTAGGATATTTAGGATATTTATGTTATTAATAATTTATGTTATTAATAATTAATATTATAATATTTATAATTATTGTTTATACCTGCTTTAATGCTTGTATTTTAATTATTTATAATGTACTTTTTACACAAAAATAACAAAAGAATCTCTCCAAATTCATTAAAGATGCGATATTACGATGTACATAGCGTGTACTGTAGTATTTTTATCTCGTTATTTTAAATTTAAGAATTTAGGAGAGAACATTAAGTGTATCTTTCTGTTTATTTTTGAAGAGTCAGCGAATACCTCTACACTGGGCAGTATCTGCTGGTCACATTGAAATAACAGAGTATCTTTTGAAGTTGGGAACACCAGTTGATGTAAGGGATGAGGTCAGAATTGCAAATTTATATTTCTTTGTTGTTAAATGTTTATAACTTTATACATTATATCTTTAATTTTAAGTATTCATTTATTGAAACTAGATTGAGGGAAACTTCTTTTATTATTTTTATTTATTTTATTAATAGTAGTATTAATATTAGTATTATTTATTTATTTATTTATTTATTTATTTAAAATGATTTAGTACATTAAATTTTGATGGATATTAATACTTTTCTGTCTCATTTAGTTTGCTTCCTATTCAGTTTATGGATGTAAATATGAATTATTTCAGTTTGTCCAGTTTTTTTTTTTTTATATTTATTTATATATTCTGTTCAAATTCTAGTCAAACTGGACACCATTAATGATTGCTGTATCAGCTGGTAGGGCCGAAATTGTGGCACTGCTTTTGAGTAGAGGTGCACAGGTTAATGCAGTGAACAGGACAGGACAGTGTTGTTTGCACTATGCAGCTTCCAAAGATAGATTTCAGGTATGGATCTTTCGAAAATTCAAAAAAGCAAATACATTTCTGTTTATGTCACCCAGTTTTGTAGTCATTGTACCTTATGATATGAATGTTATGATACACTGAACTCTTTCAGAGACTTGAATTTATTTTTATTATTATTATTAAACAGTTTTTGTTTGTTTGTTTATATGGTGTTCTGAAAGAGTTCCTGGTGTTTTGCCTATTCAGGAATAGGAAGGCAGTCCAGCCTGCCCCTTTTTGATGCTGCCCATGTGTCTGAAATTCAGAAAATGCCCACCTCATTTGCCTAAATTCTCAATAAAATGTGCCAATAATTATTGCAATATTGCCTCAAATCTGTCTATAAGTACTGTCATCTGCAGGCATCAGTTTGTCAAGCAAACAACAATTTTTAGCACCAATAAACAAATACAAACTGCAATTTTTATTACCACCAAATATTCACAAAAGTTTAACTATGAGACCTTGTCAATTTTATCTTTTTGAAGACTGATAATATGAAAAAATGCCTGTTTTTCTACCTGTGCCCTTCCTCTTTTTCAGTGTAGGGGAAATACTATTATTCATTTATTCATTTATTTATTTTTGATATATTACATTACATTATATTTTATTACATTACATTACATTATATTATATTTATTATGTTATATTTATCATATTGCATTGTATTCTAATATTAATTATAATTTATTGTTTTGTTTTGTTTCTTAGATAGCTGAAATGCTTATTGATGCAGGTGCAGATTGTTCGGTGGCTGACTCGATGGGCAGCACTCCAGCACACAGAGCCAGTTCTAAAGGTCACATTCAGATTCTCAAACTACTCATTCAGCAGCAGATTAATGTTGATCGTCAAAACTCAGAAGGAAACACACCACTGTAATAATAACTTGAATTTAATAATATTCTTAAGATGATGTTTATAACGGACATTCTTCCTAATTAGCTCTTAGTTAGTCTCTGATTTCAATTTTAAATTTTATTTATATTTTTTTCTTGTTTGTGTTATTTATTTATCTGTAATTTGGTGCTTATCTATGTACACATACACACACATACATATATGTATAAATATATGTATGAGTATGTCTATATATATGTGTCTGTATGTGTGTGTATGTGCTGATAAAATATGATTTCAGATTCTAATTGAATGGTTTTAATTAACTTGATTATCTGTTTTTAAAAAAATTATCTAATATCTTTATCTTATAAATCTTTACTTTTCTACATTGAAAAATTTATTAAAAACTATGTTTCATTTTAGTAAAATGGAAATGCACAAGACTAAGTGAAGACTATATCATTTTTATTAGCTTGGATTATTTTGAATAATTATATAATAACTAGTATATAAATTGTTTATTTTTTTTTATTTGTTAAAGACATCTTGCTTGTGAAGAAGATCGTGTAGCAGCAGGCAAACTATTGGTTGAAAATGGTGCCAGTTTGGACATTCAAAACAAGGTAAAAAAATTGTTTTTTTAAATATAAAGTTTAAAAAACTTTAAATCCCAGTAATAACAGTTCAAATGAGGTGCTAAATTTAGTTTTAAAGATAAATAAATGAATGCCATTCTGCCCTCTTTCTGACATATTTATATATTTCTAAAACTGGTTCTTTAGGAACAGAAGACACCATTAAATCTTGCAGGCCCTGGAATGCAGCGTTCACTGAAACATGTTGCTTCACTTGATAGATGATTATAGTTTGCTGAATCTGGTAAGATTAAATTAATTTTATGACATTTAAACAAAATATAGTCATTTCTTGAAATGCAGCATTTGCATTCTGTAGTGTCTATGTGTGTTGTACGCACGTATATGTATAGACACGTTAAATGGAAAACTGCTACAAAGCATCTTTTAAAATGTTAATAAATATTTGTATTGTGCAGTTATCAAACAATTTAGATTGCAAGCGTTTTTGCTGCTGGATCTTATTATTAAATTATAAAAATATAGCACTTAGCATTTGAAAAGTGATGAAATATTATTCAGTGTTGTTAATATAAATTAGAGAATAATGTGCTAAACTATTAAAATTAATAATGAAACTCAGTGAAAACCTCTCAAAAACTTTTATTGCATTTTTAATTATTATTATTGTTATTGTTATTGAATCCATTGTATTGAAAATAATTTTAAGAATTAAATTTTTACATCAATGTAACTATTAAAATATTTTCTTTTCTTTTTGTGTCTCTAGATCAAGTCAGGCTTGTTTGTATTCAGCCATCAAGATGCAGAAACAATAATTTTCAACATGATAAATGTTTGTGTCATTAGTTCATTCATATTTCTTGTTTGCAGTTATTTAATGCGGAATAAAACATTAACAAACCAATTGTGTTAGACACTGTAGCCATAAATACATGCACATATATAGATATTTATAACCAAACTGCATATAAAATACACATTTCAAATTTAATTACCTACAAATAAAACCAGAATGATTTTTTAAATGATTTATGGTCTCTGAGAGAAGATTTTTTGTAAGTAAAAATAATTTCTTCAGTTTGCCAAACTTAAATTAAAAACAGAATGATTTAACAAATAACATATTCAAGATTTTTTATTGCTGGTGGAAGACAAGTTAAGACATAATAAATTTTGGAAACTTAACAGCATGTGTATAATACACTGAATGCAACAACAGCTGCAGACATTGTGTTAGCAACAATCACCCACCCTTCTGTAAATACGTAAATACCTTCAAGTACTGCAGTTTGTAATTCATACAACGTGAAGAATATAGTCTTTAACTCTGACTGATAGTTGTACTTCATCTGCGAAAGATTTCAGTTTAATGTGAAGTAGTGGGCTTCAGTCAGTAACATACTATGGATAAATGAAAAAGTCAACTGTCATATAACTTTTTAATTAATAATTTGAATTAATATTAAGTGGAAAACAAAAATTTCATAATTGCGAATAACATTTATTATAAATATAGAAATTTTTACATGACCAGTTGGAATCCTTTTCACAACTGATTATGTAACATTACAGTACACGATGATATTTTGGCAAATCTACTGGCATGAGGCATTGCTGTGATAGGTAATGGAATAATGGGTAGCCAGGACCACTCCAGTCCACAACTTGTTAGATACAGAACAAACAGAAAAGTCTCAACATTAACCAATATTGTTCTTATTTGATAGTGGTACAATGATATATCAATTCGAAAAAGAATTTAGAATTTTTATTTGATTATGCAAATTAGATGGCTGCCAGTGGAAATTATATTTTTGATGCAGCACACCTTAAAAGCTACTGAATATGCATAGTTAGAAACTGACATTCATTTTAAAGACAATATGTTCTGTTTTGTTTGAAAATTACTGGCGATAATTGATAAATTTCATAATCCATTATTTTCAACAATTTATTGACAAGAATACCATCTTAAGTTAACTTGTCTTCAAAGAGTAAGGTAAATTGCAAATATATTTAAATAAAATAATTTTAAATTAAAAAAAAAAGAAAATAGCTCAGTTTGTAACATTGTTTTCCTTTCAATTATTTAAATTAAACTATATTTTTATTATTATTATTATTATTATTATATTTTTATTTTTGTTATTATTATTATTATTATTATTATTATTATTATTATTATTATTATTATTATTATTATTTTATTTATGGAACTTTACAAAAATAACTACCAGAACAAATTCGATGTAATTTTTTTTATCCCAGCAATGCCATCTCATTAGCACTCTGTTGTCTTCAAAATGTTCATAATTTTTGATGAAATACTATTGTCTATACAATGTGTCAAAATGTGTGTAGGATTGTTTCTTTAGTTAAAAATCAGGCAATGGATAATATGCGTCGTGCCCCCTTCCCGTGATGCCCTAGGCACATGCTTATTTTGTTTAATTGTTAATCCAGTCCTGTTCAGATGAAAAATCATCAAGAACACAAACTCGGAGGAAGAACTATTTCTTTTCTTCAATAATCAAATAAAAAATTATTAAAAAAAAAAAAAAAAAAAAAAAAAAGAAAGAATAAGCTGAAAAAGATATGCAGGGTTTTTAATTTTTCTAATGATCTAGGGAAAATTCTCACGGTACACCCATAATTTTTAATTAAAAAAGGTTCTTGAAAAGATCTGCCAAACCTCACTGATATGGTTGAAATGTTGTACAGAAATTAAAATGAACGTTTGCCTGCTGTTGGGTATCAATGGACATATTTGGTAGTGTTCTATAATTTAACATGTAAACTAAATATTTACAAAAAAAATATTTAAATATATATAATGAAAGCATGCTGTAAATATACATTTAAATAATTGTCTGCATTGAAAAATATATCTATTACAAATAAAAATTGAAGATTAAATAAGTATACTAACGATTAAATACAGATTCTCCGTCAGATTTGTCTTCCCTCGCTTCTACGTGAACTCGGATACGCTGCGGTCATTAATTCCATGGTTTTAGTTTTACAACACGACAAAAATTACAGACCCTGCTACTTTAATCTAATCAAAAATACCCTCTGTTAAAAGCCCTATATTAAATGTTTCTTACAACATAATTTTTTAACTTTTTATAATTGTTTTAAAACATTAAGAATTCACACAATCCAGGTATAAGCATAACAACCAGAGGTACCATGCTTAATGTCTGCATTGTTAGTTTAAACTGACGAATAAGTTACAGTGGCATATTATCATTAGTTAACACAGTTTCTTTATTTTCACTAGTCTTACTAAAAGGAGCAGTACATTTTTGTTATATATTGAAATTTACTTCATATATCTGCGTTAGCATAAAAAAAATAGTTCTTGGAAGATCAGCCAATTACAATATACTCATTTTTCATTACTAAACACAAGGCAGGCGCTTTTTAATCGTGAATATCACATTCATTTTATTTCCCTGTAGAAACAATCACGAATTCTGTCACTGTTACTCTGACGTACTAGATACATATTGCTAATACTACTAATTCTTGAAATACTCTTACTGTTACAGCTACTACTACGTCTTTTACAACTATTATATATATATATATATATATATATATATATATATATATCCACTAATTTCCTGGAAACATGTATATAGTGCATTTTATTGTTCTTTCTTTCTTTCTGTCTTTCTTTTTTTCTTTTTTCTTTTTCTAGAAAGGATTTGTGAAAGAAAAAAAAAGGGTAGTGAACCTTACGACCCTAAGAACAATTCCTGTGACACACAAGAAGATCCAATACCAATAAAGTTAGCTAACCTGTCTGCGTGTTTTATTCATCCTAGATGATCATTAAATGAACAGTAACCTGTGGATCGTTACAGGATTTCTCTACAGACTACTAACATGTAACATACAGAGTATGAAGATTAAATATCTAAAATTGTTTAATGTTTACTGTAATTGAAAATACACTAACCTTTGTTATAATTTTTTTATTTTGTTTAAAAATTCAACTCTGTTATGCACTGGTTTCATTTTGAACCAGAAGTAGAATAAACAATTTCTAAATGGTTGCACTTAAATATGAATATATTTTGAAACATATACTGAGCACTTTGAGCCTTCTAGCAAGCATAACTCTGCACCTAAACTATAAACCGTATATACTATCTATAATGGAAGTCTTTCTGTCGTAGTCATATTCTTGCTTGATGTATTCAGATGACTCACGTGATCTAATAAAGGTGAAATATTATATTACATTGTTAACAATAAAAATGCAGTAATTTATATTATATATCTGTATTATGCATAGTATTCTCTAAACACTATTACTAGCATATACTGGTCAGTTTGAAATCATCTGATGTTCGTATATAACATCCATAAAACCAAAGCAGATATGAATATAGTCTAAATGGTTGCATAATAATATGAACAAATTCTGAATCGTATTGCAAAACTATAAACTTTTTATATTGTACATAATAGTGATTTCTGGTACATCGACTGTTACAGTCAAGTATCCCTGTTATATATGTGTACATTCTTTAATTTTTTGGGTGCTGGAGACTCCCTAACACGGTTATTTATACTTTCATTATGGCTAGTATTCATATTTACTTACTCCTAGGACTGGTTTAAAGATTTGAAAATAAATGTTTAAAAAAAAAAAAAAAAAAAATAAAATATAACGTCATAACTCTTGCAATGAAATATTAGCATTATTCTGTAATAAAGCGAACTTACATACGCCCACAAACGATGATATGTATCGACCTGATAGAAGATTTCTATAAAATGAGGACATTTTCATAGGCCATAATACACACATTGCTTTAATTGAGGGAACGGTCAAAAAATAACTGACAGGCGAAGTGAAAATCCTCGAAGTAAACAGGTGAAAATAAGTGATGTCTGATTTCGTGTGCTGTATAAAAAGGATACATGAATAAATATTTATCTGAAACCGTGAAAATCAGCTTTAAACATGAAGATTTTTCTCTTTATATTGGCTCTTAGTATTGTACAATCAACTGGCATTGTCGTGAAAATTGAGGCAGAACAATATGCAGATATTCAAGGTTTTGGTCCAAAACGCATTCCTCGCTCTAGAGCAAGCAATAAGTCAGCTATTCACTTGTATCCTGGAGACACGCTTGAAATATATTTGTGCCTACGCCAAGACGATTTGGTTTCCATCGAGAACATTGTTTTCTCCAACGATGGAGATGTGGACAATGTAACTCTCAGATTTGATGGAAATCCAATCGCCTTTTTACAAACTTGTGCACAGTGGGGTGAAGGCAGGTTCTGGGACATACCAGCTTCCAGTGGAGCAATAGGAACAAGTAAAGAATTGAGGTCCGGTGTTCATACCATCTCTATCACTGAATTCGGTGACAGGTGGGGAGTTGAAATCGACTACATGATTCTTAAATTTAAAAATTTAAAAAGTTGTAAAAGGCTAATTTGTTCCGAATACGAATTAACTAAAAAAGGAATAATTAAAAAATGCCATAAGGTAAAGGAATATTCAGAAAGCGGTTACAATAAAAGTGGCGAAATATAATAATCCTGGTGGCTATCAGTGGTTTAATTTGGTAAGTAATAAAACAAATATGCCTTCTGCAGAACTAAAATTTGAAAATAGAAGAATTTTACACATAATTTTTAATTGTGAACAAAAAAACAACAAAATAAAGAATTCAGTTAAAAATATCTGGGAGCCATCGTTTTTGTGTCCTGGTGTCAATGCATGAAGTTGAATTTAGTGTTGTTAAAGAAAATATTTTATTTTCTGCGAAATGTGAAAAAAATATATTTTTAAATAATTTGTTATATCAGGAAAATAATACACGAATATTTTACAAAAAGGTATCTAAAAATAAAGATTACTGAATACAATCAGTGGATCTGAAAAACTGGACAAAGGCATATATATATACACAGTGATACCTCATTTTAGCGGCCTCAGAGATGAGAGGTCACCTGCGATGTACGGACACTTTTACGTTTCCCGATTAATATTCACTAGATATGTCTTTTAGATCAGCGGTGGCGGAAAGCATTTTTTTAAAATTATTTTTCCACAGATAGTCATACCGATTTGGATTTGTTTTCGCCCATTTCCTGCTAACTTCAGTCGCCAAACGCCTGCACGCCAAACTGTACGAATTCAAACCATTTGGTACATAATTTTTATAATTTAAACATTCACCATCTTTCCACGCAGATTTATGTTCTGTAAACTCTTTTGAGATCGAAAACGTGGTGCTATCGGAGCTCTGTTTGGGTTTCAAACGCGATATATATACCTTATTATCAGTTTTAAATAGGTTTTATTTACATCCATCAATGATGGAACAATATAGGAGAAAACCGTGATGTTTGCTACAGCAATGCCCCGGCCACGACGACTTATATTTGTTGTGGGTACTTGTGTCATGGATGAAAATAAAGATTGTGAACATATTTTAAAATATCGTCTGTAGTTTTTGTCCCTCAGATACAGGACATCTGCAACGCAGAGACACTTTTGCTCGGCCTCATAGGTGTCCGTACAAGACAGGTACCAGTGTATATAAAATTGTTTGTTCCGTATATACTAATTCATAAAGTCCTCGATAGGTTAATGAAAAACATACTTTGTAAGTATAAATCTTTGAGGGAAAAACATTTACTTGTTTCCGATGTGTTCAAAATTATTTATATTATTTTATATATATGTAAATTTTTATTTCAGTATAAGTCCACATACAATCTATTTATTGTTGTCCATATTTGTTCATAGTAAACTGGAAAATCAGTTTATTGTTATTTATCCATGTGTCTTGAAGAATTAATTTTTTTTTTTTTATGTTTATTATTTTTTAAAATTATTTTTCATTCTTTCTTTCTTTATTATTACAGATAAGAAGTTATGACGAATGTCTTTGTATTTTACAAGGATTTTGAAAAAAAATTACTTCAGTGTATCTTCTCAAATGCCGAAATAAACATTGCAGTAGCTATTGTGTTTATTATTATCAAGTGTTTTTATGGAGGTACTGGCGCTTTTTAGCGTAAACTTTTTATATATATTTATTTATATACAGATATGTGCGTGCGTGTGTGTGTGTGTGTGTGAGTCTGAGTTTGTGGGTGTAAAATATTCTGTATCCTTAAATTATACACTTACCTTTTCAGCATCAAGCTAACCTAAGATGCCTTGAGGCAAATTTTAAATATTAACCTTATTAGATGTCACACACAATTTAACTATTTTGATGATATGAAAGTGAAACTATGGACGCCATTCTAAGCGCTGTTACAAGCTAATTAGCAAGAATATTTCTTTAACATTGCTTCGTATAGTCGAAAATAAAACAACACCAAAAAACAAACAAATACCGCAACATTTGATAAACCAGATCAAGTAGGTTAAAGTCTGTTTAGAAAACTAAATTTGAATCTTTGAACTGTTTACGCCAGTGCAACCTCGGGTTACGAACGCCTCGAAGTACGAACAGATCGGATTACCAATCCTGATCTTGGGCAATTTTTGTCTCGGTTTACGAATAATGTCCCGAGTTACGAACTACAGCGTCGCCCTACGACACATTTTCTGTTGACGTCAACATCTAGTAAAGCTATATATCATGAATTAGTCTTCGAAACGCAGTTGCAGCTCAATAGCTTTTGCATTGAGATTATGCGCTCGCATGTTTCAAAGTGTTGCTGCTTTTATGTGTATATTTTATAATTATACCCTATCCAATGTGGCGCCCAAGAAAACAAAAAGTGAAAGCGATAATGCTGGTGGAAAGTATAAACGTATCACACGCAGTAGAGGTTAAGAAAGAAATAATTGCTAAACAATTCGTACGTCTGACATCACTTCGGCTTACGTACAATTCGGTCGACGAATCGAGTTCTGGAAGGAATTAAGTTCTAACCCGAGGTTCCACTGTGTGTAGATTCATAGTTTCTGCATCGTAATGAAATTTGGAATGGATCTGAAATACTGCGAAGCCTGAACAATTTATCAACATATATTGATATTAAGGTATTGTATATTGTTGATACGAGAGAAAAAACAAAACACAAACACGCTATTACTCATCAAACAAGCTACCTGCAAAATACCATTCAACCTTTGTTAACTTTTTAAATTAATAATAACAAATACAATAACAACAATAATAATCAATGACCAGTAACTTTGTCGGATTCAGAATATCAAAGAAAAAAAATAAGAAGCATAATAAGAAAAAAATAGAACATCAGCAGTTGAAGTTTATTTTTTCTTTCTTTGTTTTTCTCCTTTTTTTATTTTTTTATTATTTTTTTTTTTTTGTGCTTTTATTGTTGTTGTTAACAAATTATCGGAAGGGCACACACACACACACACACACACACACACACACACACACGTGATCCACCCCTTGGCAAGGTGAGCTAGATTTTAGTTGTGTATTTAGCTTCTGAAATCATACGTGAAAATTATCATAGCTGTAATATAGAAGACAAATAAACTATCAAAATTATTCTAAACAAATTGATTTTTTTAAATTATAATTGTCTTTCTAAATATTAAGAGACATATGCGTTTCGGTGTTCTATACGTACAGTTTGATTTTAGAAAAAAAAAAAAAAAAAAAAACTACTACAAAAAATACGAAGATAGTATGAAATTTTCTATATAAAAGTTTTGAGGTGTTCTGGATCTAAATTTAAAGGAAAGCAATGATAATAGTTCACAGCTGTAATTATTTGAAGAATACTTTGTTAACATATGCTAATCTTTTCAATTCTGAAGTTCTTCAACATGTTTCTAACAAACCATTGCAAAGATGAATTATATAACAGAGTTTTCAAATTAAGCCGGCGGTCGTTGCAATCTCCATCTACTACCCCCGCTACTTGCCTCTCACCACCAGTGTGTGTGTGGTTTTTGTCCATCCTAAAATCGTTTAAATATGACCTCATTTCGATATCCAGTCAAGAAATCACAAAATACTTGCGTCAGAAGTTTAGCGCGCCCAGACGTTTTAGTCATCACTCCAGTGGAAATGATTTTACACGGCAGTAGCAGTTGGAAATCTATGGAGCCTTTTTTTTTTATTATTATTATTATTATTTAATCAGAAAAAAAAAGTATTGAAATTACATATATACAATGTATTAAAGATGAACGCTGTCGACCGGAATGTGAAGACGTGAAGTCGAACTACAACTCTTCAGAAGGAACATTACTTCGCTATATCTTACTTTGTCGGCTTCCTGATGCACTTTGATGCTATCTCTTGTTTGCATTCAGTGAATGTTCTTGGAGTGTTGCTTTTGTAATTCACCTGCATCTATAGTTACTGCTTCCAGTGTCAGTGCAGTGTCTAAGGCTTGTTCATATGTCAAATCATCATTCTCAGCTAACAATCTCTCTTGAATGTGTTCATTTCAGAATACACGCACTATCTTATCTCACAGGGTGTCATTCAGTGTTTCTCAAAATTTGCAAAATTCACTCCGTTTTTATCTGATCCGGTTTGTGAAATCGGTGCCGTTCCGGTGAAAAATGGTCTTTTAACCTTCTGCACAGGTTTTCTTTAGTCTTTTCCGCGGGAAGCGCAGTTGCAGTCAAATCACGCAAAATATATTCTTCCGCCGTTGAAACTCAATAACGCTGGAATGTTTTTTTTTTGTTTGTTTTTGTTTTTTAATCTTTTACACTATTCGCAATAATATACTGATCAAATGTTTGTACATTATAGTAATTTCTGGAGCATCGACTGTTACCGTCAAGCATCGCTGTTATACATGTGCGTATTCTTTAAATTTTGGGGTGGTGTTGACAAAAGTAGCCGGCGCAGGATCCCCTAAAAGACGGTTTTTCGCCGTCCGCTGATTTCATGTGAAAGCCCTGTAAATATATGTATATTTGTTGATTAAAAACAGTCAATAATAATAATAATAATAATAATAATAATAATAATAATAAAAAATTTAAAAAGAAATAAATAAATGTTTAGTTTCTAACCAGTAAAGTCTGAATTATATTACTTAAACTACAGATATCTGTAATCTATATACAGTAGTGTTTATCTGGTATTTAAATAAAAACATGCTGTTTCTTATATTTTTATTTACATCAAAACATTCAGTAACATTAAATGCACGTAGATTTTGTAACTGAAAAAGATGAAATAGTTTTTCCAGGAGAAAATGATTAGTCAAATTAAAAACTAGCTTCAGAAGCCTGTTAAATTGTACTTACCTCGGCAAAACTAGGTAAATATTAATAAACAAAACATCTGTTCATATTTTCCATGTTCAAATATACTAGCGTTGAGGTCTGTCTGTGTGTGTTTACATTTTCCATATATAAACAAAATTCTAGCTTGGAGTCTCTCTCTCTCTCTCTCTCTCTCTCTCTCTCTCTCTCTCTCTCTCTCTCTCTCTCTCTCTCTCTCTCTCTCTCTCTCTCTCTCTCTGTGTGTGTGTGTTATAACACATCCAAGTCCGATGATATCATCTCAGATTAATGAAGGTGTTTATATTAACGCTATTTACGCAATGCGCAGACGATAATTTATCTTCGCGGAAAACAGTAGGTCGGTGGTTGTCATACATAACATAAACACCTCATACGTGTCATTTAAACGAAATGTTACCGTATACAGTCCGTTTCATTTGGAATATTTGAGTTATTTATAGCGTTTGTTTTGCACAAAATATGGAGGATAAAAAATAGGTTTGTTTAGTAATCTGTAAAGAGTTGTCCTACCTTTCTTTGTGGCTAATATTCCTATATACTGACTCCTAGGATTGGCTTAAAATTCGGAAAATAAATATTTAAAAAAATAAATAAATTATAACATCAAAACGCTTACAATGAAAGATCAGTATTGTTCTATAATATACACGCCCACAAACGATTATATATATCGACCTGATAGAAGATTTCTATAAATTTCACAGTTTTAAGTGAGGGAACGGTCAAAAAATAACTGACAGGCGAAGTATGTCATAAAGTACAGTCCTCGAAGTAAATAGGTGAAAATATGTGATAGCGGATTTCGTGTGCTGTATAAAAAGGATACATGAATAAATATTTATCTGAAACATTGAAAATCAGCTTTTGTCGTAAACATGAATATTTTTCTCTTTATATTGGCTGTTAGTATCGTACAAACAACTGGCATAACTATGAAAATTGAGGCAGAACAATATGCAGATATTCAAGGTTTTGGTCAAAGAATCATTCCTCGCTCTAATGCGAGCAACAAGTCAAATGTCCACTTGTTTCATGGAGACACGCTTGAAATATATTTTTGCCTGCCCGAAGACGATTTTGTCTCCATCGACGACATTGCTTTCTCCAACGATGGCGGTGCGGACAATGTAACTATAGGACTTGATGGAAATCCAATCGCCATTTTACAGACTTGTGGACAGTGGGCTCGAGGCATGTACTGGAACGTACTGGCTTCCAGTGGAGCAGTAGGAGAAAGTCAGGAACTGCCGTCCGGTGTTCATACCATCTCTGTTTATGATAGCGGTGACAAGTGGGGAGTTGAAATCGACTGCATCATTCTTAAACTTAAAAACATAAGTGACAACTCCAGTATTATTTGTAGCGAAGACGAATTAATTGAAAATGGAAGCGTTAAAAAACGTGGCAACGGAGTGAATACAGAACCAAGTGACCAGGTTTTCGCGGAATCCACAAACGAAGACTTTGTTGAAACAGGCTATCGACCATTAATTAAAAGAAATAAAGCAAAAGTTATGCCAAACGAAGATTCAGAGAGCGATTCAAAGGAAAGTGGCGAAATATAATATTCCTGGTGCCTTTCATTGGTATAATTCGGTAAGTAGTGAAAAAAAAAAAAAATTACTTTCTGTAGAACTGAAATTTGAAAACAAAGTTTTTAAAATTAAAGAATTTTATAAATCATTTTTAATTGCGAACAGAGTGTAACAAAATAAAGAATTCAGTTAAAAATATCTGGGCGGCATCGTTTTTGTGTCGTGATAACAATGCATGAAGTTAATTCTAGTGTTGTTAAAGAAAATATTTTATTTCAGTTAAAAAAAGAAATTAATTAACAAAATAAAAAAATATATTTTTTAAAAATTATTTGTTAAATCGAAAATAATACACGAATATTTTACAAAAAACGTATGTAATAATAAAGATTATTAAATACTCTCAGTGATTCTGAAAAACTGGACAGCAGGCATATATGTACAGTTATACCTCATTTTACCGGCCTCCGAGATGAGAGGCCACCTACGATGTACGGACACTTTTACGTTTCTCGATTAATATTCAGTAGATATGTCCCTTAGATCACCGGTCATTTGTTGAAAGCGGACGCGAAAATTATTTAAAAAAATTATTGTTCCACTGATAGTCATACCGATTTGGATTTGTTTTCTCCAAAACTGTACGGCAGTTTTATGTGCTATTTTTAAAAACAGCGTCGCCCATTTCCTGCTAATTTCAAACGCCAAACGCCTGCCCGCCAAAGTGAGCGAATTCAAACCATCTGCTACATAATTCTGATAATTCATCATCATTCCACGCAGATTTATGTTCTGTAAACTCTTTGAGATCGAAAAGATGGTGCTAATCGGAGCTCTAGTTGGGTTTCAAACGCGATATATATACCTTACTATCAGTTTTAAACAGGTTTTATTTACATCCATCAATGAACTCGATAAATTTGCAATTGTATTTTAGGAGAAAACCGTGATGTTTGCTATAGCAATGCCCCGGCCACGTCCATTTATGTTTGTTGTGGGTACTTGTGTCATGGATGTAAATAAAGATTGTGAATATGTTTAAAAATATGGTCTGTAATTTTTGTCCCTCAGATACAGGACATCTACAACGCAGAGACACTTTTGCTCGGCCTCACAGGTGTCCGTACAAGACAGGTACCAGTGTATATAGAAATGTATGTTCCGTATATACTATTTCATAAGTATAAAATCCTCGCTAGGTTAATGAAAGAAAATACTTTGTAAATATATAAAAACAAAAATTTAGTTGTTTCCCATATAGTTATATAATTTTTACATAAATGCAAATTTTTATTTCAGCATATTTATTTACTTATTTATTTATTTATTTTGTTTATTGTTACAGATAAAACGATATGACGAATGTGTGGGAATTTTACAACGATTTTGAAAAAAAATATACTCCAGTGTATCTTCTCAAATGCTGAAATAAAAATTGCAGTAGCTAATGTGTTAGTATTTTATTTTATTATTATTATCGACAGCAATAGTTATTTAAATGATATAGTTTTTATATAAAGTGTTTTTATGGAGGTGTTGGCGTATTTCAGTATAAATTGTTTATATATATATTTATCTATATACTGATAGGTGTGCGAAGAATCATTTTCTTCGATTCCTTATTGCAACATTTCAACAAGAAATTAACAAATAACAAAAACTAATTTGTAAATACGCATTACTAATTAAACAGAGCTAATTTTTCATTATTAAATACATCATGATCCCATAATATAAATGAACTAATATTAAGTATTTATTCTTGTAAAGAAAAAAGAATGACAAATGCATAATCTTTCAATGTATATATATGTGTCCGTGTGTCTTTGTGTGCGCATGCGTGCGTGTAGGTGTTTGGTTTAAATAATAATGAAAAAAAAAAAAAAAAAAAGGATAAATAAAATATTGTGTTTCATTAAATAATACACATACAGTTTTAGCATACAGCAACATTTGATAAACTAAAAAAACGGATATACATCTATGAAACTGAAGAACGGAATCTGAATCTTTCGAGTATTTACTCCAGGCAAATATATAGATTTAAGCAGTTTCTATACCTGCGTGATATTTGGAATGGATTTTAAATACTGCAATGCCTGAACGACTTATCAACAAATACTGATAGTGATACTGTTTTGTATATTGTTGATACGAAAGAGAAAACCTTTATGTTAATCATGCACGCCATTATTCCGCAGACGAGCTACTTACAAAATGCCATTTAGTCTCTATTAAGCTTTTTAAAATAATAGTAACAAATACAACGACGACGACGACAACGACAACAACAGCAATAATAATAATAACAATAACAACAACAACAATAGTAATAATCAGTGACTCTTAACATTGCCGGATATCAAAAAAAAACAAATTAAAAACAATGAATAATAATAAACAGAATATCATCAGTTGAAATATATATATATATATATATATATATATATATTTTGTTTTTAATTATTTTTACCAATTATAGTATAAGATCTGTTATGCAAGTAATTAGTTTTATGGTCCTTAAGAAAGAAAGAAATCTAGAATTATTAACTGTGCAGGACAAGACTGAGTAAAAGCAGGTCCCGAGAAAATTAATTTCAAAATGAAAGCAGTACTACCTAAATGTGTAATAATAATAATAATAATAATAATAATAATAATAATAATAATAATAATAATAATATTTATCCATGTTTACATAATGACAACAGGTGTGACTAATTTGTTTTTAAATTTTGTCGGGACACCACATTACCGCGAACAATGTTGCTATGATCTGGCAAGTGACTGAAAAAAAAGTTAAATGTTAATACCTTTTACATTTTATCATATCCACGATATCAAACTGAAATTTACAAAATAATTGTTTAACTTACTGCCATAAAATACGAATTGTATTAGTTGATAATGTCGAAATTGGACAAGAACTAGCTTTGAAAATTATCATAGTTATAGAACAGAAGATAAAAAAACTGTTAAAATTAAAGCAAACTCATTTCTTAGTTATAATATTCTTTCTCAATATTATTAATTACTTGCGTTTCGGTGTTCTATATATTTATATACAATTCGATTTAATAAATTATTATTATTATTATTATTATTTATTATTATTATTATTATTATTATTATTATTATTTTAATATAGCTAGCGGAATAAATGTACTGGCGGTGTAATGTTACTTATTTTGCTCTAACGGAAAAATGCTATTATAATTTACCAGTTACGGAAAAAGCCGAACATCGAAGAAGCTGAATATCATTACTTTTTTTATCCAATGAATTTTGTAGGAAAGGATTTGTGCGAAACTGGTGTTTATGTCGTCCGATGGTAAGTAAAGTGTGTTTACTAAAGTAGAATTTTATTTTGTCTTATTATTTGGATAAAAGCACGCCTCCTTTACTTGCAGGTATAAACTAATTTCTGGTTTCTCCTATCCAAATAATCTGTAATATTTTCAGTGAGAACTTATATAGTCTGAAAATTCGGTGAAAATAATTGGTAACGTGTATTATATTACCTGAAAGGTTTATATACACACACAATTCCACGTGGTTGGTGGTTTAAAAATGTTTTGAGAGTCATTTCATATGTGGATATTAAATAAGTTACCCAATATCAGTAAAATAACAGAAACCATATTATAAATGGAACGCGCAGGTTACATAAATGTTATCTTTTTCAATAACATATAACAATAATGATGCATTTCAAGGTTGTAATGATGTTTTAAAGCAAATAAAGGACATTGGTCTACAATAACATTAACCTGATTAATGCATTTGTTATGATCGTATTGCAAAATATCAAAGTTCAGGTGATTCCAAACCACTGTCTGTTTATAAATTATGTCAGGTTTGATTGTAACAGTTTTAAACCAGTGAATGATCAGTCTTTAGCAAAAGACAGTTTCAGTAAGTTTCATTAAAACAAAATAAATAATAATACACTACAGAGCAACTACTTGCACATAAAATACATGATGTTATTACACATGCACTACTGGTAGAAATTAGTATTATTATTTCTTGAATGAAACTCAAAATAACTGTAATAACAGGGTTTGGATTTTTTTTTTTTTTAAATCACAAGTTATTTTTGGCCACATTTAACATTGTTAGTACTCTCTTTTATGAACATCTCCAGCTCAAACCAGTATATATATATATATATATATATCATTCAAACAACTGCTGTTCATCATAGACATGTGTTTCTACAACATGTTTTAAAAGAAAGAATATTTATGTTTTTATAAACCAGAAAAATAATGTAAAGGTTACATGAAAAAAACAATTTATTTTTCTATCATGTTATTGTGTTTATTTCAAATATGGAGTCTTTAGCACAGATAACTTTTCATGCAGCATCTGCCACAAATATATAGGATAGTACAAAAGGCAAAATGTGAGAAAACTCACTTTAATCAGGCTACAGGTGTGATGTTTAGCATAATAATTATGTGTCTATGTACTTATTTTTGGGGAAAAAAATCTAAAATTATCAGAAAGATTAATTTTTTTATATATTTTTCTTAATGGTTGTGTCAAAAACAAACCAAAAACCCCTACTTATCTCCTGAGATTTAAATTTTTTTTTGCTTAGTGTCAGACTGTGATTTGTTTTATTTTTTAATTGCAATACCCCACTCTCCTTAACATAATATCTCAAGTAAATTTTTGCACAATTTTATCTTCTTTTTTACTTCTTCACATACATATAAATTGATTTATAGATTCAGTGAAAATCGGTGATTCATAGCCATTAATAAAATATATTTTAATCCTGATTATCATGTTAAATGCTGCTGCTGTTAATTATAAAGATAAATATATAAATAAATAAAACATCCAAAGTGATACAGTAATAAATGTATTACCATACATAATTAATTATTGCTTTGCCACAAAAATATAACATATAACAACTTGCAGGAGTGTAGCAACATGAACAGGGATTACAAATAGAGAAAGCTTTTATTTGTTCTTTGCTAATTCATTAAATCATATTTTTAAGAGAAATTTAAACAACACATAAAAAAAAAATTTTTTTTTTTATTATTGTTACTAGATTCAGTTCTTTGGATGAGATAACAAGTAATTATATGTAGCAAGAAAAAAGAATACATCTGTATGAGAGTTCATGATTCAGCATTATGTATATGACTAGTATATCATATATACTTAAAAAAATTATTATTATATTTTTTATTATTTTATTTTATTTTTTAAGTATTTTAAATAGACTTTAGTCTGGCTGCATTTTTTTGTGTGAAGTACGTGCTATTTAAACATCCTATTTATTCTTATTGTTAATTAATTAATTATACTACAGTAAAAATAATTAAACTAACAAACTGTTACCTAACAAGATATGATGTCACATATGATCAATGCAAATAGTTTGGCCATGGTAACACAGGGTAACACCAATTTGTAAATAGGTATTTAAAAAAAAAAAAAAAAAAATGTCTATTCTAGCTTAAATTAAGAAGAAGTTCTAATGCATTTTCTTTCTCTTCCTATCAGCTGAAGTACAATTCAGACATTAAGACAAATATTTCAGATAGGTTTGACAGATCAAAACTAGCATCAGTTTTCATAAATATTAATGCATGTTATAATTTTTTTTTTTATATATTTATATATATGTATATATTTTAAAGTCTATTTACATAATTATGTGTAAATTTATGATTTTTTGTTGATCAGATATTAAAATGTTTACATACAGTTAATGCATTTATGTACCCATTTATTGAATCAAGCTTGGATATTTGTAATTTTATGGTTTTATTTTAATTTATTTTTAAACATAAAATGAACTTCATTTAAGACAGTAAATTCATGAATGACCTTCATGTGTATTAATTAATTTTATCATGTTTTGAAAATGACACAAATATAGCATTATCTCTTCTACAGTGAAAACAATTGTGAGTAATATACTTGTTCATGACCATGAGTAACAAGAGGCAGCTTGACCTTTGACACCTATCTGGTGATTTCAAAGTCTTTTTAACATTTTGTAACATATATACTACTAGCTATTCATTACCTTTCAGTCCTGCTTAAGCTACATCATTAAATTTATTTTTTAAAGCACTCTATATATGTTGAATGTGCCTAAATAGCAAACAGACTTTCATTGAAAATAAATCAGTAAGAAAAGACTCCTTGTCAGTAATTTAGGTAAGTGGGTATGAAGAATATCTGTTTATGTAGGTGGGATATAATGTTTAAATGAGTATTAAATGAGTATAAATGAATATTTAACAACATCTAAATTAATTTTTATTAGGTCTTTATCATAATATTCCTATATGCAATGATAACTTGAGAAAAGAAATGTTATCAATCTATGGGCTACTTTTAAGTCACATGCTGCGGATCATTCATAGGCACACTTCACAGAGAAGATATATTACTTTTTCCTTTTTAATTAATTTATTTATTTTAACATTTAGGAAAATTTGCCTAATCACAATTTAATTTCATGTTAGTGAACTTCAGCAGTGAAATTTGTAGATGGACTACATTATTTTCTCTGCACGTGTGTGTGTGTGTGTGTGTGTGTTGTAATCATAAAATATGTAATTATGATAAATAACATTATCTGGCTTATGTTAGTAAAAACTGACATCAACATGTGACAGTAACATCAGACAGCTTGATTATTTTAGTGCATAAACTACTTCATTTGAAATTAAATTCTCCATATTTGTCTTTTTTTTTTTTTTTTTTTCTATTCTGTTCTTATTAATATGTTGTCATTATTATTATTATTATTATTATTATTATTATTATTATTATTATCATTATTATTAAAAAATGAAATAAAAACAGTGTAATTGTATTGTCATAGGAAATGAGAAATATTTATTCCCTAAATCCTGGAGGCAGATATACGAGAAAATGTTTAAACATTCTTTTTTCACTTACAGTTTTATATTATTAAAGTAAACCTACTGCATTTTGAAACCAGCAAACATCAGGAAGATATATCATTGTTTCTTTTTTTAAATTTTATTTTTAACTCTTGGCAGTGTGAATACTTGAAACAAGTGGTTTGACATACTGTATATTTTTGTCAATGGTGAAAATACTTATTTCACTTCTGATACCATAACCACTTATTTGCAGGATTATTTGTTAATAAATATGCTATTTTCAAACTGTTTGCTTTGTCAAAGATGTTTTGGGTTGGCTACAACTGAGTAAAATTTATTTAAATCCCAGGTAACCCGAGGGTTAATAGCATATTGTCATTTAACATTAACTCTATATTTAACACACTTTTCATATTGTTGTCATGCCATCTTATTATCAGGTTACATATGACTAGGTCAAGATCATTTTCTTATGTGTTCAACATATATTAGCCTTAAGTCAGACAGAACTTCAATCACAAATTGCAAATAATGGCTATAGTATACTTAATAATTTTATTTTACATTTCATTTTGTTCTTTTTTTATTTTTTTATAAGCTACTAACATTAAAGATTACCTTTTTACAAATTACACCTGAATAATTACTTTTATCTGACCTGTTTTTCAAACATCTGTGAGTGTTTCTGTTTTTTGTGAATTATAGAATACTTTTGACAGTATTTAAAAAAAAAAAACCCATTTCTTATTTGTCTGTTTTTTCTTTCATGAAAACTAGTATGAAAAAAGAAAGATGTAAAAAGAAGGATGTTTAGAAGTTGGCATTTTCTTTTTCATATGTAAAAGTATGTATGTATAAATGTGTGTTTGTGTGTATCTATTTATATGTATGTAAATACATGTAGTCATACACATACACATGCATGCATGCATTCAAATGTAGTAGTCATCTTTAGATTTCCTGTTCTAAAATGAAATTATTAACATACATAATTAACATAAACATAAAATTCAGTATTCAGTTTATACTATACAGAACTAATAACATGAGCTCTTTATTTCTATTCTATGCTACTGCATCATATATCTTAACATACATAATTAACTTTTTAGTCATTCTTTACTCATCATGTATCTTTTTGTCTTATACTTCAGAATATTCTAAATGGGTCTGTTCATTCAAAATATTCTAAATTTGTCTGTCTTCAGAACA
The DNA here is from genome assembly GCA_012295275.1 of Chrysomallon squamiferum. Taxonomy (NCBI): domain Eukaryota; kingdom Metazoa; phylum Mollusca; class Gastropoda; order Neomphalida; family Peltospiridae; genus Chrysomallon; species Chrysomallon squamiferum. The sequence goes on from CM022679.1 coordinate 8,582,045, forward strand.
TTCTAAATACGTCTGTGTCTTCAGAATATTCTAAATTGGTCTTTCTTCAGAATATCCTGAATAGGTCTGTGTCTTCAGAATTACTATAAAAAAGACTGTGTCTTCAAAATACTGACTTTAATTACTTCAGCATTAAATTAATTATATGTTTTGACTTGCTTCACACAAATCATGTGTGTAAATTCCTGTGCTGTTAATGGTTGCAGATTATTACTGATCTAGCACAGAGGTTGCTTGACGAAGATAACATGTAAGCTATGAAAGTTCTTATTTTATGTTCTCAGGAGTCCATTCACTTATCAGTTTTTGAACCTGATCAAAGATCATGGCTAATGAAACAATGGACTTGTATACATGGTTGCCAAGTACATGCTGCAACTGATACTGATACTAAACATAGCTCGGGTATATCTGTTGTTAAAAAGTAATTCAGATTTTAAGATTTGTTGATTTTCTGAGATCTGGTGTTCAGGAATTCAGCAGAGTTACAGTGTAAGTTCTGTTTTCAAATTTGAATTTTATATGCAATTTGTCATCAAATGTATTTCCTTAATGGCTTAAGAAAATAATAATGATAAATGTGAATATGTACATTTTTTTTATATTATTTTTTGTTCACATTTATTTAAAAATCAATAGAAGATGAATGCATTATTTTTGTTTATTTAAATTACTAAAGTTAAAAGCAGAAACATATTAGATTGTTTTGCTGTTTGTTATGTAATGCATAAATATTACAAACACATTTAAGTAACATGCACCATATGACATATCTGATAAATATTCTGAAATATCACAAAACCTTTATTTGAATATATTATATTTTAGATTTCAACATCAAGTAGATGATAATTAAAAAAAAAAAAAAAAACTTATTTAGAAAGTGCTGTTAAGTCCAGTTTAATCAGACGCACATATTAAACAGTATTTCATTCTATATTTTTTTAAATAATTACTTAAATGTACATCTAGTACAATTTATTTTCAAAAATAATTTTATGCTATATAGGTTTTATTTTATTTCATTTTATTATTATTTTTTCATTTGCTCAGTTACAAATTTTAAAGACTTTTTCATAACAAATAAAATTGAATTCCTTTATTTTCATACATCGTCACAACTTACAACAAAAGCTTGATTCAGTATGAAAAATATTATATAATAAAAGTAGCTAAAATGTATCACATAATAGGCCACAATTATTGAAAACTGAATATTAATTTAACTTCTTTAATCAGTAGACTGTACACAAAACAGTTTTTGTGATCAAATATATGATGGCATATTTAATTACCTCACTAACTGTAGTAATCCTAACTGTTTTGATATAATTTTTTTTAATTTGTTTTCTCTCTCTCTCTCTCTCTCTCTCTCTCTCTCTCTCTCTCTGTCCAGTAGTATCTTTGAGAAAAAAAAAAAGGTAAAGTAAATGACTATTGCATACAGGTATTTAAACAAATAATATTTCACTTGTAGTTAAAAATCTGGCATTTGGACAGTTTTTCAGATGCACTTTAAGTTTAACTTAATTTTTAATGAAGTTATTTCTGTTTTATTTAGGATTATTTAATGAAAATGGACTACCTGAAGTTGGTCGGAGCCAGTTTTGTCACAGCGGGAGCTCTAGCTACTGCTGCAGCTTATTACCTCACCAGACCCGAGCCAGTTCCTCGCATAATAGATCTTAATGACCAGTCTTCAGAAATACCTGTAAGTTTTAATTTTTCAACATTTTTTATTTTTAGACACATTCAGTAATAAAAAGAAAAAGATGTATGAACTTAAGGAGAAAGAATTTGAACGAAATGTTAATGTTTTACAGCATCTTACTGATGTCTGTGGATGTAAGAAAAGAAAATGTTTCATTTTTTAATGTTAATCACATTGTTATTTTTTGTTTTCGTTATTTTTTATTTTTTTTATTTTTCTTTAAGGGTAAAGACAGGGCACATATATCAAAATTTTGTAAGGATGGCAAACTTGTTTCATACATAGCAGAAGATGCAAGAACGCTGTACGAATCAATGAAACGAGGTGCAAGGTTATCAAGTAAGAATTAATAGTTTAAATAGATTTTGCATGCTTCCAACTTCTGTTTCACTGGCTTTTTGAAATCCAGTCTTAATACTGAAGTATAACAACAAAAGAGCACAGTTTATAAATATCTGTCTGCTGCAATATTTAGGCACTCAGATATTTTATAAATTTTCTCTTTTATTCTTATACTGTTTCTGCATCCATGACTTAACAGTAACCAGGCAGAGCAATTTTCTCTAAGTTTTCTACATAATCTGTCAGACAAAATGCAGCTGTGAGTCAGTATGTGGTGACTTCATATTTTAACAGATAAAAGGTAGCATGCAGATATTTTGTAATTATATTATTTTATAGTCATACTTTGTTATGAGCAGTGCAGGTAGACTAAAACAATAAAATAATAATTTGGTTTAAAGAATTTTATAAGACCTTGTATTGATTGATTTAAGGAAAATGTAAACAGAAAAATATTATTAACAGGTTAATTTTCAAAGTGTCATGATTTTCTGTAATCCATATTGTCCTTTTTTTTTTTGTTTTTGTTAATTCACTGAATTAAGATTTAAACCCAGTGCTTTTGTGCCTCTGTTTATTATTATTTATTTATTTTATTGTTTTCGGTTTTCAAGTTATTAATTTCCTTTGATAATTATAATGATTTCAGTGATTTGCTGTATTATAAACCTGTGTTTGTTTCTTTTCTCAGACAATGGTCCATGTCTTGGATGGAAGCCATCTCCTTCTGAGCCCTTCAAATGGCTGTCATATAATGAAGTAATTTAACCTTTTATCATACAACTTTTATTATAATTCTTTAATGAATTACTGTTCATAGATTTTATAATTTTTTTTTTATTTATTTTATTTTTTTTTTTATATAAACAATTGCTTATTTACCAGAATTCATACCTGAAAAAAATATTTGTTAACAATTTCATGTCATTATAACAAAGTTATTTGACATAAAGTAACAACATTGAGTTTTATGAAGAGCACTACATCTCTATTTGCAGGTTTTACAAAAGGCTGCCAATTTTGGAGCAGGACTGATCAAACTGGGTCTCAAACCACTTAATTCTACAAATGTTGGTATTTATTCACAAAACAGACCAGAGGTAATAACATTTACATTTCTTTTAATTATATATATATATTTTTTTTTTTTTCAGTAAACCCCTTCCTTTTTTGTTTACTAATAAAAATAATGCAGCTAATTGTAAATTACAAGAAGCAACATTCAGCCTTCAGCTGTGCTCCCAATGAGCTGTTATTCACACCAACCATTGTTTCATGTAGGGTGCATCAAGAGATATGGGAAAGTTTACATAAAATAACCCTTGCTGCTAATAAAGAGATTGAAAGTGTTGATGAGTGCATCATTAAATAAAACAATTCCTTACTACTAAATTATTCTCTTTTTCAGTATGTGATACTTGAACAAGGTGCTTTTGCCTATTCAATGGTTGCAGTTCCTTTGTACGATACTCTAGGTGAACAAGCTTGCAACTTTATCATCAACCAAGGTAATCTCCAGTGGAATCCATCAATGCAAATCTTAAATAGATATAGTTTAATAATTATGTTTAGTTCATTATAAAACATTTTGAAAAATAAAAAAAAATAGCTATTTTTCCTGTTTATTGAAATATATTTGATGTCTGCATTAAAAAATTACAAACCTCACTGGCATAATGTTTAATCTGTCACTTTGAATTTTGGACTCTACACCTCCTGTGATTAATAATACATTTGTCAGATTTCTTCATCACCATGTTATTTCACTAAATATTTGTATAAAAACAAGGTAAAATAATTTGTAAATCACGTGAGTTGTATGGGTCAGAGATTACAAAAATCTTGCACTTTTTAATAATACCATTTCTGACATGTTTACAAATTCACACACTTTGCCTTATTGATTTATTTTTAACCATTATTAGTAGTAGTAGTAGAAGTAATAGTAGTTTTATAGTAATAAGCATAATAATAATAATAATAATAATAATAATAATAAATAATAAAGACTAAATGCCCTTTTATTTCAGCTGAAATTACAATTGTTGTGTGTGATACAAATAAGAAAGTAAATAATCTGTTGAATCGACACAAGGAAACTCCAGGTCTGAAAACAGTAGTAATAATGGAAGCACCAAACGGTGAGGTCACAAACACAGCAAAGAACCTGGGGGTGACAATAATTAAATTTTCAGAAGTGGAGGTAAATAAAAACTACTATTCAGTTTCTCATAAATTTATTAGTTATTGTTCACATGTACATGGACGAATTCTGCATACTTATGTAATACAACAGCTGAAACTAACAAAAAGTTGTGAATTAATAATTAATGATAAGTTGAACTAGTCCTGTCATAATGTATTGTCAGTGTGTAAAATATGTATCTTTGTGGGTTTTTTTAAGTTATATACATACATACATACATACATACATACATATTTTTTTATTTTCTTTTTCAAATCTCCACAAAAGCTATAAATATGTTAAATAAAATTAAATTTTATATCGGTAATACACTGGAATATTCATGAGTCATTTGAATAAAATGTAAATTATCCTTTGAACATGTGTTAGCAACATAATACACTTTCTCTTTCAGAATCTTGGAAAAGAAAACCCATGTAAACTTAATGTAAGCTACTTGACAGGTTTCGCAAATATATTATTTTTTTTTTAAATATTTTTACATTGTTTTGATATCCAGTGAGTTGCATTTATCATGTTATATACCATAAAACATGTAAAATTATACATTGCTAATAAAATTATTTTTAAAGTATGCACAATTGCCATATTGTTTATTGTGTGACAAAAAAAAAAAAAAACAATGCTCCTAGCCTTTTACTAAATTACTGAAATATATTATAAAATTAAATAGAACTGAATTTAAATATAAAATTAACTAATGTATTGTTGTTGTTTTTTGTTTATATTTATTGTTTCATCCTTTTTCCAGCCTCCCAAGCCTGATGACCTGTCAATAATATGTTACACTAGTGGAACAACAGGTATGCTGTAAAAATAGATTTTATGATCACTGAACATTTTTTGTTTGGTTTTGGCATGAATTTTATTTAAAAGTAAAAAAAACCCACCTGAAGTAGAACTTTAGATACAGGACAGTGTTGTAGTAACTTCGTAGTATTAATTAATGTGCTTGTAAGTCTGTCATTAATTTACATGTGCTTTAATTTCACAGTTTGGGTTTTAGAAATGTTTTGGCTTTAACTGATGTTACAGAAATATTTATTTATTTATTTATTTTTATTATTTTTGTCTTTACATTATGTTGCATATATATATATATATATATAAACATACATATATTGTTGTTTTTTTGTTTTTTGTTTTTTTGTTCTATTTTGCTCTATAATTATTCTATTTCCTAACTTGTGTTGTTGCAGGTCTACCCAAAGGAGCATTGCTGACTCACCAAGGTGCAATAGCCGTTGCATCATCCTGTACAGTGCAGCTAGTAAGTATCCAGTTTCATTGCATTATGTTTGGGTTCTTTTATTCATTATTTTAACATTATATATTGTTTTATTATTTGTCATTTTCAGAAATAAAAATGAATTTAGAAAAATCGTAAAATGCCTAATAAAATATCTTAAATAATTTTATGTTATTTTTAATTTAATTTAATATTTACAATACATATATATTTGTTTTTACATATTATGAATTTTTTTTCTTTTCTTAATAGGAGCCAGCAGGTTTGAAAATTCATCCTGATGATGTTATGATTTCTTACTTGCCTTTGGCACATTCATACGAAACGTTGTTGGAGGTTTGTTATTTGCTGTTGTCATTCAGAAGGTCTTTTTATCTGTAATACGTATGAGTTTTCAATTTAGTTTCCCATTTGTATTTATTTATTTGTTTAATTTTTTTATTTATTTCTTATTATTTTTTTTTTTACCTGCTGTTAAACAGTTATTTTGAACTTGATACATTTTGTTATAATTAAAGCATTCAGAATATTCTTGGAATTAAATAACTTACAACAAATCACTACTCAGTTTTTATTATCATTGGCATGTTCACTATAATGCACAATAAATGGTTTATCAAAGGCCCTGGTAAATAGCATGCACTCTCATTTCTGTAAAAAAGTTTGCTTGTAAAGTTGATACACAGGGCAGCCTCAGATTTTCTTACTGAGATATATGATGCTTTGTAATTTAATATTGAAATGTCTTTACTGAACTATTTGTTTTCAATTTAATTTCAGACCTGTTGTTATTTGCATGGAGCCAGTGTGGGCTTCTTTCAAGGTGATGTCAAAAAGCTCATGGATGACATCAAAGAGTTGAAACCAACAGTTTTTCCCACAGTGCCCCGACTTCTCAACAGATTCTATGACAAGGTCACTTAAAACATTCTCTCTTTTCTACAGCTCCCTCTTAATCATTGCTTGTAACCTGATCATAATATCTTTTTGTACTGACAATTAATATTGTTTTTCTACTGCAGCTGTATTTATTTGTACTTTAGTTTATGTTATTATGTATTAAAATGATTCATTATAGCACAGTTTTTTTGCCATAGTGTAATGTAAAAAAAAAAAAAAAAAAAAAAAATGTTGGCACAGCTGTACAGATACATCATTATATGTGTTTTGTTTTTGTTTGTACAGGTGTGAAATGAATTTGAGAAATTATTAATTTTATAACTTAGTACTAATGTGCTTTGTTATTTGTGCAGGTTATGGCAGGAATTAATTCCAGTGCAGTGAAGAAGTTTCTTTTCAACATTGCATTCTCGAGAAAAAGAAAAAGAGATTCAGAGGTAAAGAAGGCAAAAACATTTACATCCAGATTATTGTGCATTAATATCATTATTTATTTTATTTTATTTTTATTTTTTATTTAATTTTTTTATTTATTATTTTTTTTAATTTTTTTTGTTTTGTTTGATGTATTTAATTTGTATTCTATCATTTGTGTTGAAAGCCAGGAAAGCCATAATTTTGTAACCACATGTGAGAATGTATGTCAGCTGTCATTTCCATGTTTTTCATTGTTAGTTTTATGTCAGAGGCATCTGTTGGTTAGCAAAATGTTCATGTCCTGAATAATTTCGTTTTAAATAATATTTGGTGAAACATCAACCTGCCTCGACGAAAAAAAAAACATATCTTCTTTTTATTATCCCAAAAACATTTTCTTTTCTTTATTTATAGTAGATATTATTTATTTATGTACCAGAAATCCATCTATTTACCATAGTGACATATTTACTCTGGGCATTCCTTTATGATATTATTTTCACATTTTTGGTTTAAGAGCCAAATTTTGTGTGTGTGTGATGCTGATTTTTTAAAGTTGCTCACTGTTGACTTTGTCAATTAACACTGTATTGTTAATAAAAAATGGTAACTAATATAAAAAAAGTAGACAAGTATTTATAAATATATTGCAGAATAACTAAAGATAAACACACAAAAACATACACACACTGACACAGACACATACTGAGAATATATATTGGAGAATGGTGTACAAAGATTACAGTAAATTGTATTCTGATGTGTTTTAGGGGTATCATCCGTAAAAACAGCATGTGGGACAAGCTGATATTCAAGAAGGTACAGGAGGGTCTAGGAGGCAGGTGCAGGCTAATTGTCACTGGATCAGCACCACTGTCACCCAAAGTCCTTGCCTTTCTCAGATGTTGTGTCGGCTGTACGGTAATTCATGCTTTTTTCACTTTGTCTGTGAGCAAACTGCTGTGTGAAGTTAAGACTCTTTAGTACTGACGTTTGTCATGATTGGTTTCAAGAGTATTGCTTGTCAAGTACACTAGCCATTAAATGCACAACAAATCCTAAGCATTACCATGTCAGTAAAATTAAGTATTAATGATGAAACTGACAATATTGTTGTTGATGCTGTTGTTGTTGTTGTTGTTTTGTGGGGGGTTTGTAGATCATGTTGTAGTTTGTAATTTTTATGTAATTTTGTTATCTGAATAAATTTTTATTTTTTTAAATTTTTATTTTTTCTATTATTATATCTATGCATTTTGTGTTTAAATACAGAATTAACCTTCTTTTGTTGTTGGATCAAAATACAAGTATAGGTATATTCATTAAGAATGAATTGATATTGGCAGATTTTGGAAGGCTATGGACAGACAGAATGCCATGCCATCGCCACACTTCAGTTAGTGGGAGATCCTAGTGTAGGTGAGTATTTCAGCTGTTTTTCATGTACACAAGTTGCTCGTAAGTAAATCAGCTATTTAAATATTCATCATATTTGTTTATGTGAAGTTACTGATGAATGCATAAAATTATTAATAAGCTAAATGTATAAAATTATTATCAACAGCATGCTTTTCATTTAAATTTTCACGCTTTTCTTTTGTGTGTTAAATATTAATATTAAATAAATGAAAGTAAGAAAAACAGAAGTATGTAGCTGAATTACATTAATAAAATACACATGCTTATTTATCTTTCATTTCAGTTTATTATTATTATTATTTTTTGTTCATTTGTTTTATTTTTTTGGTTAGTGTTAAAAAAATATTTATTTTCACTCTTGTACTAGGTGACATTAATAAATAACTTTCACATGTCTGCCTGTATTTTATTTTTATTTATATATTTTGTATTTGTTTTTTTGAAAAGTAATGTTGAAAAGTATCTTTGATAATCTTTCTCTGAATAGAAATCTTGCTGCAGGATTAATTAAACCCAGCACCATTAGTTTGTATAACTCGAATCTTCATTTTATTTTATTTTATTTAGGGAATGTTGGACCACCACTTGCAAGTAATCAGATCAAACTGATTGATGTCCCCGAGATGAATTATTTTGCAGCAGACAACAAAGGAGAGGTATACAGTTGTTTTAGATTTCTTACCCCCATCTATCTCTTTGTCTGTCTGTTCATCCATCCTTTAGTCTCTGTAACTTTATCTATTTATCCTAACTATCTGTCTAATCTAATCTTTATTTAATTTTCTGTTATTTATACTTGTTACTGTTCTGTTTATTTATTTATTTATTTATTTATTTATTTATTTATTATTATTATTATTATTATTATTATTATTATTATTATTATTATTATTATTATTATTATTATTATTATTATTATTATTATCCTATACAGTATTGTTTATTGTTTTTCAGTGACAGGATTTCATTCCTGTTTGGTTTAGTTGTATAAATAATTTTATTTACACAGGCTAATACCGAACTGTAATATCATAACTGTCTTTTCAAATGAATTATTTGTCTAGACAAATAATTTTAACAGATGACTAATTTGATTGAGAGAAAGCCTATATGATTCAGCATTTAATTTGCTATCATTCCAGTACACACACACACACACACACACACACACACACACACACAAATAGGTATGTGTACACATGATTATTAATTTTATTATTTATATTATCTTTAAAAAATAAATAAAAATAGGTGTGTATCAATGGTCCCAGTGTGTTCAAAGGTTATTTGAAAGATCCACAGAAGACACATGAGTCATTAGATGAAGAGGGTTGGCTTCATACAGGAGATATTGGTGAATGGACATCAGTGAGTTCAGATTCAAATCTTCTTCACATCTCTTCTTGTATTTATAATAATATTCAGTGAATTTTTTTTTTTTTAAATATTAAAGAAACTGCTACATACTGGTAGCACTCTTTTCTTATTTACTTCTAAACTGTATTCACTGTTTTTGTTCGTTACATTCTCTGAGTTTTCTACGGAAGGTAATAAAAAGATTTAAGTATTTATATTTCGGCTCTTGTCAGTTTTAGTTAAATACTAGATGATGAATTATTTTGTTCTGAAAAGTGGTTTATATATGTGAAAAATACTCAGGCAGAAGGTGGTAATATCTTTTTACTTGTTACGTAAAGCAATTGCTTTGTACTCAGAAATTATTTTAATTATGGAATTAAATTGATCACTTTCTGTTGCAGTTTGGTTGTTTGAGGATAATAGACAGAAAAAAGCATATATTCAAATTGTCACAGGTGAGAATTGCATTGAGGCTTCACAGTATTTTTTAAATAGTTTCCAAAAAAGTATAATCTGTAATTATTTAAATTGACTGGTATACATAACTAACTTTCAGTTTAAAAAAAAGAAAGAAGAAACTAAAAAAATTGTTTTTTGATTAAAAATAATATACATTAAATTAATTAATTTATTTATTTATAATATTATTTATTATTTTTATTTTTATTTTAATGAACAAAATTGTTTTGATAATTGTAAATCAGCAGTGGTACTGCAGTATCATGAAATTTATTTTCATTAGCTATTTTTAAAATAATTTTTTTACCCAGTTTGTTATGAAGAATTGATATAAAAATTGTTAAACATTTTATTTTTGGAATATTTATTTTGGGTTTTCATCGTTTTCAGGGAGAATATATTGCTCCAGAAAAGATAGAAAATATTTACATACGGTCAACTTTGGTTGCTCAGATGTTTGTTTATGGTGACAGTCTTCGGGTGAGTGACTATATTAAGTTTTGTTTGAGAATAGTCAGAATATTGTACATTTAATTTAGTAGCCTGCAGCATAAATTCCAAAATTTTCTGCAGACTGCAAAATAACTTCATCCATAGAAATGTCTGGGGCTTTTTTGTGAAGAATATACATAATAATCTTTTTAACCAAAATTATCAAATCTTTATTTAGCATAGCTATAAAAAAAGAAAAAAGGAAACAACACAAACATGTACATATGATAATTGTTAATATTTATTTATTTTTATTTTCAGTGAAATGGTAAAACCATTTGAAATTTAAGTTATGAAATAGAGATGTAAATTAATTTATGTCTCATTCTTCTTCTGATCTTCATATCTCAGACAGCTGTCAAAAGTGAATATTTAATTACAGAATAAAATCTATACTTTACAAGTTTCATTATTTTAATATTAAACCGTCTTACCATATTGTGAATGATAATTTTTATAATTATAATTATTTCTCACGTTTTTATATTTTTATTTTTGCAGTCATGTCTGATAGGAGTTGCCGTGCCCGATCCAGAAACTTTACCCAAGTTTGCAAAAGACAAATTGAATCTGTCTCTGCCGTTAAAAGATTTAGTCACAAATCCAGTATGTAAACTTTATTTCTGTCACTTTTGGGATTTTGGGGTTTTTTTTGTGCATTTTTGGATTTTTATGTTTTATAAAATAAAATAAAAAAGGTCAAAGTTGTTGACAAACAGTCAAAATATTTTGTTTGTTTTATACAGGCAGTGAAAAGGGCCATCTTAGAAGATCTTCTGGACATTGGCAGGAAGGCTGGTCTTTCTTCACTGGAACAGGTACTTGGAAATGTTTGATGAATTGTGTAACTCCACAACACATTTTAATATTATGTTGTTGTTGTTTGTTTTTATAACAATCATTTAATATAACACTTTGTACACAACCTGGACTCCTCTTACTGATCAGTAGCAAGACAGTTTTTTTATATACACACACACTCATAGACAGGAAACACTGCACTATGGTCTTGATAAATCAACAGTAGGCCAGCATTTTCAGATAACAAAATAAGCATTACTTATCTCTCATCTTTCTTAAAATGTCACTAATATTTTCACTATTATATATATATATTTTTTTTTTTTATCGGGTTATTATTTGTTTATTCATTACTTAACACATTTTTGTTCCAGGTGAAAGATGTGTATATCTACCCAAAATTGTTTTCTGTGGAGAATGGTTTATTGACACCAACATTCAAAGCAAAACGCCACGAACTCAAGAAATACTTCGAACCACAGTTAAAAGATATGTACAGCAAACTCTCCTAAACACAGGACTACTTGTGTGCTGTATTGTACAAATGAGACTAATTTTGAATAATAATAACTGAATTTTAAATATTGAAGCGGTACAGTTTGATGCATTTGGTTTGTGTGGCATGCAGTCTTGTTATAAATGTAGTCCAGAATGATGTCTTACAAAGATGGTTTAAATAGAAAGTAAGTCACTTAACAACATGAAAAGAGAATTTTCTTTTTCTAGGTAAAATTTGGAGAAAAGTACACATATTAAGACACTTTTCAAAAGATTTTTTTTTTCTTCAGTTGATATCAAATGATGATCAAATATTTGTATATAGGTTGTTTTAATTTTCTCTCCTTTTTTTTTGTTGTTGTCGTTGTTGTTGTTTTTTTTGCAGATAATCAGTGACTGAGTGCTATTTTTACAATTTATGAATAATTTACTGATATATTTGGAATGGTGCAATTATTTTTATCTAGTGAGGATATGGGTAAAGTGAACTGAGGATATTGAAAACAAAATATCTGCAGCAATTTTACAACATGCATTTTTAAAATTACTACAAAAATATTTTCTGACGTCAATGAATATATATTTTGTATGAAGACTGCAAATTAATAATGGAATTATGGTGCATTTTTTACGAAAATAAATATGATTATTTAATACATGAAATATTAATCTGAAATCATATAAAGAAATTAAAACAACTGATGTTGGATAAATATAAATGGTGAAATGACGCAATTATCATTTTTTATTTATTAGAAAAAAAGATTTTAAAAAAAGAAGAAGATTTCTGAACAATAATGAAAAGTAAATTATAATATTTGAAGTATTTTACAAAAAAAAAAAAAAAAGATGGGGTTGACATTAAAGAATCATGATAAATTGGATTAGATTTTGTATGTGTCTTCTATGTTTATTTGTTCATATTATTTATTTGTCTGTTTTATTGAAGGCTGTAGCTGTTACGCTTCTTTGATGTAAAAATGACGAATAACCAAATAAAATAATTATTTTTTAACACTGCAGAAAAACTAAATCTACGTATTAGAATGAGAGAGATATAAAAAAAAAAAAAAATTTTAAATAAGGATTTATTTACCAAAATCATCAGAAAACAATGATAATTTATATCATTTTGATATTATTTAAAAAAATAAAAAATTAAAGGGATTCCTGGGAACATTTTAAAATTACATAATCAGACAAAAAAATATATAAATGAGCACTTCAGTTGTGTTTTCAGATCAGACAAAAACGTATCAAAATCTTTTTTTCCCTGTGTTTGAAGATGAACTGTAGATGGTGGGTTAGTGTAAATCTTTAATAAGCTGTGGTAATATTCCTTGCTCTTTCACAGTTGCATATCAACAAAGGCCAATGACTTGATATTCCAGTTTCTGAAGGGAAATAATGGGTTTTTTAATTTTATTTTCTGGAACCAGTGTGAAAAACATTCCAAGTAAAGTTTTAACACAGCTTAATTGGTATTTTGAAGGAAACAGTATATGTTTAGATACATATGTGCTTTTGTGTTTTTTCAGTTTGTTGTGAATGTATACATTTTCTGTTGCTTCAGTGTTTTAGAATTAGTGTAAGTTAATTTGGGGGTTTTTTTTCTGGGGGAGGGGTGGTTTGGTTAATAAAACTGCATGACTGTAGTTACAAATAAGAAATATAGTAATTCTGTTGTTGGCTTTATTATTATTATTTTGTTTTTTTAAATAACTAATATTATGTATTTGTTTATTATTATTATTATTTTTTTAAACTGCTGTTCGGTAACAAATAAACACAGATTTTTTATTTATCCATAATTATAGTTCTGTTTTTTCTTTCTTTTCTTTTCTTTACTAATTCTTTTTTCCCTTTTCTGCTTTATTCTTTCTTTTTAATCTGTATTATTCCTATTTCATTAATTGAATTTAATGTTCTTTGTTATTGTTGTTGTAATTTAATACAATTTTTTTTTAGTAACATTTTATTTTCCTAAATAGATTAAATGTGTATGTATTAAAACATGGTTTACCATGGTTACATATAAGTTAGGACTAGTCACTAACTTTGAATGAGTAATTTGTGTAAAATCTCAAATTAGTGCTGCATTTGTTGTATTCTTGCAGATGTGCAATAGTTTATATGTTTCAAAACATCACTGTAATTTTCACAGAATTGTAATTACAGCAGTTAAAATACTGTGTAATTAAATAATTCTTATATAACAAAGTCAAATTATATATTTTTCCTTTTAAGAAAATCTGTAATAATTTGTAAATATGTATTAAAAAATATTATGTATTTAGGCTTTTATAATTGTGTTTTAGATTCCAGTTGAAGGACAGTTCACGTTTTGAAGGGCATTGTTTTGTTGTTTTTTTGTGTGTGTTATTATTTTTTTTTAATTATTGGTAGTGTAAACAAATTATGAAATGTTTTCTGTCAGCAGAGTAAGTGCTATTTAAATCTTGAAGCATCTTTTAATGTGAATAAAAAGCTCAACTCATATAATATTTAATCATGCTTTGATGGTTTCTGTTTAAAAAGAATATTATATATTTGCAGTGTAGATATAAATATTAGCAAACACAATAATTTATAAATATTTTAAAGTAAAATATTTTCTTTCTTTTTTATTTGTAGTTAAAACCAATAATGAATTTTTTTACATTTTTTTTAATTAGTAGTATTTAAAAAAAAAAAAAATCATGATTAAAGTATATTATGCTGTGACGTCACTGAAGCATTCCAGTTTTACATGGATTACAGTTTCCTGTTTTTAAAACATTGTCAATCAGTTATTCACATATTTATGAAACTTTTTATTATTATTATTATTTTGGGGGGTTTTTGTTCATTTTGTTGTTTCTTTGGAAGTTTTTTTTTTAAATTGAAACAAAAAGTTTTTCTGAACATTTTTAAAATATTTAAAATGTTAATCGTAGATATTTCCACATTCCTTTGTACATGGAAGTCATTTAAATATTTTTAAGACTAATAATTAAAGTAATCTATTAACATTTTGTGGACTTTTATTTATCTATTTATTTATTTATTTTTAATTTTAGTTTCTTAAAGAAGATCAGGCTTCAAGCTAGGTCTTAATTTTAATCTCAGTAGGACAGAGACATGAATTTTTAAAATATATTCAAATATTTATTTAACAATCTGTATTGAAATCCAGGTGAAACAACACAAATAACTTAAAAACTAATTTTTTTGTATCTAACATAAATATTACTTGATTATATTCCTCTCAGTCTTGGTATGACCTTTTTTTCAAAAGATTTGTTTTGCTTTTTCAAAAAATTTCCTTTTGTTTCACTGATGGTCAACAAGATTTATTTCACTTTGCTTGTTAGACTAAACCCTTTTGAAAGCATTTTGAAATTATAAAAGCATGTAAATAGGTGCAAAGAAATATCCACATAATTAAAATAATGAAGTAATGAATTAGATTTACTAACTGTACTTGTAGTTAGAACCAAAAAAGTACTTTACACTGAAAAAAACAACAACATTTAATCTTGACCCCATTTTTTCTTTCTTTTTCTTTTTAGTTTTTTTTTCAGATTTATTATTATTGTTAGTATTATTACTATTACTATTGTTGTTTACTACTATTATTACTATTATTACTTTTTATAACAACAACACAGGATCAAATATAACATTACTCATCCTGTATAATAAACATTTACATTAATATGCAGAATGCTTGACCACTTTTTTATTTTAAATTTATAATTATGTTTGATGTATTTTATTGCTTTGTTTCAAGGGTGCACTCTTTAAAATTGAAAATGTTGATGTCTACTTTTTTTATTTATACTTTATTGATTTTGTGTGAGTGTTACATAGTCAAAGTCTAGTTTGTACATTTGAATATATGTTGTATTTGCTGATTATTTTGGTGTCTCACAATTTCGTAATAATATATATAAATATATACATATTCACATTTATATATATGTTTCTTTAGTTGTTTTTTTTTTTTGTTAATATTATTTGTCCTGTCTTCATTTTTTTCCTTTTCTTTTCTTCCACTTTTGAAAAGAACAAAACAACAAAATTATTTGCATTGTGTATGATTGTAGAAGTTGCTAATTCAGTTTGAATATAGTGTTGAACAGTTTGTTTGGTTTTAGAACAATTTACACTATCATCATGAAAACATTAGAGTTTTCACAATTCTACATATCCTTATTTTAAACATCACTGTTGATTGATTACAGGATAAAAACAACACACTGTAACAGCAACTGCATGAAACCACATTGTAGCCTCTTGAGCTGTAAATGACTTTAATAATATAAATATTAAATAAAACTTATCATAATTATTTATTAACTTGAAACAATAAAATTGAAATTCAGTCATAAGTTGTGCAGGTATTTGACAAAAGTGAAGAATTTATTTAAAGAATTAGTTGCTCCTTTTTTGGACTAATACCTCTTAATTATTATTATTATTATTATTATTATTCATTTTTTTTTTTTTTTTTTTTTTTTTATATATATATATATATATTTCTTTTATATTTGTTTTTATTCTATTATTATATATATGTGACATCACAATCAGGATCTATAGAGATAATTTGGGACAGTCTCAGAAATTTCAGTCAGTCCAGAGTTTCTAAAAATGAAATCAGGAGTAGATTAAATTGTAGGACTGCTATAAGAAAGAAAACAATATCATTGTTTAATGATAGCTAGTAGAAAATAGGAATTTTTTCAAAATTTTCTTATGCACATTAAATCAGCTATAAGATCCACTGGATTAAAATTATAAACAAATTACACATTTTCCACAAAAAAAAAAAAAAAAAAAAAAAAAAAATATTTTGCTATCTTTGTATTTAAACATCCCAGTTCATTTTCATCTGAATTAACCACAGTTCAAATTATAATTATATTGATGTATTAAATTTGTACTGTTATTTTTTATACTTGTATTATAACACTTAATTAAATCTACCACTGTCAAAACAAGTTACTGTTACATAAATCAACAGTTAGGTTACCTTCCAACAAAGCATTTTTCTTCCACATTTTGTTGCATTTAGACAGATTTTTTTTGTGTTTTTTTTCTTGATTTTTGGTTCTGTTTAATGGATTTTGTTTTCTGTATTTAGATAGTTTTGTTCTGTAAGGTAATTCATCGAAAAAAGCTGATGTTTTGTGGTTCAAGGTAGAAAAATAACATTTGAAATAAAAGATAACAAAAGCCTCATACTGTATGTAGAGTTTTGTTTTGTTATATGTGTCAAAAGCAAAAACATATCTTGTTACTGTTTTATTTGGTTCGTTTCCATTTTTCATCATATTTTTACACCCTGTGAATTATCGGCAGAGACAAGAGTACATTTTTTTAAATTTATATATTTATTTTAAATTTTGAAATGTTAAATAAAAAGAAAGAAAAATAATGTGAAGTCGCATCTTGAATCCAGGAACATTTGGTTCTCAACAGCTGAGCTGAGGTGGTTTTACAAATTCAGTTTTATCTTCATTTATTAAATTTTTTTAAATTAACTTAAAAAATGATAAATTTTTAAAAAAAATAATGTTTTAGATGTCAACATTGTCCTTCAATTTATCAAAAAATATCTATTCCTACCCTACCATTCAGCTAGATCCACTTTCAGTTAACACTGTTCCACATTCAAATTGATTCCTGGTCATAACATTACTACTATTAATGAGTAAGAAATGACCACAATTACTAAAGAATACTATCTTTACCATTTGTACAATAAAAGACAATTTGTGTAATGCAATACAATCTGACATCTCCCGACTGCATGTGTGGAATGCATAATTTATGATACAGGGAACATGTTCATGTTTTGTAGACAGTTTCACATCTGCCTTACTGAGGCCATTTTTGAATCATAAGGCTAATTTTAAAAAAGGGTTTCCATTAAAATATTTAGTATTAACAGTAAAATAATATTTTATGGTAAACAACATTGTATACAACTTCTTGTTGTTAAACAAAAAAATTATTAATACATAGGCTATATATCTATACATTTTTCAAGACATTTAGGATGGAATGTTACAGCAGGAATGTTACAAGTTGAGCCAAAGTGAAAATGTTTTACAGAAACTAAAGAAATCCCAAAAATGGATATAAAAAGATAATTAATCTAGATGGAAATGTGTAAATTAGTTTTAATTAAATTCAGCCTTTTATCAGACATATTGAAAATAATATAGTTAAAACAGTATTTTCAACCCACGTTAAAAGAAATTTAGGTTTAATATGAAAGAAAATAAAGAAACCATTACAAGACCATTTGAAAAGCTTTTGAGGTTAAATCATGTTAAAAACTTGAAATACAGTAACATCTTTTCTAATTTCGACTATTGTCAAAAAAATTTAAGTTTCTCTGCATAGAGTGTTGTACTTCATTTATTTTCTTTACCAGTAACCAATTTCTTTTTTGGCCTCTTCTAATGATAGACCAAAATAATTATATTCTGCTGTGTTGAGAGTAACTCTGGTGTCCCTGGAAAAATGAAAGTAATTTATTTCTTAAACCATAGTAAACAAACATTTCCTCCAACCAAACAAACTTTTAATGCTGTTCCATATTAGTGTTAGTTAAGATTTCAGTCTGAGGTTAATTGTAGAATCAGTTGGTAAGCCAAAAAAAATATAGTCAGTTACAAATGACTCAGAATTCTGAGAAAAAAACCAGTAAAACAAAAAACATCTGCTTTGTATTTTTATATTGACTTTTATTCCCAATATATTATTCACAATACATATTTGTAAGTACCTAAAATTTAACCAAAGTTAATAACATATATATAATAATGTTTAAAATGAATATTTGGACACACAAGCTACGAGATGAAAACATTTTAAAAAGTTATTGTATGAAATACTTCAAGACTAGTCCCAAAGCGTATAAATATAAAAACAAATTATATGAAGACTTGATCAATATGATTATAGACTGATAGCAAAAATGTTAACTCAAGAAATGAGAGGTGTTAAGAAAATGATTTAAGATAGCTTACTGAGATTAAAAGTAGGTATTTGTCTAAAACAGGATAACACTGTCTCAATAGCTATATGTTCCTGTCTGATCTTTCTTTATGTCATATTTTTTAATGTTAGAATGCTGTCATATGGAAACCATTGTGTAATAAATTGACAAATGGCAAAACTGCAATTTTTCAGTCTTTCTAAATAACAAAAAAGAAAGGTAGTGAAAAAGAAAAAGAAAATAACTTTCTTCAAAACAGATGTGAAAAGAAAATATCACTGCTATTTCATCACTGAAGTATCAAATTTTCTAAAATTTAATTTTAATTTTTTTATTATTATTTTTGCCCATTTTTTATTTGTAATTTATTCATAAATTGGATCGTTTCCTCTTTGCAGTATAGTATTGTAAAGAATACAGACACAAACAGCATTTGTTAAACCAAGGCAAAGAAATAATCATTGGCGTTAGTAGTAGTTGTTGTACTAGAACTACCTGTTATCATGGGCATACGAGTGAAGAGAGAGATAGGGGAACAGCTGCCCTCACAAATTAATACAGAACAAAAATAGGGCCAAAGCAAGAAGAAAAAAGAGTATTTCCTCATAACAGAAATGTGGTCATATTACCCTGGTTGAAGGAGTCATAATAATAGTAGAAGTAGTTATAGTAGTAGAATTTTTATTTTTTTTTAAAAGAAGAAAAAGTGTATTTGTCTTGCTGTGTATTAAAGAATTAAAAGGCAGAATATTCAGAGCCAGCTCACACCCGCCTTAAGCTAATTTTAAAAAATCACTAATTTCATTGTTTAAAAAGTCTTAAGTACACGATTTCAATACAAGCCATTGAGTTATACATTTCATACAAATATATTTCTACAAAAATACTTTTTTGATTGAACACAGGCAGGATAAGAAAAACCGTTAAAAACCTATAATTAAAATGTAAAATTTGATGAAGCATTTATATCTTTCAACTATTGAGTAAACATGGTTTTATCTAAAAACTATTCACAACCAATTTCTCCATCTGTTAATTCTGTCGTTCTCAAAACACATTTCAGTACTCCTGTTCCCAAAGGCAAACATGGTGATTCTTCACAATTAAAATCCAGATACATGTAACTCATATTTCTTTTCATTGTTTTTGACCAAATTCAGTATGAAAATATACGTATCTAAAGCATATTACCATATAAAATGATGTTAGATTACAGCATATTTTTATTTCACTTTACTTATTAGGCTGAACCCTGCTGAAAGGATTTTGAAATTTGAAAAGTATGTTGGATAACTGCAAAGAAAAATCAACATATTAATTAAAATAATAAAGTATCAGGATAAACAATATTCAGGTTGTACAGATGATTAATATTTGGTATGTATAAAATGGAATATTGTGGTTTTGGAATTCTTTCTTGCAGGGTGTTTGTGTTAACTTTCATCAAAGAATACATGTATCTGGGATGGTATTTTCAGGTGCCTGAAAGATCTCAGATTTGATATTACTGGCAGTGTAATACTTAATAATATAAAATATAAAAAGTGTATACTTCAGTTTATACAAAATATTTTGTACAAATAAGATATAATGTATTTTTTTTTTTTAATTATCTGTTTCCAGTACCGTCTGGAATCTCGATGATTTTAGTTTTTGATTTTTATTTTTAACTCGTATATTGGTTGTATAAGTTCCTGACACATCCATTCTGTCCAAGAAAAAATATTTAAAAAACAAATTTCAATCATTAATGTGGATTTTGTTCGTCTAATGTTGTTGTTTTTTCTTTTATTTCTTTCAAACTATCAACTGTCACGCAGTTCTTCTTGTAACCATTCAGGACTCGGGGTGTTGAGTTTGTTGAGGAGTTTTGAAAGGGCAATATTATGCTTTCTGTAATGATGTTTGAGAAAACGTTTTGCAGCTTTACCCATCTGTGGGTAGGTCCGTCCTTTCCCTCTGCCCAGACACTTGTTAACTTTATCATTCATCACCTGGCAGAAGAAACCCTTCCTCGGATCATACCTTGAAAACAGTACCAGAAATGAATTACTTTAAACATACACACTGAGCATTATATACTCAGCTTTAACAGCGGATAAATATAAAAAAAACTATCTAATGTTTCCCCATCTCTTACTACTACTATTATGGTATATATAAAAAATAAAATTCAAAAAAGAACAATAAGTAACACATTAAATTCAATTCTTTTTTTTTTGACTAAATGAAGACTTCTTTCTATATTTGTTCACTTTAACATAATTATTTGTTTAAATTTAGACTGAAAAACAACAAATTATTCCAACTGACTGCTGTTATGTAAAAACAATTCTTTTACATATGTACACACACACACGTAAGTTGATCTTATATAATAGCAATATCACAGGAAAGTATGTTCTTATAGAATGATTCTGCATCAAAGACCAATAAAAAAGGTCAAATATGTTTTTTCTTATTACCTGAGATACTGGCCATAATCCATGTAAGGTTCGATATGCAAGAAACGTTGAAGATGATGCATCACATGAACTGGGTCATTTTTTAGCTGCTCACCATCAATTATAAAGAGCTAAAAATAAAAAATTTAAATAAAAAAAATATATAAAAATAAATACAAAGCAACTCTGCTTCCAGAAAAATTTACCATTGTCTGAAGTGCATAGCTTTTTCCATTCTAAGAGTTGAAAAATTTACTAATTTTAAAAATGAATTATTTAGAAAGTATATAAAAAAAAAATACTGAAATAAGAACAATACTTTCAGCAGGGTTATGAAAAAGTATTATTATTATTATTATTATTATTATAATTTTTTATATATATATATTTATATAAAGGTTTCATTTCAGAATTTATAAAAATGATTTTAAGTAAACACACAAGGATTATTTACAGTAAGACAGCCTGAACAACAGACATTGAAAAAAAAAAAAAAAAAAAAAAAAAAATAAAAAACAGGAAACATTTCTACATTCTTAATATTTATCTGTCACCATAACAAAAAAAAAAAAAAAAAAAAAATGAAATATTTCTTCACTCATATCTGTTCCCATAAAGCACTATCAATAATAACATGTTTGCAGCAATAAGAGCTGAATTTACCTGTCTGGAGGGGTAATAGTCTAACCAGCGTAGTAGATGTTGTGCATAAATGCCAGGATTGAGACAGCGTGTCCGAAGGTATCGAACACGACGCGGAGCCATTTCTGTAGCAGTGATGATGTCGTAGAAGGTGTAATTCATAGCAGTGGGGTCTTGATGTGAACGCATGTGCTGACAAACAGAAAAGTTCATTTTACTTTAGAAACTTTTGTTTTGCTTGACAAACTAATAAGAGAAAAGTTCATTTTACTTTAGAAACTTTTGTTTTGTTTTTGTTATAATTCTTCTTAAGGGAATGCAAACTAATAATGAGAAAAGTTCATTTTACTTTAAAAACTTTTGTTTTTGTTATAATTCTTCTTAATGGAATACAAACTATTAACAAGAAAAGTTCATTTTATTTTAAAAACTTTTGTTTTTGTTATAATTCATCTTAACGGAATGCAAACTAATAATGAGATAAGTTCATATTCCTTTAAAAACTGGTAGATTGGTTTTTGTTACAGTTGTTCTTAATGGAATACATGCTAATAAATATAATTTGCTCTGATGAAAATCAAAATGTGTAACAAAACATTATGTGCTAATAGAGAGATACATTTACATTACTTTAAAAGATGACAGATTTGTTTTAGTTATAGTATTTCATAAAGGAAAACAAGCCAATAAATATAATTTAAAAAACAACACCAGAATAAATTTGTACTAAACTTACATGCTAATAGATATAAATGTTCATATTACTTTAAATATTTACAGATATAATTTTAATGTAGTTCTTCTTAAAGGAAAACAAGCCAATAAATGTATTTGTTGTGACCAAATTCAAAAGCCTAATAGACAGAAATGTTCATATTTCTTTAAATCAGAGAGATTTATTTTTGTTACAGTTCATTCTGAAGGAAAAGAAACCAATAAATATAATCTGTTCTGATCAAAATAAAAAAAATTATTAGGCTTAATGTATGCTTATGATCAAGTATAAAACATTGCTAAACTAAGGTATTATTTATGATAATAAACAAAGAAAAGAAAACAGTATGTGTTTTTCAATGGTTATTTAATTTACCTCAAAACAGTCTCTTTATTAAGTCAGCTAACAGATGTTTTTAGATGTTTTTAGAGATTCACTTTATTTTTATATTATATAAAGAAAATAACAGTATGTTTATGTTAAGTTACATGTGTTTCAATGTCATTTAATTTAGCTTCCAACAATTTCTTTATAATCTGAGTATTAAGTAAAGTAATATTTACTAGGAAAAAGTAAGAGTATGTTTATGTTAACATGTATTTCAACAGTCATTTAATTTAGTTCCCAACCAACTCTTTATAATCTGTGTATAATTAAGTAAGGTATTAATATAAACTATGAAAGATTCACTTTGTTTTAAGATTTACATATAATATTAAGACATGTACCTGATACCAGGAGTAAGCTCTTTTAGCAGGACTCAGTAAAATACAGATGATTTTTGCTTTTGGAAGCAAAGCGTGAGCCCTGGCTGGGACCAACTCGTTGTCAAAATAGTTTGCACTTTTTTCAAATAAATAACTTGAGGTAGTATTTTTAGGTATTGGGAAAAAGTCCATGTACCTGGAAGAGACGTAAAAAAGACAGCAAATAAGATATGTGTGCTTTTATATGTCCATTTTGTCTGTCTTTTTAGATATGTGTGTGAAAAAGATGTGAATGCAGGGATTCCACACACTCACACCCAAATGCATGCATGCACGCACACACACACACACACATAAAAAATAAAAAATTGAGGGTATATATATATAAAATAATAACTAAGAATAAAATAAATCCTCCATGAATTTTTTCATTAACATTAAAACAAATTATTCAGAACATGTAAGATGAATTTAATGTATAACTATTCTGCTGTCAAAAAATAAATTTATCTCCAAAGTTGTTATGTCACATTCATTTAGCAGTGAATACAAATTAATAAACAAAATCAAATTAATACTGTTTTTAAATATGAAATTGTATATATTATTATTATAACACATGTGACACTATTGCCTGGCTTCAGACAGTATACACCAAATAACATTTAATATCAATCATTTAGAAAGCGTGCATAAGTTAACAATTATTTTGTTTTCTATTCATTCCCTGTCCATGAGGAATTAATACCACTGTATTTTTTTTTTTAGTATTTCTTGACGAGTGAAATGAAACTTGTTTTTTAGTAGTTTGAACAATTTTTTTTAGAAAGATAAGTATGAACATTTATAAAAACACACAGAAATCTATTAAGTAAAATTAGAAATAAATATATACAAAACGTAAATATAAACAAATTTAAATAAAATAAAATGTTATCATTTTGTTTCCTACAATATTTTAAAGTTATTATTTCTTTAAAAATATAAAGATTGTTTAAAAATTCAAATGCAAAAAGAAAAATCATTTAAATGAAAAAGAAAAATGTAAAATTAAAGCCAGTGTGAATATTTTAAGAGACTTATTTTGTAGACTAAATTAGCAAATATATTCAACTCACCAGTCTAAGCCTTTATAATAATTATTTCCATTGAAGAACTGCACCTCCTCGAAGGTCTCCTTGCTGTTGAAATTGCTGACAATGGCAGGATGCATTGTTAGGAAAGTGTAGAGAGCAGTAGTACCTTCAAATATTTAAACAACAATTCAACAAATTTTGAAAATTAAAAGCAGATATTTTAAATTATCTTCAACAGTATTTGAAAAATCCAGGTTTACCGTTATTCCACAAAGCCTCCTTTTTTCTTTCTTTTTTTTTCTTTTTTTAAAAAGAATAAATAAATAAAATTATAAAAATCTTTGCTACAAATTTTAAAAACTAAAAGAATATTTTCTGATTTGTCTCAACAACCTTTACTGAAAATGACAGATATAACTGTTTTTCAAGAAACAGATTTTTAAAGTAAATCTTATAAAAAAATAAAAATAATCATAATTCTAACCATTCTAGACATATTAAACCTAATGATAATTTCAGAAAATGAAAAAAAAAAAAAGGTTTACCTGTTTTTTGTGGTCCAATGATAAGGAATTTTGGAAGTCTGTCACAAGTCTTATTCTCTGACCAAATCATCAAATGACGTTTGTACTCACATGGATTCTGAATGAGTCAACAAATAAATATTTTAATAATTTCTATATTTTATTACTATTAGTTATCAAATGCTTTTAGAATAATCCAATAAATTTTTTTATTAACAATTATTAGTTAAAAATATGATTTTGTTTTTTAAAGATAGTGACTTCATAGGTTCTCTTACAGAAAACTGCCAAACAATTCTGTATTACATATTAAATGTAACATATTTTGGTGAATGCACACCATGTTACTGTCAACATATAAAACTGCCAAACAGTCCTGTTACCCATTTCTGAATTTACACCATCTGTACTGTCACTGTAACATAATTAAAATGTGCTAGAACCAGAAAGTAACTTCATTACCTGCCAAAGTGGATCTTTTTCTTCTGGAAACATTTCAAAGTACTTCAGTCCTAGTTGCAGAGGTGGCAAAGAGTGAAGCTTGAGATTTGTCCAGCACTTGATAAACTTGACAACACTTTCAAAGGTGTAGAGTGCCAGACGATCATTCCCATAGTTAGACAGGTGGGTCATGAATATGTTTACCTGTGTGAAGATAAAAAGTCATAATAACACTACCGGTCATGACTATGTTTACCTGTGTGAAAGTGAAAATAAAAAGTCAAAATAACATTGTCACAGGAACAATTTTTTCTGTGTTAAGATCAAAAGAGAAAATAATATTGTGAACTATAAATCCAACAAAAAAAAAGAAACCTTAAATATTGATAATTATGCATCTGTTAAACATATAAGATAAAGATGAACACAATCCATATGTGATCAATTATTCAAATTAATAGAAACTAGAAATATTTAAAATAACAAATATTGAAAATATATTAACATTATATTATATAAATATTATAAATATTAATGAATTCAAAAATAAAAATAAAACCTATTAAATTACTAACAGAAAATGTCCAGAAAAAGAAGAAGCACACTAGAAAACAAAAGGTCTACAAAACTGAAGTAAACTTACAAAATAAATGCACTGACAAGACACAGGTTAAAAATAATATACAAACAACTAAAAACAAACTGTCTGTTACAATGAGGTAAGCTTATAAACATGTACACTGGTAAAATAACTCACAAAGAAATAAGAACAAAACCAAGTAAAACAAATACTTACTGGATTAATAAGGAATGTTTGAAAGAGTTCTCCCCCCTTGATGTTACTGTCCAGCCCTTCACGGCCACCTTCAAAATCATCCACAAAAATAGTGTGTGTGAACAGACCACACACCTGGCGTGGAAGTACCTGAAGAAAATCACATTCCAGTTTTAGACAATTTCTTTTTGATTTAAAAAAAATAAAAAAAAATAAAAAAAAAATAAAAAATCCATATTAGATTAAAATTTTGTTAACTCAAATAATTCAGTTTTTAATCAAATATATCTTCTTTTTTTTTTCTTACTTTCCAAAGTTGATCTAGTGAATAATGTATTTTTAATAAACGCCATTGCAAAAAACATACTTTTTGAAAATTCTGCATTTTACATGTATTTTAATTATTAGCCCCTCAACAATTCAGTTACTTTATCAATGAAGCAACAGTGTAAATAAGAATAACCCCAACTGTTACTGTTCTAATTTTATGATAAATTTTACTAATTATTCACAAAATTCTGTTCAGAGAAAAAATAAAAAAGAGCCATACCATGATTCCTCTATATATGAAGCCCCTGCGACGCCAATATGGTCGTAAATGAGGATATTCCTCTGTACTGGTCACTTTTATATCCCAGACATTTCTCCAGGCATTATACAGTTCTTCATGCACAGGATACACACCAGAGTGATGTGGGGCCACTGCATAGTACTTGTTTACCGAGATACCATGAGCCTAAGAGAATAAATGTGAACACACTAAATACTTTGGAATTATCAAGAAGTAACAGAGAAATACTACACTTAAAAAATAAATACAGAACTGCTTTTTGACATTTGTTAATATTAATTTTTGTTTAGTTAACAAGGCTGGCAAAGTGTATGAAATAAATATAGCAAGTTGTGATATAACTGTATACTTCAGCATAATGAAAAACAATTAGGTTTTTTTTTAAAAACATTTTTGATAAAGAAATTTTCCTTGGCTAAACCTTACTTTTAAAAACAGTACAAAATTGAAAAAGGTTTTTGTTTCTGTTCTTACCTATATAATTTATAATTTTTTTTTTATGATCAATGTTTGTGCATTTATAGTTAAAGAACAAATTTTAAATAGTTTCTAAAGAAATAGATTTAAGCATATTTGCTGAAGTTAATTCACAAAGCTCACTTTAGCAAACTGGTAATTCAACTGCATGGATTTTTCTAAATAGGTTTCGTCAAATTTATGAGCCTGTTCGTGTCTCCACATGTGACCAAACCACCAGAATTTGTCTCTGTATTCTGTTTAAAATAACAAAAGTTAAAATATTCAGTGTGTTATTGCTATGAATGACTGGACCTTGGATAATTTTTAGCTTTTTTTTTCCAAACAATTACAATTATATTCCCACAACAGAGGCAGCTAAACCAAGCTTGAAAAATAGATTTAAATTTGAATTAGGCTGTGTGGCTGTACTTTTGGATTATAGAATGTTCTTTTTTTTTTTCTTCCCTATCAAAGAAAAGATGAAAGGACTGACCATTCTTTATTTTACTTCAATGGAAAATAAATTATACTTAAAATTCTCCTGAGTATTAACGTAAAAGGTTACATGCATTTGTGAACAAACAAGTTAAATAATTAAAACATGCCTTTGTGCATTTCCAAAAATTTGTATATATGTGTTATTATTTATTTCTCAATATATGTACGTATTTGCATGTATGAATGTGTGTACATACATACATACATTTTTTATATTTATTTATTTAAATGTGTGTGAGTGTGTGTGTTAAATATGTATGTATGTATGTATGTATACATAA
Organism: Chrysomallon squamiferum; assembly: GCA_012295275.1. Classification (NCBI taxonomy): domain Eukaryota; kingdom Metazoa; phylum Mollusca; class Gastropoda; order Neomphalida; family Peltospiridae; genus Chrysomallon; species Chrysomallon squamiferum. The sequence continues at coordinate 8,610,025 of CM022679.1, forward strand.
TTTTGACCCAGTCTATTACAATTTAACCTCACCTATAAGTTTACGGTCTCCATCGTCTTCTTCAGGAAGTCCATGAAGATAATACTTCCCAGAAAAACCAAGGTTAAAATGAAAGCCTTCGATGTCTTGTTGTAGTCGTGTCTGGGCAGCAGCCATTGCCTAACAAACAAAATATTTATACAATGAAGTGATAAACACATTTAATGATTTTCTATATATTTTTATTTTTATTTTAAATACCAGTATACCAATGCAACAGCACTGATTGTGACATTCATAATAGAATTGTTCTAGCATTGTTATTATTATTGTTGGTGGTGGTGGTGGTTTACATTTTATATGTTTTTTTGTGTGTGTGTGTGTGTGTGTGTGTGTGTGTGTGTGTGTGTGTGTTTTATTTATAATCAATTACTTCAATTTAATAATAAAACCATATTTAAAAAACAAGTTTAGACATTCTTTAAATTTAAGTCCAAACAAAACATAACTGTACATAGTTACATGATGATATTTGCCTTTTTTCATTATTAATCATTTTACTCTTTAAACAGACCACAATTTTTATCCCTTTATACAATATGTATTTACAAATCAGGGCAATAGGTTGAATGATATTTAATAATTTATTAAGATTCGTATGGGCACATTGACACAATGCCTATTCCATTGTTGTACAGAATAGATATATATTTAGACTTTGGGGTTAAATAATGCTAAACGAATGTTACACAATGATATCTTCCAGGTTTGACCTTTGACACTGTCTGTTGTCAAAACAGAACAAGGTATTATCTGATATAATAAAGTAACAGATGCAGTAATGAATGTTCTCTTTATGAGAAAATTACATTAGTATTTGATTACACATACAGGAGGTCCCTGTTTTTTATCACCCTACATCTCTGTTACTAGTATTAAGTCATCTATTTCCATAAATATAACATCATTAATTACATCCAGATAAACTGTTTAAGAAGCATTATTGCCATATATAGAATTTGTGTTATATGTTGAAAATTCCTAAATAATACAAAAATATTAAAATCAACATTTAGGTATCATGTTAATATTAAAAATGTAAACAGAATTATCTCAAGAAGAAGCTAAATGAAAATGAATGCTGTCCTCCCAATAAAATAAAATAATGAAAACATTAAAACAAATGTGTTATTATTATATTTTTTTCTTTCCTTTATTAGATTACCCTATCTTGGTGAGTTTAATTTTATTATTTGAGAATAAACTATATTGACAATATGTTGTTTTTTTTCTTTTTCTGACAGATATTCTTTAATGTGTCTGTACCACCTGGCCAGCATTAAGAAAACAGATTTATAATAACCTTGGAATTATGGATCTAAACTTCACATCTATGTTCAAAAATATAAAAAAAAATTATTAATTAATTAAAATAAAAATGTTGTGCATCACTTCAGAACAACTTAGTACCAAATGAAAAATAATTATAAAGAGGTGACTACATTTATAAAAAAAAATAAAAAAATTCAAAAAATCAATGAACAAGAATTTGTTTTATATAATTTTCCAAAGAAAACTGTAAATGATTTAAAATGAGTTTTCTTACACTGCAATTTTACAAAACGTAACAAAGTAATTTTCATCTGACCTCCAGTTTTGACATTTTATTTTAAAACTGTTACATTATCTAATACAAGTTATTGTAATTTTGCCAATTTCTGTGTATTGCAGAACAAAAAATAATTTAAGTGTTTAAACATTGGCCAATTTCCTCAATATAGCCAGTATGAGGCATGCATGAGTAACTGCTTGCCTTTCAAAATTATGATGCAATAAAGTAACTGACAAGCTGAAAGAAAAACAAGCTGTTATTTGTATCTGAATATAATTGATGGTTTATGTCTACCGAAAGGAAATCAAATGACAAAATAGCTTTATGTTTGTACCCAGTGAACTCAATGAATATTCATAAAAACAGACCAGATCAAATTATTACTTTCTGTATTCACTGAGGGCAATAATTAAACTTAATTTTAGATTAAGGATATTTTTATAGTCACTCTTCTGTTACCTGGGAAACTAATTATGCATGTAGTGGGGTTTCCACTTTAAAGCCAGCAACAACTTTATTTATTAAGTCAACTGTAACATAACACCACACAAAAAGGTTAGGTTTCATTATTTTCACAGGTTTTTCTGTGATTTTTATAATACATATTTGTCTTACATTTTTAACTAATACAATTTTATGCTACTACTATATTTAGAACAAATTTAATTTTCTTATTTATATGTACTACAGATTCAAGATGCTTTACAAGAAATATGCACAAAAAGTGATACATACTGTTAAATATGTTTAATGTTATTGTAAATGTGATTCGGTAATTAAGAAGAAAGAGTAGATACATATATAGAAACACAGATACACATACATAACATTATTTCTCTGTGATTCAGAACTAAAGTCCAATCATTACAATCTTATTTTAAGTTGCCATTTTGTTTATAGTTAAATAATATACATTTGTATATAAAAATAAATAAATAAATAAATACAAATTTATAAAAATAATAAATTACAAAAATCATGTTGATAAATATTCATAAATGTTTTAATTCTGAAAGTCAGCCTTTAAATCATTTCAAAGAATGTAATTTAAGTCATTATTAAATAGAGCAACTTTTCAGATATAAAAAAGCAGTTTAAGCTTAGACAAGTTAATGTATAATGCACACAGAGAAACAGAGATCAGCTGTGTGTAGCTGTTGCTGGTCATAAATTACTTTAAACTAGCAACAAGCAGTTGTAAGACAGGTTTTGAATGACTCTAACACATTTAGAATGGAAATCTTAGAACATTTAGTGCCAGGAATGAACAGAAACACATGCATTTGTTTCCAATATTTAATAACATGCAGCCACATAATTCGAGATAATGCAGAATATATTTTTAGAATAAGCATGCATATTTTAGCTATGTATCTGTACTTGCAGACCTTTTCAGCATTCCAATTAACTATATCTTAGAATATGACGAGAGAATTACAGGAGAAGCCTTATTATGTTACAGAAGGATCATTTTATGCATAATAATTTTTTAATTAGGCAGCACCTAAAGTATATATGAGAGAGAGAGAGAGAGAGAGAGAGAGAGAGAGAGAGAGAGCTTGATTGTACTTTGTATTTTATATAATATAAAGAAATTCTCAAAATGAGCATTATAAATTAAATTATATATCAGACTAATAAAAAGAAATCTTATAAAATAACATTTTAATTTTTTTTTTTTTTTTACCTCAACATCAACCACTTTCATTCTGATTCCTTCCTTGCCAACAAAGATGTCATCAACGTCGACCTGGAGGTAGCGATGTAGAGTGATACTGAGTTTACCATGAGAAAAGAATGACAGACTGTCAATGAAAATAAGCTGATGAATCCAGAAGTTCAGGCAGTTTCCAAAGAACACTCGACGTATACCATCATACTGTCCTGTGTCAAACAAAGTGGCCACAACATTTCTCACAGACATGTTATTTTCAGTAAGAACTCCAGCTGACTGAGAAAATGACAGAGGTTCGTATGTGGAATGATTTGTATGAAACACAGTCCAGTCATCACCAGGCAACGTTCCTTTAAAGGTCTCACCAGGTTTTGTTAATCTCCATATGTCTGAAAACTCGTTCAGTTTGTAATTTTCTAGTAGCAAGTTGTACTGGAGAGTCAGCGGAAAACCAGGGACAGTTTCACTAATTAGTTCTTCTTTTGATGGGACAAACATGATCATACCGACATCGTATTCTTTGCAGTATTTATCCAGAAGTTGTCTGTTCCAATTGTCCATGTTCACATATGCGTCAAAATTTTCAAAAATAATAACAGCAAATTTCCCTTTATCGGCATGAGTTAATGTCGGAAGATTTTTTCCTGTGGTTTCAACTTTAAATTCTATTCTCAGAGCTTCTAACAGATGAGTAATTTTGGTGACAGATTTGGAGAACTGAGACTCTACCATTATTAACACTTTTTTCCCAATCCGTAGTCCTGCTTCTGAGCTGTGATCTTTTGGTGCACGAGGCTGACTCTTCGGCATGACACTGTCTTCTCTACAGCTTATTAAAGGCTGAGGCGGGTCTGCCTGGCGTTTCACCAAACCAAAATTAAAAAACATCAAATGGTAGGAGAAAAAAATACTCGAGACTAAACTTAAAGCTAGGACGAAAAAGAGTCCTTTTATGAGAGTAAATCTCTTGCAGCAAAGCCATCGAATTAGCAAGGTTCGACAGAGAACAACCTCACGTCTAAAAAACATGGTATATGTAAATCGAAAATAAACTGAGATAAAAATAAAAAGGAACACAGATAAAAGCTAAAAATATGGACACATGTTTCAAGTTCCATCTAAAAATGAGGATGAAATCGTATTCATAAAATCCATCTTAATTTTTTAAGACCGTCTACAGAGGTATGAAAAAATACTTGGTTGTGACTTGCCACCAGGGTAGTCATTGCTGATATCATGAGAATCTTTTATGAGAAATTTAGGAACACTTCCACATCCGCAGTGCACAAAACAACTGAATTACGTTTCTATCCCATTGCTTGTCTGAATTAATTTGCCGTTTTACTGGGAAAAAAAAAGAAAAACATAGTTGTATGTGAGAATTACATATAAAGAAAACGGTAATATAACTGCCTGTCTATAACTGCTGAGTTTTCTTTAAAAATTCTTATGCCTTATGTTATGGATAATCATTATTTTCGTGAAAATTTTAAGTTATTAATTATATTTTTAGAGAAACAAATGAATAAGATAATAATGTTATCGTGTTATAAGAAATCTATTTAAAAAACCGCCAGTAATGTTACTAACAATAAGGTAAATACTGAAGAAGTATTCAACGACAATACAGTTTTATTATTAAACAGCAGGACTTATCTGATCCACTGGCCGACTGGACAGGCCAACGATTCGAGTACAAAACATAACTTATGAACTCATATTACTGTTGTTATCGACTGACCCATTCAAAATCTTATACTGCGTCTCCTAGCATTATAAATCGTCACAGTTCGAAAACAAAAATACCACCAAAAATAAAATAATGACAGTGATGTTCGAAACTTACCACGTTAGAAGCATAAAATCATTTTGACAAGCGCTCCTGTTAGCAAAGTTAGTTATTCCTGCGCATGCGTTAATTATCAAAACTTCCGGAAAAATACCCTCGATCTAATTTTAGTTAAAAGGATGAAACTTAGATACTGTTTGGTTTGGGTAATTGTTGTGTACGAATCGCTTTTGGGGAAGATGATTAAATTTTGATTCTGAAACTGTTGTCGTATAATGTTATTTCTTGGTAATAATTTCTTATAAGAGCTCTCAGAGTCGTCTTATGAGTCGTGCTTAGTTTAATATCGCCAATAAATTATTGAATAATATTAATATTAATAATAATCTATAGTCCTCTGGCAAACTTCAAACTTCAGTGTCGTTTATCATTCTATGGGTATCACGTCTGTTTACTAGCTAAATCATGGCAAATGGGTTTTCCCATACCAGATAAAAGATATATTAAACATCGTTAATATTATCATTCAATATTTTCTCTTCTCTATTAGATAAGTTGTTTAAGTAGTAAAATATGTGGCAGTGCCTTTTGTCATTCTCATGATTATTAAATTAAGCATAAATGGTTAATGTTTATAGCTTATTTATTGAATAATGTAATACCAATGTTAATTAAACTGGCCTTACATAATAGCTTTTTAATTATTAATTTCATTACTTAAAAGTTTAAAAACAGAATATACTGCCTTACTTATTTATAAGACAGCAGAATGACAATAAAAAGTTTAAAAAAATAAAAAATAACTCATAATCAGTTATAGAGTAAAAAATATAAATTATGATACATGAACTGTAAAAACAGCAAATTTTACATTAAATGAATTGACTAATGGGTCATTCCGTGTCAAATCACCCCCCAAAAAAAGAAATTTAAACCCGACCATCTCAGATTTTTATAAAACTTGGTATATTTGTTGACTGGGATCCCACAGCACCAAATCTGAAATATTAGCCCAATCAGACCAGTGGTGTGGGAGATACGGCCCACGGAATTTTGAGATTTTTGCCAAAAATGGGTGTGACCACCAACCTTAGAACCCTCATATCTCAGGAACTACTGGGCCAATCTTCATAAAATTGGTATTGTTAGAAAGGCAAAATAACAAGGATACCAAATCTGCCATTTTTGTTTAGTTTGGAAAATATTGGAGTACCTTGACCTTTTGACCTTTGCTATGACCTTGAAATTGACCGTGTGGATCACGTGATCTTGAGATGACCTTTATTGAAATTTAATCTCCCACATGTTAACTAAAACATATAAAAGTTTCCTGGGTGTAATATTTTTTGTTTAGCCACAATATAGATTTAAAAAATGCACCTACATGAAACTAACATATTTTCAGCCATTAACATCTAATTAACTAAAACCTGAATGATCAACTCTGGATGCTAGGGATCACCATCTTTCTTGATCATCGAGTAAGACACTGTAGGCCTACATGTATGCATAAAGTTCACATAAATTTGAGAGAACTAGGTGTTTCTGATGCTTAACCTTCTCACTATGTTTGTTTCAAATGCTCACTGTATCCTTCATTCCCAGACACATTCTACTGTTCTCATCACTTTCATAAAATTGGATTATTTCCTCCTTCAATTCATTGTCCTTTCAATGGTAAAGGGTGACAAAATCAAGATTTGCACACGCTCTGTGTAGGATTCAGACATTAAGATGTCATTTTAATGTTACTGTAGCTGATGCTAGTTTTTTTCTGTCCTTTCATTCATTTACTGGAATGCTTAGTGAATGGAGTTTGACAGGAGTTTGCCTAAACTCAACAGAATAGAATTCAAATCAAAGTCCTTTTCTAGGGAAACAACAACCAGCGGTTTGTCTGGCAAGTTATCACCAAATTCTCCCATTGTAATACCACCCATACTAAAGCCATCCTCTGCAGGACCTTTGATTTCTGAAGGGTTGATTTCTAAAGGCAGCACAACTTGTCTCCTGGCACTAGTGTCTTTGGAGGATTTACTAAGCATTTGTAAGTGCCCATGCTAACAATTCTTAAAGATCTAGTGCGTGCTTGCTCAGGGTGGCGATTAAGGGGATCACAACAGTTTTTCTGCGATGTTGAAAATTTGATGAAAAGTTCTTGTTCATGATACTCTTGATGTCCCGTGTTTTGATCCCACTTCAAAGAGTGAGGAGTTCGATTTCCTCAGTTTTCCATACACTTCGAACAACTCCTTTTTGATATGATGGTGTTGATAACAAACATTTTCAGGAGAGTTAAAGCTGCAGTTAGCTCTGGAAGAAATAAGGATTTTCAGTATTGGCCTGCACCTTCAATTCAATAGAACAAAGTCAGTGCTTTCCTAAATATTAAATCAAATCCTGAAACCCTTTCAGTAAAGTTAAGCAGGTCATAAAATGGCAGCAGAGTACATGTGTTATTGCCAAAGGCCCACAAGTCTTGGGCATTTATGTCAATCTTCTCAAGTATAAATCACAGTTTATTAAGGTGAAGTAGACCTTGTTCATACTCTGTGCCGAAGACTGGGTGTACAAATACATTATGCAGTACATCACTTGATGATGTCTGATTTCAGACTGGGTTGTACTGTTGTTGACTGAAGCCTTGTTCAAAACCAATGGCAAGGCCCACATGACATGATACAATTACTTAATAGGTTTTATGAAATAAAAATATTGTTTATGTATCAACATCTGACATTGTGTCCAACTTAAAAAGCTTCAGATTGTCAAAGAAATGCAGATGAAGAAACTTCTTTGTCTTAAACTTCAAATTACCATGTGCTCAATGGGGATTGCACCAGGGAATCTAAAGGAGTTCCTGACCTGCCTGAAGCATCACTTCCTGTTAACCCTTTGAGCCTGATTGTGTAGAACATGTCATGCCATTTGGCATCTTTTCATATCCTTCAGGCATTCCTAAAGACATGTCAGGTGGGTTTTAACTCCAAAGATGAATTTTTAGTCTCAGAGAAAATGTACATTGTAATGCATTGTATCAATCATCCATGCAGGTATGCATTTTTTTAAATCTCTATTATGGCTAAACAAAAAATATTATACCCAGGAAACTTTTATATGTGAACTTTATGCATACATGTAGGCCTACAATGTCTTACTCGATGATTAAGAGAGATGGTGATTCCTAGCATCCAGAATTGATCATTCAGGTTTTAGTTAATCAGATGTTAATGGCTGAAAAGGTGTTATTTTCATGTATGTGCATTTTTTAAATCTATATTGTGGCTAAACAAAAAATATTACACCCAGGAAACTTTTATATGTTTTAGTTAACATGTGGGAGATTAAATTTCAATAAAGGTCATCTCAAGATCACGTGATCCACATGATCAATTTCAAGGTCATAGCAAAGGTCAAGGTACTCCAATATTTTCCAAACTAAACAAAAATGGCAGATTTGGTATCCTTGTTATTTTGCCTTTCTAACAATACCAATTTTATGAAGATTGGCCCAGTAGTTCCTGAGATATGAGGGTTCTAAGGTTGGTGGTCACGCCCATTTTTGGCAAAAATCTCAAAATTCCGTGGGCCATATCTCCCACACCACTGGTCTGATTGGGCTAATATTTCAGATTTGGTGCTGTGGGATCCCAGTCAACAAGTATACCAAGTTTCATAAAAATCTGAGACGGTCGGGTTTAAACCATTGGGTGATTTGACACGGAATGACCCTAATGCATTATAACTAATCTATTTTACTTGCTGTAAGAATAAATGAACTGCTGCCAAATGATGTCCACTAAATATAAAAACTGGTTGTAATGCATTTTCATTTAATATTCATTATATTATTTCTGTTGTATTATTTAAAGAAAAATATACACAGAAGTTCTACATCTATCTTTAATCGTATTTTTTTCCATTCTGTAAGTAATTAATGCACCTTTTCTTGGCAACTTTGTCATTGTTTATCATAATTTATTATGATAAACATAGTTTCATCGTTAATGGTTGACTATAATTACTTTATTAATTTCATCACTTAAAAGTTTAAAAACAGAATATACTGCCTTACTTATTTATAAGACACAGCAGAATTTCATATTAATAAAAAGTAAATGAAAATTTAAAAAATAGCTGTCATAATCAGTTATAAAGTAAAATTATGAATTTTAAAATGAGATTAATTAAATAGAATTAGTTTAATGGTTAATGTATTTAACTTTCAATAGCAATGTCAAAGAAGAACCAGTGTCCAGCAGAAAATACTTAATTTCCACTGAATATACTTTGCTGTTTCCATTCATATTTCAGCAATTTTGACATCTTTACCCATGGTGGGGATGTCAGATTGAATTAACTGGAAATGTTAGGTTTCCTAAATCATCAATTATGTTCTGATGTCTAATTATGTTTGTTAATAAAATCTGATGAAATAAAAATATCCTTCAATCTTTTTCATTGTTGTAGTAAGTTGCAACAAATTTTGATTTTTTTTTTTTGTTGAAACATAATTGTCTGCATATGCTTTATTTATTATTAGGTGTAAAATAACCTACTTAACAAATCTAAAGTCAGATTTTGTTGGTCAAATGATTTTTCAAATATTTAATAAATAAACAAAATAACTAGTAATTCTTGAGGAATTTTGGGCCCCATTTATTAACAAAAATAGTAAAGTTATTTCTTATTAAATTACATGAATCAATTTATGTTGATTTCTCTGTGATTGTGTTATATATTCTAAATATCAAACAACAAAACGTTCTTCTTTTATCAAAATCACAATATTTTTAATAAAAAATGTCTACTGTTAAATTATCACTCAAGAGAAATAAAATACCCATAACTTATAATTATCCAAACGTTTGTACAAGTTCCATTGAGCTTAAAGGTTAATTTTAATCTATAGGACTATACATAAATTCTATAATACAATTTTGTAAAATGTTGCTGACTATGCAATTTGATTACAAATACCAGTATTTCATCCATTTGTTTATGAGCTTTTTGCAATGGCTGCCTATGCTAAATTAGCAAAACACAGAGGTACATACATATATATGACAATTATAAACAAAAGAAAACATAAAACAACATGGTATTCTGTATTAAATAAATTTTCATTTTTTGCTCTATGCCTGTCTCTACAGCACTGAACCAATATCCTATCACATGGTATTTAAGTAGCTGCATCAGTGTCTATGAAAGTATTGTGGTAATAAAGTGCCCCATCATGTGTACATTCTTTCTCCTATGGGGTTTGACTTATGGAAGATGAAAGGATGTGTGTACGATACTGCACGCTTAGTCCTGTCATCCAGAATTTCAACAGCTGCTGATCTTCATCTCTGGCTCCAACCACTTGAAGCAGTTTAGCAGTGTCCTCCTGTGATCTGCTTCCCCCAGCTTTAGTAAATTTGAATAACACTTTCACCTTGCTGCAAAAACATAATTATTTTTCACTTGTAAAATCTCAAATAACAAAACAACCCTCCTGACAGATTAAGTACTGACAATGTATGTATATTATTTTTTTAACAAATAAGTTGTGTAACATTTTTTGTCATTTCCAAATACATATTCTCAAAATGCTATTTTATTAACAAAATATCTTTACAACAAATATAAACTGATATATTAATGCAATATAATTCTACATACAGAAGTTTTTCAAAGCACAGGGAAAAATTACTCACTTCATCCATTCTTCTTTCAAACAAACAAAACAAGATTCCACTACTTCTAGTGTAAGATTTTCATTCTGAATAGCTAGCTCCATTTTCTTCAGAACAGTTGGAGCTGAAAAATAGCCAAAACGTGTAGTTATTTCACTTGTACTAAATTAATAAATATTTTTTCAAATGATAAATAAAAAGAGAAGAGAATTTACAACAAGGAACAATACATGTAAAAGTAAGGGATGTTAGATTTTTATATTACAATATCTTGTATAATGAACATTTGAGAAAGAAAAATTGTTACTACCCTCTGTTGGATTCTCTTATTAATCTGTTGCCAGAGAACTTGTATGTGGACCATTCACGTCCATGGTTACATTTTATGAAAGAACAACAGACACGATTATTTTACCTTTAACTGGAAGTGTAACTGGGCTGGACATCTTGAAAATGTATGCAGACAGCAATTCGTTTAATTCTCCTTTTTCTGAATCGAGTGAATTTAATGAATTGTCTCTCTGCTCAGGGTCTGTTGTTCCCGAATGTTTCACTTCTAACAGGACAAACATCTCGGATGACATCACATGCTTTGGCACTAACACGCCAGACTTCAATCCAAGAAAATTGCATCTCCAAGATTCTTCATACTTACTACTGTAACAGATAGTTCTGCAGCAGCCTTTGGGCAGCAAACACTGCAAAACAAAAATAAATTAATCATTAATATAAACTTTACCTCAGTGAAAATTAATTACTTTACCTTTTCATTGTTGTTATTGAATTTAACTGTGATATGGCTTGAGGATTGCAGCATGTAAAAAAAAAAAAAATGTCGTTATGGTAAAGTTATATTTAGCTCTATCCTGACACTTTGTTGCCACCAGTGTTCCAAAAAAAAAAAAAGAAAAAAAAAAATAAAGTAGACTTTTATAAAAATAAAAAAGAATAAAGATAAATTGTATCTTTCGAAAATTTGTCTCAAACCATTTATTCAGATGCAAATATCAAAAGATGATGAACAGTTACTTAATTATGTTGCATTATTCATGTATCCTATAAATAATTTTGGAGTCACAGTGAAAAAACAATTAAGCTATTTTCACTTTCTCCTTGAATATCACAGAATGTAACAAACAGCTTACTTTTAATGCAATCAGAATGGATTTCACTAATGATTTTGGTGACCCAGTCACAATAACCTGATTGCCAATAACAGCATGATGAGCCAAAATGTGAAACTGATTGTGTCCAAGAACCTGTGTGTTAGAAATGAAATAACAATTATACCACTGATACATATCACTTTTAACCAAAAGAAATTAAAAACAAATTAGATTCATAAAATAATGATTAACTTATAAGTAAGTAGCATATTAAAATATTTAAGAAAACAATTGTGTTATTAAAATTGTTTTATAGATTTATTACAAATTAACAATTTTCTCCAATTTTTAATATAACATGAAACTGTAATTCACATTGCTGATTATATAATTATCTTTTTCTACAGATACATTATAGTATTTGGATGCCATAAAACATGGCTAATACTAATATAATTTATTATTAAATATTGTGTATCTCTGAACGTACCTTTCTGAGATGCCTGATGTTCTTTATAACTGGTGATGATACATCGCCTACACCCATATCAATACTGTTGTCACTCTCATCTTCAGAGCTGTGCAGTGTGTCACCTTCACCAAGTTTCCTTGTGTAAACCTTAATAAATCCATCCTCTGTTTCTGTTAAGAAATACAAAATGTTGACCAATGTTGAAAAATAAAAACATTATCCTGAATGATTCTGAAAACCAGTTACAACAGATTCTCCATCTTAAATTCCACTGAAAAATATAATGTATATGAAATGTATATTCATCATACAAATTATACACATTTTAGTACTTGTACTGAAACGTACAGAACTAATAACATCATCATTTAAAATTATACAAAGTCTATTTAAACTGTTTGTTTTCATCACAACACAGAGCCATGGCTGGTACTGCCAAAGAGACTTACTATGAAATACCACAAGATGCAAAAATCTGATGGACACCAAAATTTATTTAATAAAGTGTTTATTTGCATAGATAAAGACTACGAAACAATAAAATGAAAATAAACAGACTGTCATTATTATTTTTTTGATGTGATAATACACTTAAAAGAACTCCTACCTCGGTTTTCATCAAAATGATACCACTACTAGTAATACTTCCAAGTACACAGGGACACTAATTAATGTATTATCCACAAACAGTTATTATTTGTCGACAGAGAGACAGATTACCTTCTTGTTTTTCCATGTCAATGATGGAGTCCTCAGTGGGTGGACCTTCCAGTAAAGTCTCAGAAATGCGATTACTGCACGACTTTAAAATCCACACAAACGACAAGTGGAGAAGCTTGAACACGTGACTGTATCCTGTCAGTTCAACCAGAGAACGAGCAGGTTTACCCCCCCGCCTCGAAGACGTTAACCTGTCTAATCGTGGCGGATTAGTCTTTTCATCCATTTCAAACACTCTGTCAGCTTTTGACTGCAAATTGTCTATCACAGTTTTTAAATGAGGCACCAGAAAAGGCCACGAATTTAAAAGATATATTTTATCCATCATTACTACCAAGATGCTGTTCCAACGTCTGAAACCGCGAGCCTGGCTGTCTGCCAGAAAAAAAGTGTAGCTTAGTACATGTCCGTATTGTTCATCTCCAAAAAATATCGGACCTTCTTTACCTGGACATACCTGTAATGTAAAAACAGAACAAAAAAGACAACTCAAAAAAACAATTTTGACAAAATAAATCAATTTATATTAAATCTCTAGACTTTATTATACACTATCTTAACATAATGAACAAAAACAATTTGTTTGGATAATCTAAACTAGAATCAGTTGAGTACACAAAAATAATATTATGATTTTTATTACTATTATAATTTATATTCTTTGTCAATTTTACTTTTTTAAATCAAAATATTTTGATGATAATGCAATTGGCAGAAAAGATGTTTATATGTGAGTTATGGGTGTGTTTTTGAAAAGAAAGGAACAAAACATTGAGACTGACCAAGCTGATGTAACTGGATAAACTATAAAAAAAAATATTCATTTGTTTTACTCCCAAGATTAATGTATTGTTACTTTAAAATAATAATAATAAAAGTAAAAAATAAATAAATAAATAAATAATAATAATAATAATAATAATAATAATAATAATAATAATAATAATAATAAACAAAAATATACAGGGTACCACAAACTGCATGGGAAACATAATTTCAGAGGCAATTTCTTTAAGAAAATGCTTAAATTTGAAACTGCCTGTAATAAAAACAAGGTTTATTTTATACTGATTAAATATAAAAGTATTGGCTATCTATAAATTATCACAGATTTAACAACCTCACAACTGAGACTTCTAATGCAAGCTTGGCGGATTCTGCTGAACACTCTAGGATGATGGGGCTGCTGTTTGCTCACATAACTAACTTGGGCATCCTCATCATGAGTATAATATCCCGTTTTTATTGAATAACATCCCTGCAAAAAAGAAATCCAAGAAACTTCACATTTGCAATGCTGCAAAGATATGATACAATATTCTTAAGATATTATATTTCTCTGTTATCATTTAAACAAATTAAAAGTGAAAGATGATTAATAATAAAAAATAAAAAACTTGTTTATGATTTTAAATACATTTACTTAAATTTGTGAGTATTTACTTCTTAAATAATGAAACAGCATTAAGAGATCCATATTAATATTTTACCTTTAGTGAAAATATTATATACTGTTTTCTTTCAATAACAAATATTATAACAGACATACATATATATATATATATAAATGCACATACACACACATATCAAAAATAAAAACCTTTTCTAGTTGGAGCTAATAATTAATTAGGATTATCCTAAAAATGTTCTCCTAAAATAATTTAATTGTGTAAGATAATTTATATGATAATTAATTAGCAAAGCTGTATATTCACCTCACAGAGATCATTTTTCATGCTGGGAAGAGATGTTGTGTTAGCCGATGTGTCACATGAGGAGTTTGAACTAATGGACGGAGACTTAACTCTCCATGATGATGCTGTAGCAGAATCATCACTCTCAACATCTGTGCTGGGCTCCTGTGGTCGAAATGGTTGTGTACAAAACACAATCCTAGGACCATGCACCTCACAGAAGTGACACAAAGCAATGATGGCATTCATAGCTCTACAAGTAGTGATACTGCATTAAAAAAAAAAGAATAAAGAAAAACAAAAAAAAGGAAAAAAAATTGATATAACAGTGTTTTTTATTATTATTGTTATTATTATTTAATATTAGAAAGCCATTTTTTATTATTATATTTTTAAGATTATATATCTTATATAAAGAATTTATATATTTGTTATACAGATAAATTTGTATGGCCTAAACATTCTACATTTCATTTGCTGTCTATGCAGATAAATATGTAATAATTATCAAATCTTTTTACTTAAAAAAAGTAAGTCAATAGCACTATGAATATCAATATCAAAATATGATTAATTTGATTATATTTTTAGTATAAACATTTACATGAAAAAAAAAGTATTTAAAAATGTATTTTTAACACTTACTGTTTTGTAACACTGCAGTCTTATAAACTGTAAATTAATTAAAAGCCAGTTTTGAAATCACATCATAATTATAAACATTAGTAATATATGAACCCACAACGCGAAGACATGCAAAAATCATGTGACAGTTGTTCATCGATTCTCTTCGAAAGCTTTTAATCTGTAACATGAGTATTTCGTTGTATATTTATTTGTTTCATTTACTATTAACTATCGTGTTAATAAAATGCACATGATTCATACCTTATCAAATTAGATATTTAATATACTGAACTTTGCTGTGCATTTAATAATTATTCAATTCATTAGGTAAGTCGAAAATTCATTAAACCTATAGACTATAGTTAAACAAAAAATGTAAACAAACGCCCGAAGACAACCCAAGTAGCGAACTAAACCGCCGATTTTTTTATTATGCCGCCTATTACAGAATTATAACGAAGAAACCAATATCAGTCTAAATATTTGTTACACTCAATATGATTCGTTTTCTGAATTACAATTATGCCAATCAATTTTGAGTTTTTAAACAAGTAGTAATGTTATTGCCATTTGTTTCAAAATGGAGGGAAAGGAACATTATCTGAATAGTAAAAAAGGCCAAACATTGTATTGAATGACTGTCACATGGAATCAGTACTGCCTTACGTAGAAATGAAACTACTGTTACTTATAATTAATTAAAGCAGATGGTAAGTAACAAAGTTATATTGCTTTGAATATTTTACCTGTTATACCTCCAGTTAATGACATAGGCGTCATAGGGCAGACAGGTTGAGGCCTGTTCTGAGTGTTCGAATTAATCACAAATGATACCTGAAATTTGAATCAGATATGATATAACAACCGAAATTAATTTTCTTATACTTTGAAGTTTGTATACAATTTTACAAATAACATTTTTTTTTTTTTTTTTTATAAGAACATGTCAGATAATATGTCATTTGTGACTTTGCCAGATTATTTATAGATTGTACTATATTTATAATCGAATAATCTGTTGACGATAGCACTGTCTGTACTTTTATTAAATATTAGTTTCAATTCAGACAATGAGAGCAGTTTGGGCTATACGTTTTGAAGTGCCATACTAAAGACACCAACTGAGAAATATACTATATATTCTTTTTCTGATACATTATTTACCTTTTTTTTAATATCTGCTGTTAATTTCATAGTTTATACAAGAGAAAAAAACAGCAACATCCATATTTAGTATTGTGATTTCAAATTTGCCAGTAGTACAGCCACAACTATACTTTAATATAAAAACATGTAGTAAAAATAGTCTAATGAAATTCTTTATAATGTAGATTGTTATTTTATTGCTGATAACTAAATAAGGCATAAAAATAATACTGTTGCAAAAGATTTTAGGCCTTATTAAAACGAATTTTGCTCTTATTGACTGTTACTGAGTTCATGGTGGAATGGCAGCTCTTTTTTTTCTCTTTTTTTTTTTATGACAATCTGAGAAGAAACAAGAGCAGATTTGTCCATCCTGCATGTAATAAATCATGACAAGAGGCAAATGGCGCACCCTGACATTTTTGTACTGTTTTTGTTATATATATATGTGTGACAAAATTTTCAAAAATATTATTTTCCTATAAAATTTTATAGCATCAGAAACTGTGAAAAAGCACAAAAAAAAAAAATTCAGATTAAAATGACACCAAGATATCTTATTTAAATTAAATTGTGCCAGTATGTTTCGTTCAGAATCTATGGAGAAACTGTGATCTATTTCCTTCATTTGGCAACATACCCACTGATTTAAACCAATATGCATATATTATGTATCAAAATGAAGCTTTAGGTGTATTCTAGAGCTACAAAGTATTTTTAAGAATGTTGCTATCATTTTTTAAATTTTAATTAATTAACTGCAGTAATTAGCTCAAACGTACCATATGCCTTAATTATGTAATTCTCAAAAACTCAATAGAAATTAAACCAGTATACAAAAAGAACATTTTTCAAGACTGGTGAATTGTAGAGGTCTTTTACAGTTTAAACCATTTTGCTGACCATGTTTTTTGTCAGTTATTTAATAACATTAATTAGTGTTAATTTGCCTTATGACTTCATTATATATAGATCAATCTAAAAAAAAAAAAAAAAATCATAAAAATATAAGTTGCTAATCAACATCTTTATCAGAAAGAAAGTATTATCTAAAACTGGTATATTATGCCATATAGTTACTAAATCAAACAAGTGAAATAACAAATCTTTCAGATATCAGCAGGAATCACTATGGCCACATCATTTGCTGAAAACACCTCACTTTTTTCTACCAAAATTAAGTACCTGCTACCCTTAATATTTTTATTAAATTTGGCAGACTATGAAAGAAATGGATACTTTGAAACTTATTTATATATATGATTTAAAGTTCTGAATAAGCTTAGCTTAGTCTCTGAGGTTTATCGAAGATAACATGTCAAGAAATACAAACGATGATGAAGCTGAATATGTGTACTGTATTATGATATTTGTTATTTTTGAAAATATATAAAAATAAATATGAAACCGAAACACAAATAAAGCAACCCTCTTCAGAGAAAGCAAAAACGCATCACAAAATTCAGGCAGTCTTCTCCCACGGAATATGCATTAAATAGATGCTTTTTAATTGTTATGAAATTTCAAAAATAACTTCAGGTATTTATTTTATTTTATTTCATTTATATATGTTATTGATATTGACATAATTTATGACTAAATCATAGCTGGATACATTTAATATCATATTCTTTTATTATTTAATTAATATGAATTTATTTTTATTGTTCTATTATCATTAGTATCATTTATATCAGACAAGAATTATAAAACCAGTTGTTTCCCAGGTGAGAATGAAACAGTGACCTGAAAAAAAGATATCTGTGATATATACTTACTCTTTGCTTAATTCTTTGTTGTGTCAAAATAAAACATGTTGGTTCACGTTTTCTGATGACTATTTATTCAACTTGATTCTTTGCCAAATCTTTCATCAGGAAGAGAGTTCTGCGTATAACAGTCTTTGTATATATGCATATTTGTCATATGTCTTTTGAAAATAACTCTGACCTGCAATATTGTCCATACACCAGTATGTCTATTGTAATTGTTTTGGAAGACTTGGTAGGTCTGAATTAATTTAGTGTTATCACAAGTAGACTGCATGACAATGCTTTTGATTAGTAAATGAATGTGGGTGTACTGATGTGGGTGTAAGGATATACAGTTTATATTTGTGTACCCTTTCTTATTGTTGATGAATAACCAAGTTGATGATTAATATGTTTGTTGGTGATGGTTGGTAGTCTAGGTAAAATTGACAAAGTATAAATGAAGTTGTTACGTAGTTTTGACAAGATAAAGTAGTGTATCAGGTGAGTCTAATATATCACACTGGTTGTATGTTGTTGTTTTCCTTTTCTTCTCTATACTGACTTTCAACAACAAAATTCTTAGGTCAACTAATATTTTAAGTAGTGTAAAAAGTAACAGTTTGTCAAATTTGTGTCTGTATTTTGTTTTATTTTTTATTTTTATTTATTTGTTTATTTATTTTATTTTATTTTATTTCATTTTGATGTTGTTTTTCTCTCTTCTTTTTTGATGTTTTGATCTGATTCATCATGAAGTCTTTAGATCACTTAGATCTTACATCAAATCATCATCATTTTACACAATGTTGAACAAAGTTCAATAGTATGTCTCCTTCAAATACTAATATTTTGTGAGTTATGATAGTATTTTCAGGTGTCATTTGTTTGTCTGTTTTCAGGCACTGTGATTAAATATAGAATTTTCATATATATAATACTGAAGCTAAAATACTGTTTTCCGAGTTCTTTTTTGTCCCTTTTCCCCATTTCTTAATATTTTTTATAAGCATACGGGTGTAAATACAGTAAAATTTATTTTTATTATTGTTCTGTTTGTCCTCATTTAAAGTTTGGTGTTTTTTAGACATTAGTTACATATAGTGAAATTAGATTACTTTAATCATTTTTCAGTAAAATAACTGTTTTACATTTACTGGCTTTGTTCCTTTATTAGAAAAGAAAATTCAAATTTGACAACCATATCAGAATTTTATCTAGTTGTTGTACAGTTTATTTTCAGTGTCATAAAATAATAATTACTCATTCTCTGTAGCTCATTATTTTAGATAGTTAATTTTATCTAATAAAAACTTTTTATATAAAAAAGATCTTATTGATCTTTCTCTTATGTATTTGTGTTAAGTCCTGTTAGAAATCTGTATACATAATGGAAAAGTGCATTTTTAATTGATACTATATATAAACAGAGACCTTTCCTTTTCTGCAGGCTATGTTACCAGCCACAATGGAAGAAACAATTCACTATTTTGAAAAACAAAATGAACTATTTGAAAGACTTGATAACTCAGCAGCACTTAGAAGTTTGATTCCTGAATATATTTCGTGCATCAGATTCAATGGCATCCCAATACTGCCTCCTGTTGTAAGTATTTTACAACAATTTCAGTTTGAATTTTTCATTCTACATTTCACACTGTTCAGTGTTTATGCTTATTTATTTTACTGCATCTTTTTATGTTTTTTTTTCTGTTTTTTTTTTTTCATTCTTTATTTGTAACTGTATTTGTCACGTATAAACAACAACAATAATTCATGTATTTTCAGATGACAGCTAAAAAAAGGGATGAAATGCAGACTTTAAAAAGTCAGGCTCAGGACTTAGAAAAGAAAACGAAGTCTCGTCAAAGAAAGTCATTAATGGCAAAGGCTCAGTCGATTGTGGATAGTGCCAAGGTATGAAATAATTCTATGTTTTTTGATGTTCACAGATGTTTTTGGGGGTTACATTTTGGAAAGATTACTTGGATGTTGTTTTTATTATATAAAAATGAAAAACAATTTAATTAATAATTTTGTTTTTGAACATCTCAGTACTTATTTACGCTAAGTTATTCACTGGAAAGTAAACTTTGGCTGCTCAGTAGTGGAAAAATAATAATAAGTGTGTACATATATAGTAATCTTGCACATATTTATTATTTATAGGTACTTTCTTCTTTACTTTTTTTATTTTCTTAATTTAAATTTTGCACTGTTAATAATTATAAAAAATGTTAATGTCTTACTTTCTCACTTTATTTACAATAGATTTCCTAATTATACTTGATATTTAGCAAATCTTTAATTTATAGCAAAGGCCATTTTTGTTTAGAACTAGCATTGTTATATCTGTTCAAATGCACAGAAGCTATGTTAATAATGTTTACATTTAATGTCAGGATCCTGAAGAGAGTGTTACAAAAGTGGATACAGCTGTGGTAAATCGACAGTCACCTTTGCCATTATATCAGTTACCTGATGAAAATATTTCTAATACTTTATGTGATATTAACCCAAGGTGTACCTTTGCAATGCTCGACACTAATGAAGATGCTGATAATGCTATTGGCATGACTCAGGATTCTCTTTCCTCTGATTTTGTGTCACTAGAAGAAACCTCTCTACCCACAGTTTTCAACGGAATTCCTCTCACCTCTATCCAGCAGCAGCACATTTCTCAGACACTTGCCAAGTTGTCAAAAGCACTGAAGCTGGAGGATACTCAGAGTTTAAATTCCACAGGAAACAGTGAATTCAGTGAACTGTTGTCACAGAGAATTCCTCAAGGCCACCCAGTGCCTCAGACAGCATCGGCTGGAGAACCAGTTCCCTCAGTCCATCAAGAGAACAATTCAGAAAACAACTCCAGTGTTTTTCGTGAAAGTCAAGAAACAATAGTAGAAGTCTCTCAAGAGTTAGAAAGAAACTTATCTTCTGGAAATTCAGATTTCAAAAGCACCGATAAGCCAGATCTACATGTACCCCAAGATAGTCCACAACAAATATCACACAATGATTCTGGCAGTTTAGGTATGAATTCTAGTTTTAATTCAGCAAACACTTCAACTAATACAGCTGACAGTCATCACAGTAGCAAAAGTAGTCCAAAGTCATTGAAAAACACTGTTCACTTTGCACAGTATGTGACTGAAATAACTAGGAAATCTGTCGAGGACAGTGTTGTGCAAAGAAAAATAGACCTAACTCCAACGAACAGTCCTAGAATGATAGATCCCTTTTCCAAAAATAACATTACTTCTGATTTAGTTTCTGATGAAGCAAGTGAAAGTAAAACCAGCCCTTCTGGCATCAGGGCAGGAAGTCTGCTCAGCAGAGTAGACTTCAGTCCAGATTGTGACTCAGCTCCATCTCCTGTTCATGCAGCAACAGTTCCATTCCAGGCATACTCAGCAGAGGCTGAGTATTCAACTTCAGATAAAGAAAATGAACAAAATCAGAGTTCTCAAACCCAGAAGTATCGAATTCCATCCATGTCTGTAGAATCAATGACTGGGCAGTCTTCTACTTCAGGCCAATCAAATGTAACCAGTGAAGCTTCTCACATCAGAAACACTAATTTGTCCATGGGATCAAAGATTCCTTGGAAGACATCAGAATCAGAAAGCAGCACTCTGAAGGAAGAGTGCTTACTCTCAAAGGAATCTGATGGTTTCTTGCAATTTGCAGATGTCCCAGGATATGTAGATACTGACACTGGAAGTACTAATTTACAGAAATACATGCAGACACTGATTAGTTCTCAGGGCAGTGAGAGCCAGTCGTGTTCTTCATCTAAAGACCACTGCTGTGGTGATGATTCAGAATGTTGCAAACTTGACATAAATGCTTTGAAACGAAACCATCCACTGAGAGAATCCTACACTCTGAGTGAGCCATCTCCGGCACTGCTGAGGTCACAGTGTAGAACAGACAGAGAATCTGATGTTACAGAGAAGCAGGTTCAAGTGAATGATAATACACCTAAGGCAGCTCAGGCAAGAGATAACCAACTGGATGAAGACAGCCAAATAGAGCTGGTGAGTATTCCCTTGCCTCCAGGACCAGAGCATGATGGAAAAGCTGAGCATATTAACAAGTATCTGGCTCAAATTCAACAACAAAGCATGAAAAATGCTGACAAGGTGTCATCAAATTCAAATACAAGACATTACAGTTCAGCTCTGCCACAAAGTCCAGCAGGCAGTATTAGCATGATCCAGTCACTCCTACAGAACATGAACTCTCTTCCAGAGAGTCTCACTGAGGAGGAGTTACTGAAAATTCAGGCAAGTCATTTCCAGGTTCTTCAGCAGCAGGTGATTTCACAGCAGCAGAAAGAACTCGAGGAACTGTTCATACGACAGAGGAGGGAACAACTCAGTCTTGAAGGTGAAGTTAAAAAACATCAGAAAACACTCCGTGAACAACAGGAGTTCCTTGCTGAAAATGCACCAGAAACGTTAAAGAAATCCAAGCTGATGTCTAAAGCTTTTCTTGCTGAAGAACAGATAGTGGCTGAAAACCTGAACAGTTTCAGTACCACAAATAAAAACCATTCCAAATCAAATCTGTTTGAAAACACAAGTCCAAAAGTGGCAAAAGTCTATCGCCCTGTGGTGAGATCTCCCACCAAATCAAGACCATTACCAAGACGATCAGGGGTGGTAGTAACTCCTGAAAAGGTAAGGAATCTTTTATACAGTTGTTTTAGTAAATACAAATAAACATCTGTTTATATTGTGAAATATTTTTGTATTTGGTTTGTGCAACAAAGAAAACAAACATTGAGAGTTGTCATATAGGAGTATCATAAGATTTGAGTTCCTGTATAATGTGTTTTTTAAATGTAGTTTATTTCTCCATATTACATAACTAATTTAAACACATTTTAAGTGAGACATCTGTGATCCAAGTAAAAGTGATTGATTGCAGGTTTATCATCCTCAGATGAAACACAAATTTGAAAAGATCTCGGGTTTAGCAAAAGGATTTCTAACGCGTCGACTCATGCTGTCAGATAAAGTTCAGGAATTGCTGAAAACTATTCGGGTATTCCTTTATTAAAATTTTTCTTTTTCTTTATTAAGTATTTATTTTTTATTTTTGATGTTTGCTACCGTCAAGTATCGGTTATATGTTTCAAAAAATTATTTCGGTATAACATCGTTTGTGAACTTTAAAATTGTTTTTAAAACTAAAACCGATTTTAAACTTAAAGTAACTGAACTATGTAACTTCAACAGATAAAACTGATTTTGAATTTAAATGTTCTGAGAAAAAATTATTAACTTTTAATATCAAAAACTTAAAATACTTATATTTTTATATTTTATTATTATTTTATATTTTATTTCTAGCTTGAAAGTTATAGAAGGTATATATTTTACTGCCTAATAATTGGTTTCATTACCAAATTTTACCTGTTTTTCTTTGTATGTTAAGGATACAAAAGAATTTGCAATAAAGTTTACTACAGAAACTCCAATAAAACAAGGAACTTTATCCAGTCAAGACAAAGAGCTTCTTGAAAGAATAACAGCACAGGTAACATGAATAACAGAAAAATGTACAATCGTGAAGCATTCTGAAAGTATTTAGAGTGAACTGCTTATTAAAATATCTTTTAAAGCATTCCACATTATTCTATAGCATGGTATTTCTAAATTAAAATCATTTCATTATCTTTTAGTTTTAATGTTAATTCTGTTTGTTGAAGAATCATTTAAAATAATTTTTATCAATGAAACATGGTTTTTGGTGTATACATTATTACAGGCCATTTATTATGACACAGTCTGTCATAAGTTATATATCATGAATTATATACTATCGGTTATATAACATGAATGATATATCATAACTTAGATATCATGAATTATACTTCATGGGTTATTTACAATGAATTATATATTATTGTTTATATTATAAAAAAAGTTGGATGTTGTTGTTGCTTGTATTTCATGAAGTAGATGAATTATAATAACCCTGTTTTGTAGCATTCATTAAAATAAAAATATGTGTATTTATATTGTTATTATTGTTATTATTATTAGCTGCATGCTGCCAAGCTGGAAATTTATGAGATTTTCTTCTGTCTTACACCCATTGAAAAAATGTCTCTGATTGCTAGCACACGTCAAACTCGAGAGTATAAACGACTGAAGGTAATTTTTTATTTTAATTCATTTATTTAATATTCATTTAACTTTTTTCTTTTCATTTTTTATATATATATATATATTTATTTGTTTGATATTTTTTAATTACTTTTTTTATTTTCATATAAATGGTTTTCTTAAATCATTTTATTTACTTTTAAGATTATTTTTCAAAGTTATTTATTTATGATAAAAATATATATAAGTTGTTAAATTCCTGTTTACAACATAGGCATTTTTTCTGATCAACAACTGAAGTGAGACAGTTTATTGCAATTGTTCTGTTTCATTCCAGCTATTTAGCAACCATTTCACTAAATGTCATAAAACAATGTTTATATCAGTTTTAAGATGAAAAAACAATATCATTATTTTAAAGGGATAATGTTAAAAACATTACTAAATATTATTAAAAATAGCCTGACTAGATTTTTGTATTTAATATATTAACTGATTTTATTTATTGTTGTAACATAAGTTTGATAATAAAATAAAATCTCATCAGAATATGTGAATAGTTTTGCAACATTCCTTTTTTCTTTCTTTTTTTCTTTGTTTGTTAACATGATATTTCAGATATATATATATATATATATATATATATATATATATATATATATATATATATAAAAATAATAATAATAATAATAGAAAATAAATAGTAAGAATAAATTCTGTATATACCAAACTATCTGAAAATTTGGAACAGAAGTTAATTTAGTCAATCATTCCCAAATTATAAAAGCAGTCTATATAGCTACATACATACATTTTTTTAATTCTTATTTTTTTTATTTGTTTACTTATTTATTTATTTATTTATTTATATATTTATATATTTATATATTTATTTATTTATTTATTTATTTTTATAATTATTTATTTATTTTATTTTTTAATTATTCTTTTTTATTTTGTTCCTATTTAAGAACAGAACTATTTGGTAGTTTAACGAAGGTGTGGTAAATTGCATTAGTTTCTTTTATTATTATTTTTTGTTGTTGTTGTTGTTGTTGTTGCAGACAAGTCAGAGCAGCAGTCTGAGGATGCATCGACGTATCAGCACAGCCACAATGAAAGCTATCGAGAGGAAGAAGAAAGCTCAGTATCCTTTATAACTCTTCAATAATTTCATATAAAGTGCATTTTAATACAAGAACACTGGAAAACAAGAATGTGGATATTTCCCTTCATGCCACTAAAGTGACTAAACATTATTACATCGATAGTGATATTATTTTATTTTATAAATTATTTTTAAGTTCATATAGCACAAATTCAAATCCAGCAAACAGTCTGTTATACTGTTCAACCTATATAATATATATTATGAAATGAGTATGAATTATTTCTCTGTATTTGCTTTGCCTATTTTTGTAATTTCAATTCAAAATAATAATAAAAAAAAGAAGAAAAAGGTTATGTAATATAGCTAATGACTAAATTTATCTACATATCACTACTTTATCATTTACATTTTCAATTACTATTATATCACAGCACTTGTAAATTCATTTAAGGAAACAGAATTTACATCCTTTATGATTTTAAATCTTTATTAATAAATTACTGTTTCAAACACATACAGTAATGTTTAAAAAATTTCCAGTTACTATCATATATATTAAAGATTTCCAGCTAGTTTTTTTCATATTCTCAGACTTAGACTATACTGTATATTAAATAAATAAAAGAAAAGAAAAATACTTTTCCACTTGTTAATTTATTTTATTTGACTTTATTTTAAGAGAAATGTTATGTAGACTTTGAAGAAAACTGTTGTTTAACACTTCATACATTTAAATTACTGAGCTTTTAGCACCTTAACAATTGCCAGAGAAGCAGAAACAGTGTTCGGATCGGGAAATACCCGTCCAAAAACTGCTCCACCTAGTACGAGCAGTCCACGCAGTCAGTCGACAGACATCAGGTATTTCTTACATTTTCATAATATTTAGATTATGCCTGTGTTGTGTGTGTTTGTGTACATATTAATTCTGGTTTAAATTTCATATTTAGATTATGCCTGTACATGTTAATTTTGGTTTAATTTTGATAATGTTTAGATTATACCTGTGTTGTTTTGTGTTTTGTGTGTGTGTGTGTAGATGTTAATTCTGTTTTAATTATTGCAGATTATTTGCCAGCAAAAGAAGAGACAATAAATCTAAATTATGTCTTTACTGAAATGCTGGTTTTAAATAAACAGATATCCATTACATTAAGCTGGATATTTGTTAAATTAAAACCAGCATTTCAGAGAGAACGTAATTTAATTTCAAGCTTTTGTAAACACTAATAATGCTTACTAGTAATGTTGTTTGTTTTCTTCTTTTTTTCTTCTTTCTTTATATTTCTTTTTTTTTATTTTCTTTTTTTTTTTTTTTCTTTCTTACTTATAAGAAGATTGATCAAATAACTGAAATTTAACTGGTTTCATATTTTAGTTATTTTTTATTATTATTATTAAAATAGGATTTTTAATATTGTTTTTATTTTTGTTTAGAGCACTGAGGCCACTACAAGGTCAGATTTCTCCCATCACAGCTGATGGTTCTACCAGATCAAGGTTACTTTCTGAATAACTATTTCTAATTGCTAGTTTCCCCACAGATAATTTTATGCACGGTTTAAAAATTTCCATTTTAAAACTGAACTGTCTCATGTATATGGTTTGAAGTCAAATCTGCCCTGAATTTATACGAAAAATAATGAATTTTCTAATTGAAATATCAAATGTTTATTGTTTGATATTAATATTGCAGTAATTCTGAATATTACAGTAATAAGTGTATTTGCCTTTAACATATTACATATTGGTAAACTGTTATTTATATATAAAAAAAGATTTTTATTCTTTTCGTAGAAATGAACAAGATCGACCCAAGACTGCACCAGAAAAGACAGGATTAATACATCATACAAAGTTAAAGAAACCAGACCCAACCAGACCATCTTCTACAAATAATAACAACAGCAATGGTAACTTACGACTAGTTTACATTCCAAATCTCTGTTTTTTCAACTTTGGGTTAGAGATCTTTCTTTAAAAAAATAAAAAAAATAATAGTAATACATTCACTCACACACACAAACACACACACATAATAATTTTGTTAGTGTTTCCTTTTATTTATTTATTGTTTATTTGTTGGGATCTATCATTTTGTAACAAAAATCTTATAGGAATGATATACAAAATAGTATGGTTTTTCAAAACAAACAACAAATACCTTAAACATTAAGTTAACATTTAAAGTGTGCCTGTGCAAGTAGCCTAAATACATTTATGTGTATTTAAACATTGTCACAAAATGAGTCACTTGTGTGAAACATTCAAAAATAAGTTATCAGTAGCAATTAGAAGAAGAGCATTTTTTGTTTTCTTGATATATCATAAATAGAAGATCCATCAGTTATAGTGGAAGCTATGGCGTGATAAATGCGTTGGGGATCGAAATATGCAACCCATGTTGTCAATCTTTGCTAATAATAAAGAATGAAAATAAAAGAAATTCTCAGGAGAAACACATATAAAGTTCAGATTTTCTCTACTGATTTAAACTGCATTGTTTGGTAGTATTTTAATTATGTTTGTTAATTCGTGCCTTCCTTTTCTCTGCATGCAGGCAAGCAAAACAAGCCAACAACAGGTGGAATATCAACCAAGTCTAAAGTAGCACCAGTCACAAAGCTTAAAAGTAAACCTGGTAAAGCATGGAGATAACACAGATTAAAAGATGTATATATATATATAAACTATAATCCAAGATCAATGGATTATTGAGAACCAGTATTAAGATTGTCAAATACATTAAATTCAACAGAAAGATGAAGGAAAAAAAAAGGAAGATTTTGTTTTTTTTATTTTTTATTACTATTTACACACAGTTTGTATAATGTTCTTCATTTGTTCTACATTATTTGTGAAAAAGATTAGTCAGTGGATGTGATTTTGTATCTTTAATGTTCATTTAGTTGTTAGCTGGCTATCTAAGTAACAGAAGTTGAGAATCAGTTACTTTACAACAGAAATCTTTTTTTTCTTTCTTTTTGTCGTTTTACTAATTAGTGTCAGAAATTATCCTGTTGCAAAAAGGAAGAATAAATTATTTATTTTGAAATACTGTGTTCCATTTTTAATTTATTTTTTAATCTTTATTTTTTTTTAAATTTTAAAAGTTTTATTTTCCATTATTGTGCTGTTTATATTTTCACTGAACAGCCAGTTTTAACAGCCAGTTTTTGCAATATATTTGATATGGTAGAATGATGATATATTCTAAAATTTCCATTATCATTCAGTGGTTAATAAAAGTTGCTTCCATTAAATAAACAACAAACATTTCCATGAGGTTTTGTTCATAAACATCATTATAGATTATGTTAAAATATCCAAGTAATAATAAAAAAGCATATTAAATGAGTGAATTCATTACATTAAATGGAACCTTTTGACTAATTTCAGTGTATCATATTAGAAAAGTTTCCACTTCCAAGATAAAAAAAAACCCAACAGATTGTTTTTTCCTCAAAGTATCCATAAAAAGATTTTTTAATTCAGTTAGAAATATCTTGCTTACAAAGTAATTCCGTTCTACAAATTGTTTATAGATCATAAAGTAAGAAAAAACTTAAGTTAATTGAAATAATGGAATACTTGTAGTCAGTGTCAGCTTACCATCATATAATATTCACCTAATGTAGTTGGTAAAACTGAAAAATAAACTCAATAAATCATTAAGATGCACAAATAACAAAGCCATAAACTGGAAAAATACAAATCTTTTATTTAAAATTTAATTTTCAAATTTGATTTAATTGCTAAAACATATATATATTTTTTATCACGATTTCTAATAATTATTAAACAAATTTTTTAAAAATAAACAATGAGATAATTAATATTTACCATTTATTAATATTTCAATCAAATATTTTTTTCTAATTTGTTATTTTAAGTTATTTTTGGCCATGCCCATTTTAGGATCATCCTGCTATTTGCATTTAATAATTAATGAATTAATAAATATGTCATTTGAATAGTATTGATAGAATGTAAAATTATCATATCCAAAGATCAGAAATTAAAATTTAGTTGTAATATTTCCTGGATTAATATTGTAAAGTTAATATTACTGTTATACAATAATGATAACAATTATATATATATAATGCACATTCACATATATTATTGTATTTTGAAAACAATCACTGTTAAAATAATCTGTTACAACATGGCAATAATGTGCCTAAATATTTTATTTAAATTGTTATTAATTAATATTTTCTCTTATAAAACATAATTTTAAAATCAAAGCAGATGTTTTGTTTTCAAAATTTAAATTTTCTGTAATCTGTTCAGAGTAGTACTGCGATTTTACATTAATTAATTATACATTAAAGAAATTAATGACAGCACATTTAAGGATAACGCTAACACTTGTATTTTCTATAAAGTTCCAAAACATTCAGTTATGCTATCTTGTTTAAACAATAAATTTAGTATCTGTTTTTTGATATTTAACAACAGTTATTAGTGGCAGAAAAAAGTAAACAAATAAAAATATGCAATATAATATATAGATATATGTATATATGTATACGTGTATATATAAGTCACTGCGATTCATAATTCATTCAGATTTACTGCAGAAGCATGGAAATAAGTGTTGACTCTTGGTAAGAAGTGGTAAATAACAATGGAAAATACATTATTGATTAAATTACATCTTGTTATCAATTAAGCTTAAGTTTTCTTCTCTGTAAGGATTAAATTTAATTTAACCGCAATGACTTATTCCTCAACCCAATACATAAACATACAAATTATCTGGTATGATACAAAATGTTATAAAGTACTTTAATAATATAAACTAAGAAAAAACCTAAAAGAAATTAACAAGAATTATGTGACTTACTATTGAACATTATACAATTAACACACATATAAAAAGAATGACATCATCAAATTCTATTTTAATCAAGAAATATTTCAAATATTACAAACCAAAGTATCAAAGTTATATAAAAGGACATTATTTTCTTTTATCATTTATAAAGCATATACCAAAATGGTACAGTACCACTGGGGCATTTCGCAGTCTGTGTTTATTTTCAAAACACAAGCAACATTTATATGAACTATACCAAAATTATACATTAAAGAAGAAACAGAAATTAATGACATCACATTTAAGGATAACAATAAAAACTGTATTTTCTTTAAAGTGCCATAATATTCATTTATTTTATTTTGTTTAAACAATAAATCCAGTATCTGGATTATGATATTTAACATCAATTATGAGTGGCACAAAAAGTAAACAAACACACACACACACATTATTTAGTATGAATTTAACAGAAATTAAATTAAATTAGTTATTTTTAGGAACACCGTAGTTGCAGAAATTCATATTAATATTTGTATTTGTATATGTATAATTTACTTATATATCATATTTTTAATCACTTCATTTTAAATTAAACTCTTAGTATTCAGTTTGAACTGAACCTAATATCCTGCAGGAATTAATAATCACATATACAGCAATATTTACTTTTAACATTAAACAAATATAAAAAGTTTGAAACAAAAGAAAGCCATGTTATGAAATGCGACTATAAATTGAAAGTAAATATAAATATATCAAAAATAAGTTTCAAATTATACATTTATTTATAAGAAACCTAATTTGTTATAAAATATTATAAACTACTTTAATAAAATGAACTATGATAAAAGATTCTTTTTTTTTTTAAAAACCAACAAGAATTATATGATTTAGTATTGAATATTATATAATTAAAACACATTTACGTACAAAAAGAATAACATCATCAAATTCTATTTTAATCAAGAAATATTTCAAATATTACAAATAAAAGTATCAAAGTCATATAAAAGGACATTATTTTCTTTTATCATTTATAAAGCATATACCAAAATGGTACAGTACCACTGGGGCACACATATAAAAAAGAATGACATCATCAAATTCTATTTTTAATCAAGAAATATTTCAAATATTTCAAAGTTATATAAAAGGACATTATTTTTTTTTTATCAGTCTGTGTTTATTTTCAAAACACAAGCAACATTTATATGAACTATACCAAAATTATACATTAAAGAAGAAACAGAAATTAATGACATCACATTTAAGGATAACAATAAAAACTGTATTTTCTTTAAAGTGCCATAACATTCATTTATTTTATTTTGTTTAAACAATAAATCCAGTATCTGGATTATGATATTTAACATCAATTATGAGTGGCACAAAAAGTAAACAAACACACACACACATTATTTAGTATGAATTTAACAGAAATTAAATTAAATTAGTTATTTTTAGGAACACCGTAGTTGCAGAAATTCATATTAATATTTGTATTTGTATATGTATAATTTACTTATATATCATATTTTTAATCACTTCATTTTAAATTAAACTCTTAGTATTCAGTTTGAACTGAACCTAATATCCTGCAGGAATTAATAATCACATATACAGCAATATTTACTTTTAACATTAAAAAAATATAAAAGTTTGAAACAAAAAAGAAAGCCATGTTATGAAATGCGACTATAAATTGAAAGTAAATATAAATATATCAAAAATAAGTTTCAAATTATACATTTATTTATAAGAAACCTAATTTGTTATAAAATATTATAAACTACTTTAATAAAATGAACTATGATAAAAGATTCTTTTTTTTTAAAAAACCAACAAGAATTATATGATTTAGTATTGAACATTATATAATTAAAACACATTTACGCATTAAAAAAGAATAACATCATCAAATTCTATTTTAATCAAGAAATATTTCAAATATTACAAATCAAAGTATCAAAGTCATATAAAAGGACATTATTTTCTTTTATCATTTATAAAGCATATACCAAAATGGTACAGTACCACTGGGGCATTTCGCAGTCTGTGTTTATTTTCAAAACACAAGCAACATTTATATGAACTATACCAAAATTATACATTAAAGAAGAAACAGAAATTAATGACATCACATTTAAGGATAACAATAAAAACTGTATTTTCTTTAAAGTGCCATAACATTCATTTATTTTATTTTGTTTAAACAATAAATCCAGTATCTGGATTATGATATTTAACATCAATTATGAGTGGCACAAAAAGTAAACAAACACACACACACATTATTTAGTATGAATTTAACAGAAATTAAATTAAATTAGTTATTTTTAGGAACACCGTAGTTGCAGAAATTCATATTAATATTTGTATTTGTATATGTATAATTTACTTATATATCATATTTTTAATCACTTCATTTTAAATTAAACTCTTAGTATTCAGTTTGAACTGAACCTAATATCCTGCAGGAATTAATAATCACATATACAGCAATATTTACTTTTAACATTAAAAAAATATAAAAAGTTTGAAACAAAAGAAAGCCATGTTATGAAATGCGACTATAAATTGAAAGTAAATATAAATATATCAAAAATAAGTTTCAAATTATACATTTATTTATAAGAAACCTAATTTGTTATAAAATATTATAAACTACTTTAATAAAATGAACTATGATAAAAGATTCTTTTTTTTTTTAAAAACCAACAAGAATTATATGATTTAGTATTGAATATTATATAATTAAAACACATTTACATTAAAAAAGAATAACATCATCAAATTCTATTTTAATCAAGAAATATTTCAAATATTACAAATCAAAGTATCAAAGTCATATAAAAGGACATTATTTTCTTTTATCATTTATAAAGCATATACCAAAATGGTACAGTACCACTGGGGCATTTTAGCAGTCTGTGTTTATTTTCAAAACACAAGCAACATTTATATGAACTATACCAAAATTATACATTAAAGAAGAAACAGAAATTAATGACATCACATTTAAGGATAACAATAAAAACTGTATTTTCTTTAAAGTGCCATAACATTCATTTATTTTATTTTGTTTAAACAATAAATCCAGTATCTGGATTATGATATTTAACATCAATTATGAGTGGCACAAAAAGTAAACAAACACACACACACATTATTTAGTATGAATTTAACAGAAATTAAATTAAATTAGTTATTTTTAGGAACACCAGTAGTTGCAGAAATTCATATTAATATTTGTATTTGTATATGTATAATTTACTTATATATCATATTTTTAATCACTTCATTTTAAATTAAACTCTTAGTATTCAGTTTGAACTGAACCTAATATCCTGCAGGAATTAATAATCACATATACAGCAATATTTACTTTTAACATTAAAAAAATATAAAAAGTTTGAAACAAAAGAAAGCCATGTTATGAAATGCGACTATAAATTGAAAGTAAATATAAATATATCAAAAATAAGTTTCAAATTATACATTTATTTATAAGAAACCTAATTTGTTATAAAATATTATAAACTACTTTAATAAAATGAACTATGATAAAAGATTCTTTTTTTTTAAAAAACCAACAAGAATTATATGATTTAGTATTGAACATTATATAATTAAAACACATTTACGTACAAAAAGAATAACATCATCAAATTCTATTTTAATCAAGAAATATTTCAAATATTACAAATCAAAGTATCAAAGTCATATAAAAGGACATTATTTTCTTTTATCATTTATAAAGCATATACCAAAATGGTACAGTACCACTGGGGCATTTCGCAGTCTGTGTTTATTTTCAAAACACAAGCAACATTTATATGAACTATACCAAAATTATACATTAAAGAAGAAACAGAAATTAATGACATCACATTTAAGGATAACAATAAAAACTGTATTTTCTTTAAAGTGCCATAACATTCATTTATTTTATTTTGTTTAAACAATAAATCCAGTATCTGGATTATGATATTTAACATCAATTATGAGTGGCACAAAAAGTAAACAAACACACACACACATTATTTAGTATGAATTTAACAGAAATTAAATTAAATTAGTTATTTTTAGGAACACCGTAGTTGCAGAAATTCATATTAATATTTGTATTTGTATATGTATAATTTACTTATATATCATATTTTTAATCACTTCATTTTAAATTAAACTCTTAGTATTCAGTTTGAACTGAACCTAATATCCTGCAGGAATTAATAATCACATATACAGCAATATTTACTTTTAACATTAAAAAAATATAAAAAGTTTGAAACAAAAGAAAGCCATGTTATGAAATGCGACTATAAATTGAAAGTAAATATAAATATATCAAAAATAAGTTTCAAATTATACATTTATTTATAAGAAACCTAATTTGTTATAAAATATTATAAACTACTTTAATAAAATGAACTATGATAAAAGATTCTTTTTTTTTTTAAAAACCAACAAGAATTATATGATTTAGTATTGAATATTATATAATTAAAACACATTTACGTACAAAAAGAATAACATCATCAAATTCTATTTTAATCAAGAAATATTTCAAATATTACAAATCAAAGTATCAAAGTCATATAAAAGGACATTATTTTCTTTTATCATTTATAAAGCATATACCAAAATGGTACAGTACCACTGGGGCATTTCGCAGTCTGTGTTTATTTTCAAAACACAAGCAACATTTATATGAACTATACCAAAATTATACATTAAAGAAGAAACAGAAATTAATGACATCACATTTAAGGATAACAATAAAAACTGTATTTTCTTTAAAGTGCCATAACATTCATTTATTTTATTTTGTTTAAACAATAAATCCAGTATCTGGATTATGATATTTAACATCAATTATGAGTGGCACAAAAAGTAAACAAACACACACACACATTATTTAGTATGAATTTAACAGAAATTAAATTAAATTAGTTATTTTTAGGAACACCGTAGTTGCAGAAATTCATATTAATATTTGTATTTGTATATGTATAATTTACTTATATATCATATTTTTAATCACTTCATTTTAAATTAAACTCTTAGTATTCAGTTTGAACTGAACCTAATATCCTGCAGGAATTAATAATCACATATACAGCAATATTTACTTTTAACATTAAAAAAATATAAAAAGTTTGAAACAAAAGAAAGCCATGTTATGAAATGCGACTATAAATTGAAAGTAAATATAAATATATCAAAAATAAGTTTCAAATTATACATTTATTTATAAGAAACCTAATTTGTTATAAAATATTATAAACTACTTTAATAAAATGAACTATGATAAAAGATTCTTTTTTTTTAAAAAACCAACAAGAATTATATGATTTAGTATTGAACATTATATAATTAAAACACATTTACGTACAAAAAGAATAACATCATCAAATTCTATTTTAATCAAGAAATATTTCAAATATTACAAATCAAAGTATCAAAGTCATATAAAAGGACATTATTTTCTTTTATCATTTATAAAGCATATTTCCAAACTGTACGGTACCAGTGAGTCTGTGTTATTTTCACACAGTATATGAATATGAATTATAATGAGATAAATTATACATCTAAACAGTATTTATGAACTTTACAAATTACAATACTGATATAAAAATACAGTCGTTATATATACAAAAAGGGAGAGAAAAATCATTAATCAAATATCAAATGTTTCTCTAATGTTATCAAAGAAGTCATATCAGTGATATGATGTTATAATTTTCCACAACATTCCATTTTTAAATCTTAAATTCCTTTTAATTATAAAAATACAATACAAATGACATTAAGAAAAGTATTAATACTTGTTCCATACAAAAATTCTATCTCTTATATTTTAAGTAGCCCATATTATTATTATACAGTGGGTTATTATTACTATTGTTTTTTTTTTTGTTTTTTTTTTGTATTTTTGGCAAATATTTATAGTGTATGCAGTTATATTGTTCTCATACTTAAAAAATAATATATGAAATGTTATTTATTTGATGTATAACACAATAACATTAAGTCTGCTTTTATTATATATACAAAACTACCTGCAAATAGGTAAGTCATATAATACTAATATGAATGTAAGTGTCTGCTCATTCAAGTGTTTATAAATATGATAAATGAATGAATTTTATTGTTTATTAAAGTGACATGCAAAATAAAAGCTTGACATAAAACATTATTTACATAAAATGATCTTGTCCTCTAGCCAAAGACTGTTCATGAGATATAAAACATAATACATATACAGAAAAAGAAAATCAATTAATAATTACAGTCACATTTAAAACAGTGAAAGAATCTAAATTTTTTTTTTTTTTTTTTTTTTTTTTTTTTTTTTTTTTTATTTTTTTTTTTTTAAAGAACTCCTGAAAGTATTCAACAAAACGAAGGTAACTTCAGAAGAAACAAAACATGTAGAAATAATAATGAAGATTGTTAATAATTCAAATCATCTAACGAAATATCTCAAACAAGTCAATAAAAGAAACTTTTGTTTGAGCAAAACACTAGTAACATTAATATGAACTATGCCAAAATTATACATTAGAAAAGAAACAGAAATTAATGACATCACATTTAAGGATAACAAAAAAATCATGTATTTTCTACAAAGTGCTAAAACTTTCAGTCCTGCTATCTTGTTTAAACAATAAATCCAGCATCCTGATCATGATATTTAACAACAATTATGAGTGGCAGCAAAAAGTAAACACATAAAAAAATACAATATAATGTATGTAGATATATGATCTTATATGAATGAATTTAACAGATTAAATTACCTCTTAAAGTCTGAGTAGACTATATTATCATTATAATGTTTTTGAAGGGAAGCAAATATGTATTCTGTCTGCAGTCATATTATTCAGAATAGTTCATATGACATCCATTTTCTATTATTTACAAAATAATATATGAAATGTTATTTATTTGATATATAACACAATAACATTAAGATAGCTTTTAATATATATTTTAATCTACCTGCAGCTAGGTGTGTCAAATAACACTAATATGAATTTAAGTGTCTGCTCACTCAAGTGTTTACACATGAAACAAATAAATGGATTGTATTGTTTATTAAAGTTTAACAATAAAACATGACATAAAACCTTATTTACATAAAATAGTATTGTTATCTAGCCTAATTAGGTTGATGAGACACATAAAACATATTGCATATACAAAAAAAAAGAAAAGAAAATCAGTTAATAATTACAGTCATATTTAAAAGAGTGAATGAATCTAAAAGTTTTTTTTTTTTTTTTTTTTTTTAAAGAACTGAAAGTATTCAACAAAACGAAGGTAACTTCAGAAGAACCAAAACATGTAGAAATAATAATGAAGATAGTTAATAATTCAAATCATCTAACGAAATATCTCAAACAAGTCAATAAAAGAAACTTTTGTTTGAGCAAAACACTAGTAACATTAATATGAATTATGCCAAAATTAAACATTAAAAA
This sequence comes from Chrysomallon squamiferum, assembly GCA_012295275.1. Lineage (NCBI taxonomy): Eukaryota > Metazoa > Mollusca > Gastropoda > Neomphalida > Peltospiridae > Chrysomallon > Chrysomallon squamiferum. Next base: position 8,647,822 of record CM022679.1, read on the forward strand.
AGAAACAGAAATTAATGACATCACATTTAAGGATAACAAAAAAATCATGTATTTTCTACAAAGTGCTAAAACTTTCAGTCCTGCTATCTTGTTTAAACAATAAATCCAGCATCCTGATGATCAAGATATTTAACAACAATTATGAGTGGCAGCAAAAAGTAAACACATAAAAAAATACAATATAATGTATGTAGATACATGATCTTAGATGAATGAATTTAACAGATTAAATTACCTCTTAAAGTCTGAGTAGCCTATATTATCATTATAATGTTTTTGAAGGGAAGCAAATATGTATTCTGTATGCAGTCATATTATTCAGAATAGTTCATATGACATCCATTTTCTATTATTTACAAAATAATATATGAAATGTTATTTATTTGATATATAACACAATAACATTAAGATGGCCTTTAATATATATTTTAATCTATCTGCAGCTAGGTGTGTCATATAACACTAATATGAATTTAAGTGTCTGCTCATTCAAGTGTTTACAAATGAAACAAATGAATGGATTGTATTGTTTATTAAAGTTTAACAATAAAACATGACATAAAACCTTATTTACATAAAATAGTATTGTTATCTAGCCTAATTAGGTTGATGAGACACATAAAACATATTGCATATACAAAAAACAGAAAAAATCAATGAATAATTACACTCATATTTAAAACATCATATAACACCAATATGAACTCTGAAAGTATTCAACAAAAGGAAATCAGTTCAGAAGAAAAAACATGAAGAAATAATAATTGAGACTGTTAATAATTAAAATCATCTATCAAAATATCTCAAACAAGTGTTTGAGCAAAACACAAGTAATATTTATATGAACTTACCAAAAGTATAGATTAATGAAGAAACAGAAATCAATGACATCACATTTAAGGATAACAGTGAAATCATATATTTTCTATAAAACGCTGAAACATTCAGTTATAAAATGTTGTTTAAATGATAAAACATTATTTACACAAAATGATATTGTCATCTAGCCTAATTAGGCAGATGAGACACATAAAATATATTACATATATAAAAGAAGAAAATCAATTAATAATTACATTCATATTTAAACCAGCAATTGTAAAACTGAAATGAATACAAATTTCAAATAAAATAATTTTAGAAAGATCTCCTCCTGAAGGGAAGGTAACTTCAGAAGAAACAAAATGTAAAAATAATAATGAAGATTGTTAATAATTCAAATCATCTAATGAAATATCTCAAACAAATCAATTTCTCTACTGAGTTTATAAACATCTGTATTAATTTACATGAAAATAATAAGTATATTATCTATTTTAAAAAGACCAAAACAAACAACACAAAAAATACATTAAAAACAAGTAAAAAAAAACCCCCAAAACAAGAGTTATTTAATGTCTAATCCAGTTTCAAATTCTGTGATGTAACTGCAACAAGCTTTATCAGCTTTATGAAAAATGAGCATGCACAGAAATGTCAAATCTTCTTTATACATAGACAAAATGCCCACTGTCATGTCCAAATAACTGAAATAGAAGGAAATTCAATTTAAAAAACAAAACAAGCAAAATGGATCAAAATAAGATACACTGTAAAATGACATAAAACATTTCTTACACTAATATTTGTATATCACTATTAAAGCTGTCATCCAAAACAATTTTTTTGAAAGATAAATACATTTTTAAAAAGCACCAATGATTGGGTGTATTGAAAGTATATATTTTAAACCTCTGTATTTGTTTGAGAATTTGACAAGAGGTTAACCTGATTAACCTGATTACTAACTAATTATTCCATTTGATCATAACTGTGACTATTTTCCACTACTGATACAGGCCCATGCACGTGATGCATGTGTGTGAGGAGCGTGTACACACCCAACAGTCTGCCAAAGTCGATGGATGTGAAAAATAAAAATAGTCTGACAATGTGAACTGTATGAAGTTTTGCAGTTATAGCAGATCCCATGCTGTAATGTGCAGTAGAAATGTGCTGTATGTAACTGGTGTTGTTAATTTTTCTGCAGATCCATTCTGATAGACACTATCTTCATGCCCCTGCACCTCCATAACAACTGCAACCCTTTGAGGTACCAATTATCTACACACATTCCCAATATTAACTTGTGCATGCCAGCCTGTGGTGTACAACCAGGTAACTTGGTATTCAATATATAACTGACATTATAGCCATGAAAGTAAATCCTTGTTGAATGATGGTCATTTGTTTGATATTTTACCTTCAAAAATGTTTACCAATAAAACAGCTAGAAGTAGCATTGTAACTCGATCCTTCTCACATACTAATTACTGTTGTTGATTATTTTTTTTTAAATTAATTATATGAATGCTGATCATGGAGCTGTGAAAGAGATAGTTTGTAAGTTTTGAGTCTGTGATATATTTGTCACATAACATTGGTGTTAATAGTTAGGAATAAAAAAAAACAAAAAGGAAAGAAATATAAGAAGCATAGTTTTGGAGATTACAGATTCTACTTTCACTGGATTTTTAATTGTTATTTAAAATATGCAGAGAACAAAATTAAAAGGAAAATATATATATTTGATTATTATTTTATAATATCACTATGACTATCTAATAATGTATATTTAATACTTTCATAGTAGATATCCTTTCATGTATTATGATTAATCAACTTTTTTCAATATCTTATCGATGATATATTATCATTAATAGTTTTAATTAATTTTATGTAAAATGCAGTCACCAAATACATACTCTGTGCATGTAAAAAAAATAATGCAATATAATAATATGAGAAAATACAGTAGATGAAATGTATGAAACTTAAATACTTTTTAATCTTACAGTAGGAAACCAGTTTAATTTATTACTGATTTTGAGATGTGGTAGTAAAGTCTATGTGATGGTTGATAGTTAATGTGTTACTTACTGCTTGGTGCCCTGTTGTGACACATTAATATAACAAATTTAATATATATATATATATATATATATATATACACACACACAAAAAATCTACTGGAATCACCTGATGGTTATTACTGCTAGTACCCTTCAGTTTAGTTTCTTGTTCCAATGTCCTGGGCGTCTTGATTGCTTAGTTCTCATGTTGTTTGATTTTAATCGGCCTCTTTTCTTTTCAATAAACTTAAAGTAAAAAAATATTGTAATATTATTATTTGATTACAAATTCTTATTAAATTCAATATCGAGAGAAGCAATAGCAAAAATTCAAGCCAGTAAAGCACATAATCTACCTAACTTTTCAGCAGGTTAATTAATTTTGTTTCCCTGCATATGCATACATTGTCAAATTACTTCTAATTATGCCTTTATGAAACTACATTTATAAAACAAAACATCACGATTGAAGGTTCTTTGTACAAAGTCTGAATGAACAAACTAATCAGACTGAAATATAATTTGACATTTTGTCATAACCAGAATCAGCTTATTTTAATCAAACCGTTCCACAAATGTAGTTTTTTTTTGATAAATTTAATTTATTACGGTAATTTTAATTACAGAATTCCAAAGTGTTAGGTGTTTTAACGGAGATCTCTTCTTCTTTTTCAGATTTAATGAAATTTAGCATTCACAAAAAGCTAAATTTTATTGGAACTAACTGACTTTTGACAATTTTTGACAATTTGAGACAAACAAAGTGGCAATACCACCTATTTTGCTCTCTGAACTGAACACTGTGTAATTATCCAAATACCAAATTGATTATAAATCATAGTCTTTTGTAAATATTATTTATGTATTTTAATTTCGAATTTAAAAAAAATGTCTAATACCTTTATTTGCAGCAGTAACTAGAATAAACACTAACCTAAATCATTTAAGGGTGCAAATCCAAGGTGAATTTCCTCTAGAAGAGTTGTCTTTAATTTAAGAATTTCTACTTTAAAATCAAATCTTTAAAGCTAAGTTTAAAGGATGAATTTTATAATTTCTACACTCTGCATAAAACTACCTTTAATCAAATATTTGTTCTCTACGTTTGACAAATATCCTTGAAAGAAACTGAAGAGTTTCATCACAAAACACAATGCATAGACTGGCACTCTTTTCAGATAAGCAAAGGAGAATGGCATGATACTTCATTTAGAAATAAAAGCACATTAATTATCAGTACCAATAACTTGTTTATATCATGCTTTACCAAAAACTGAAAGAGAGTTATCTATTTTAATTTTTGGGAATAATTATATAATTAGTCATATCAGTCAAATATTAAAATAGGCTGAGGCTGAATTGTTAGACAATTTATCATAAACATATTAAATCTGATTTAAATATTAGCTATACATATTTCTGTTTATTACTTTTATTTAATATATATATATAAATCATAAAAATGATTATTCCTCGTAATAATATAATACTAAATAAAATTAAAGTTAATACACTTAATCAAAAACTTATATAAAATAACATTTCCTTAACCCACAGCTTAGCTGTCTGTTTATGAAATGTTAAACATTTGTTATGTCATTATCCCATAGAAAATCATAGAAAAAAATACTGACCTCTCTCAAATACTGCACTGTGCACTCGATGTGTTCCACACAGAGGTCTGGATGAAAAACAATCTGTCTTGCTTTCTCTTGATATAATTTCTGCATTGTGCATGGCCAAAGTGCCTGGTTTTGAAGTATTCTTGGACCAAGCTGCTCACCAGGGTGAACATTAGGATCATTAATAAATCTGTAAGCAAATCGCTTCAGCGCTGCTAACAATCCTTCGAGTAATTCAAGATCAGTTTGTTCTGTTAGAGTTCCAAGACTTGTCTTCAGCTCTTCTTTTAATGAAACTTTGAATTTTTCATCTAAAAAGGTGATGGCTGTATCAGCCTCAATACCCTCAACAAATTCAAAAAGAGATGTCAAGAAGCAGAGTTTAAGTGGCATTAGAAAATGCACTACTTCAGGGGACCTTTGGAGAAAGGACACTGACCACTGTGTAATGTAATACTGAACAGTGTAATCTGTCTCATTTTTTGGTAGTTTAACTTTTTTCATTAAAGCAAATATGGTTTCCAGATATTCAAGGATAATTCTCAAATTAGAATGACTCTGACATTTAAGTGTCAATATTGTATTTTTCATATCTTCTGTTATTGGTTTTTGCTGGACAAAATTTTCAATATCTTCAAAAGGTGTTACTGATCTATAAAGACAATCCCCCAAAAAAACAATGATTGGAAAACTGTCTGTGATCTCCAGGAATGGTTTGTTAACCAGTAAGTAATCTGACAAAAGATGGTCTATAGAATAATAGTCATAACTGTGAACTCTTCCATGGTCATAACCAGAGCAGCACTGTGAAAATCTTAGAATAGTTTCTGATCGTTTTCTTTCAGGATCATCCGAAGTCCAGTGCACAATTTCTTTCTCAGTAATTTCTTCAATTGGAAAAACAGATAAGTTAGCTGATTTATCACTTTTCATGAAACTCAAAGGAAGAGATTTATAGACAAGACTTATTATCAATACATCCTCCAAAAATTCATTTTGCATGTTCTTTAAGGCAATAAGAATCTGATACATAGCTGAATTTTTGTCAACAATGATGCAGTCTTCCACTGTGCTGTTCATGGTAATTTGGGGAATTGATCCCAAGTTTTTATTGTACTTTTTAAGAAGTTTTTCTTTTGACCGCATTGTAATCCATGATTTTTTAAAATCTACAAACAGCTTTTCTGAATACTCTTTCTGATCATCTCTGTCAATGAAGTCAAGTAGATATAATTGTTTACATTCATTTCTTGTCTTTTTATAACTGATCTTTTTAAAACAAAACAAATGCCATTTCACAACAGACAGCAAACAATCTAGTAAAGACAGTTGATTTTCTTTTGCAAAAACAAGTGCTAAAAACGGATGTTTCTCTTCCATCATGTTTATCACAAACTCTGACTTCATGTTTTGATTAGTTGGTGGTAGTGAGTACCTTAAAAACATTGGAAATTTGTCTTCATTCAGCCCACTTTCATGCAAAATCCTGTCAAAGCTCATCTCAGGTTCTGTACATTTTCTTATCAAATCCTGAAGTTTTGAAAATCGAAATCTAGTAATTTCATCAGTCTTTTTAGAGATGGAGTCTTCAAAGAATTGTCTCTCTTCGGGTGTTTCAAAACAATTATTATCTTGGAGCAACCGTTTCATTTCTTGCAACAGCAAGTGCAGAAATGTTCCTACCTGTCCATTTCCAAGAGCTGTCATCTGCCGTAATGTATTCCAATGTGTGGAGAGATGTTTTCTCAAATAGTCTTCTACATTTACATCTTCTCCAAGATTAAGATGGACTGCAAGGTCTTCTTTGGTGCAAAATCCAAGTGCCAAAGATCCTGCAAAACAGGCATGAAGTACAAGATTTAAAAACCTGAAGGTAACTGGAGATAATGTACGTCCAGTCGTGATTATATCAGCGTTTGGGTCACTAGGAATATAACCTTTTATACTAGGTGTGTCTTCTAAAATAAGAGAAAGATTTTTCTCAGTTATTTTGTCACTTTCAACAGTTTTGGTGCATGCTGTACAATGTCTTATATCTGAGTCACTGGGCACTGCAGAAATAAATCTGCACGAACACTGAAAAAAGTTTACTGTTTTGACTTCAGTCTTCAAAGATAAAAGGCCTGTTTTTTCATCTTCAGATTTTGTTACTGCAGGTAAGTAATATCTGGCTGTTTGAGATGCATCCACTAAACATTTGAAAATTAAAGACTCCTCAGAATTTGTCAAACAGCAGCACATAACATGAATTAGAAAAGACGACATTTGAAATTCTTCTTCTTCTGATTCTTCTGAAAAGTTAAAAAGTGAAGAAAAATGAAAACTGTCCTGACAGCAAAGACAGCGTAATAATTTTAAAGCGTACTTTGACATTCCTAGATCTTCTGCCTTTTTGCACATTTTTTTACCAAATGTTTGGTTTTCTTCTGACAATGGCCCAATTATTTTTGAGAATAAAAATCTGTGAAGTGTGAATGAAAACAAATCAAACAGCTTTGAGCCATCATTGACAGCGTCACGCATCAACTTTTCCCAGTTCTGTTCTGTTTTCTCAGACATCTGCTGATCTAAACCTAGTGGATTGAGATCAAAAATACAATTCAAATTCTCCTGTTTAACATCAAAAGTCTTGAATCGTTTACACAACTTGTTGAAAGTTATGAATCCATTTCCCGCAACAGCATATTCTATGAAACAGACCTGGATTCCAGAATTTTGTATATTTTCTTCCTTGAAAATGTTTTGTGATTCAAGACGAGAAAAATTTTCAAACTGATATTTAATACAGGCAACTGCTATTGTCTGAGACAGAGAGAATTCAGATGAAATAAACTTGCTCAGATAATCTCTGAAATCTTCATCCTTAATTTCATTATCAACAAAGAAATGGTGGAAAATATCAGTACAGATGCAGCCTAGTGAAGAAATTTTGCCCTGTTCTTTTAGTGTTTTGTCTAAATTTACAAAGAATTTGTTAGCCCCAATGCTGCTCTCATCCTTTATAATATCACTCAATGTTTGAGGGCCACAGTTCAAACCTAAATTGCTTCTGATGGCTAAATGTAATGCAGGACCAAACATATGATAATTACCTTTGTCTAACAGTTTTTTACTCAGAGCAGTGTCTAAGACCCATTCCATCACCTCTGTATCAGGATCTGCTGCAAAACAACACCTCACATAAAAAGAATAGAACTGCAAGATATATTCAATTGGTATATTGTCTTTCTCTAATTTCTGCAGAAATTCAGAAATAAAATGAAAAGTTTTCTTAGAGACTAAATCATTTTTAATCAGCTGGCCACCAAGTGTAACTAACCACTGTTCTGAGATTCCATGTGATATTACAATCAAATCAGCAAAATGAATGCATAATGATAATGCATGAGACTCAACAGGCATTTCTGACACTTCATCAGCATGAGTAAGGATCATGTTTGTGTTTCTTTGCCAGTTTCTACAACTATTCTCACTGTTCACATTAGCAGTGGAACGCAAAAGCTCTTGGCAAATATGTTTTGTAATTCTGGACCATGTGCTTTCAAAGTTATTTTCCTGATCTTTATTTGCTTCCATTAGTTTTGTAAATTCTTCAAAATATTCATTTGATTTATCAGGTTGTACTTGCATACAAGCATCAACAAGATGTTGAACTGAATGAAATTTCTTTTTGTTAAGCCAGTATGTGATATGAAGTTTGGTAACAAACATTGAAAATTCTTCATTTGATAGAGGAATTAAAGAGTTGATGATTTGTTTAAGCATAGTGATCTTTTGCTTGACGTTCAATACCAAAACAGTTTTAGAGGACACCATAATGCAAAAATCATCAAAGTAATCATCCTTTTGAGTACTGTAAGGACTTTCAAAAAAGGCAGGTGCTGCCTTTTTCACGTCAGTCAAATATCTGTCAAATAATTCATAAATTTCCTCCTTAGATAAATAGTCTCTGTCTTTCTCATCCATGATTATCTGACATTCTTTCATACATTGTTTTTGTAATTTATCTTCAATTTGATTAAAAAATACTTTGCTAAATGGATGTTTCAGTTCTAATAGTAAATCAGGTCCATAAAAGCATTCTGGACCTGATGGAAGGGGTTCTTCTGAAATATCAACAATTTCTGTATTGGTCAAATGATTTATCCATATTTCTGTTTTCTGTGAATCATCTGTCTGCCAGTAACATTTATTCCATGCGTTGAACACTTCAACTTTGTGCACAACTGCAGACAAAGGGTGTTTGATATAGCTGATGACCACTTCATCAAGGGCATCCATGAAAGTTGAGAAATCTAGAAGTTTGCATCTCTCCACAGCTACATCAAATTGCCATTTTTCTTTTTCCTGCACTTTTTTATTGTTTTCAAGCCAATGCCAAATAACCTTTTCAATTGCATGCATAACAGATTTTGTTTGTTTAATGCTTTCAATTATTTCATGCAGGTTATCCAGAGTCCTGAAATCATTACTGTACCGAATGCATGTGAAAGCCCAAAACATGAGTTTACTTATTTGATCATGAAGTGGCTTATTCATTCTTAGAATATCATAAATAGATTTGTCATACATGTCTTCCAGAGAAATGCTCCTTGCCACTAAATTGTCAATAGTTGTAAGTTTCCATCCACTAAGGAAATTAATAAAACACAGGTTTTCGTCAATAGCTCTTCCAAGGTGAAGAATGATAACAACGTGTTTCTCATAAACATCTGCTACACTTGTTTTCATATATTCTTTTCTCTGATTTTCAATTAGAGTTCTGAAATGAAGAATCTTTCTACCATCTGTATTTGACAGGCTGTGAAAAATCAAAATCTTCTTTTGTGTATCTGACCAGAATGCTTCCAGTTTTGATGAGAGTTCTTTTTCACATTTAAAAATTGCCATGTGTTCAACCTGACATTGTGAATGGATATCATTTTTTAAATTTTCATGTATATTAGTATGTGTAAGGACGATAATGTTTTGCCCATGGTTATCAGGTAATGAATTTATAAATGATCCCAAACCTTTGTGTGCTGTAAGTTCAAAGTAATTGTTTTGCAGACGAGCATATTCTGTTTTATCTTTGGTTGACAAAATTGATTTCTTTCCTCGAATGACGCCTTCAGGTGTGCATACACTTATCAGTTCATTCTTGCACTTTTCAAAAATTGCTTCTTTAGAAGACTGTGCATTTTCTTTTGTGCAAAAACTATAAACAAGAGATGGAACAAGTTCTTTACCATACACAGGAATCAGATCAGATTTTTTAAATTCTGTGATTTCTATTTTACTTAAATCTGTAATCCAGTCTTCCAGCTGCTGAGTTATTTCTCTTTGCTTTGAATTAAGCACATCAGTAATTCGCAGAGTCTGTTTCTCAAATCTGTTAAGAAAAGGAGGATCAGAACAGGTCAAATTCCTGCCGTCAACTATAACTATGCAGCGAAAGTTCTCATGAACATGGCACCAAGAGTTACTGTATGGGCCTAAAGCAATACGGCACATGTTTTTCCCTGTTATACTTGTATAATTTTGATTCAGCATATCATACAAACTTCCATATATTTGTTCCAGGCCATTCAAAATTAGGACCTTACCTTGCTCCATGTAAAGAATGATTTTACTGAGAATTCTGTAGTTGTATTCATCTCCAATATCATCCTGAAACTGACTTCCAATGATTGTAACATATTCTCTTCCAATTTGTAGCAGAATGTTTTCAACTAATCCAAGAACTGCATCTCCTTCAGTAATAACCATCAAATTCCTGGCATTACTGTCTTTGATATTATCTTCAATTAGTTTTATAACAGGTACCAGTTTATCTACATCTGATGATACATTTGTTTTCTTTTTCTTCATATTGTCTGAAAACATCTTTATCAGTTTATTCAAATATTCATTACCTCCAAAATTTCTCTGCAAACCTTTTAAGACACAGTGCAATTTACAGTCATAGCTATTGCTGTTCTCATGCTTATTAATTTCTCTAGCTATGTATTTCACCAGTGAGTAAAAATCTCTCAGTCCGTGAAAGTTTGGCAAAACATCTGACATGTCTTTTATAAACTGACAGTAAGTTTGGGCTATAACAGCGAGAATGTCATTGTCTATTCTACAGCCCTCTTTTGACGTAACAACACTGATAGCATGTCCCGTTTCTTCAAGCTCTTCAACATTCAAATCAGGACGTGAAACATGTATTACACGATTCATTTTAGCAGGATCGAGAGCCCAGTTAGATATTCCTACAACAGAAATTTGAGCATCTTCAGGCTCAAGCAAACTGTGCAGCACTTTCAAAGGATGAAAACGTGAATTTTCTGCTAGACCCACTTCATCAAGAATGACAACAGGTAGAACATTCTCTCTATTTGTATTATTTAGAAAACTCTTTGCCTTTTCAAATACTCTGGTAATTCCATCAGATGTAGACATTTCTGAACCTTGATAGGTAAAAAAGTAGAGCTCAGGCAATGTTTTAAAAAACTCATTTTCAGAATCTTTGCCTTTCAGATTGTCTTTTATCAGCTGTAAAGACAATGATTTGCTACTTCCTGGTTTTCCAACCAAAAATACTGGCATTTTATTCAAGATGCACACCAAAACAACAAATACATTTTCCTTCAAAGCAGAATTTTTGGCAATTCCTTCAGGCATATGCATCCTGTTCAATATGTCGGCTTGTGATTCTGAAATAATTTTTAAAATGTTGCTATCTTGCCACACTGAATTCTTCTTGAAAACATTTATTAGTTTGTTTCTATACTCACGCCTATTTTTTTCTTCTGATATTCGATAGTAGTATGTATGAGCTAGACTGAGAATAACTGAATTTCTTAGCACTTCATCAGGAGATGTGCCTTTTAGCTTTATTTTAGAAAACCATCTGATGAGTTTTCTACATCGATCGATTTCCCTCAGACTAACACAGTAATGCGTGCTTTCAAACTGTCTTATTAGACGTTGTGATTCTGCTAAAAGTTGCACAAGAACTGGAACTTTTTCTTTAGGCAGTATATCTCTTACCATTCTTTGAATGTATGAATATTCGTCCTTTTCGCCAACGGTACCAAAATCCCAGACATAGTCCATCATATTTTCTGGTAATGGATGAACTCTGTAAATCAAATCTGACATTGCATCCTTTTTTATTTTACCTTGAAGACCTGATGTACATCCAGTGGTTTTTAATTTGTAAGGATTGCAAGCAGCAATGAGTGCTACATTTTCAGGTAATTTATGGTCGTAACAGATACGGTGACACATGATACTTGTAATCAGTCCTAAATGACATGATGTGTTGATTTCATCTAAAAACAACCACAGGGGCTCTTTTGATGAACATGCTTTTGCAATGATGGAGCAGATTCTTTCAACAATCTGCTTTTCATCTATGCCTGCATGAAAATTAAAAACTTCCATTTCGATGCCAGAAATTTCTGACAAATATTTAATAACACTTGTTTTGCCACAGCCTGTTTCACCCATCATAATAACTGGAATGTTTGCATCTATTCTTTGGCAAATTAACACCATTTTCAGAAAATTGTCAAGAGTAATGGCGTAAGAATGCTGTAACTCTTCTAAAATATCAGGTGCAATATCTTTCTTTTCTTTTCGGACTATCCGCTGAAGCATCTGTTGTAGTTGCACAGGACTAAATTCTGTCAGATCAGGAAGATCTTGTCTTTCTTGCAGCTTGTACAGCTCTTTTATATCACGAGGAACTTCATCCCTTTTTCTATAGATAAACGACACTGTATTTTGGTCATGATTGTTAAATGCAATAAGCAAATGATTGCTATCTTCCCATCTAATTAAACCAGTTTCCATTCTCTTCACAAGAGCATCAGCAGACATCTGACTACTTATATGTCTGACAGCTAATTGTTGTTTATTGCGACAAGCATTTACTGATCGCTTAGCAAATTCTTTTGATAACTTTAATAAGGCTTTAAGGAAATTGTCTTTAACATTTCTTGCCGGCAGGAAATGCATGTATTGAAGTTGTTCATTTTGAAAAAATGTACTTAGTGACATTCTTTTCAGCTGCTCTGCAAGAACATTTAAGGCGATATTGACCAATGTGAATGAGCTGTCATTTTCAAAAGAAAAATACTTTACAAGAATTTCTTGGCACTTCTTTTCATGTAGGGGCTTTAAAGAAGCATCTTCTTCAAAGTGTAAATCTTTAACATTTAAGGTGCTGGTTTCCATTGCATGCACATAGTGACATACAACCTGTATGGCTGATTTTATATCTGCAGAAACCTTGTAGTTGGAAAAGTTTTCCCATTTTATATGTTTTCTTTTAAACATTCTTGTTGTGAACAGAGAGTTTTGCAGACAGTTATTGACTGTGTTTGCAATTTCAATAAAAACCTTCTTCGGTTGAATATAGACACGACTTGACTGATGTGAGAGTGTCTTCAAAATGATCATTTGATATATCAATAAATCTAGATTCATAGGATCAGTGACTAGTTCTACACTGATGTGCAGAATTTCAGAATGTTGCAGCTTTATTTTTTCAAGCTGCTTCAGAATGTCTTTTATATCTATGTTGCCATTAATATAAACGGTTTTCAATTTACTTTGTTCTTTTTCAGTTTCATCTTCAATAAATGTTGTTTTCCCAAGACCTGGAACTTCCGATGTCACAGTGAAAACCATTGGAAATAATTTTTCATAACATGCACTTAATTCCTCTTCTTCCATGGGAGTTATGCGGCACACATAATCAGAAAAATACTCCAGGAATGGGTGACCTGTTTGACCTCGGCATATAAGTACTAGTTTAGATAACTGCTGTAGGTGTTGTTTTATTTCATTTGCCAGAGAAAACTGCAAGGAGTTGGGTAATTTCTCCACCATGGCAATGCAGTATAGCTCAAGGTTTTTATTTCTGTCATTTCTTTTTGAAGACTGCCGACACCTTAGTAATATTAAGTTAATTTCCTCCATTGTTGTGACTTCATGACAAAATAGCACTTGATGAGGAAAAGGAAGTGATTTAGTTGTATTTTTATACATTGTCATTAATACAGGTATGACCTGGTTGGAATCCTGTTCTAATGAGACAATCTGCAACTGCTTATTAAATGTGAGACTTTTAGATGAAGTTTTTTGAGAACCTGGAAAACTTCTTGGTTCTAGTTTTAAGTTTTGAAGAACCTTGTCAAAAATATTCCCCAGTAGTGAAAGTCCATAGTTATTTTTAACTGGTTTACTGTTATTGAACAATTCACATGCTTTTTGAAAGCAATCGCCTTGGAATCCAGTAAAATGCAGAATCTGCAAAAAGTATTCTTTTTCATCACCTTTCTTCAAACATTGTTTTATTTTCCACAACTGCTGAGGATGAAAATAGCAAAGCCAAAAGAATTTTTCATATTTTTTTTTAAAAATATTTTCCCAGATTTCTAATTGATTTTTCAGCTCTTCAGCTTTGTATTTCAACTGACTGACTGTTAATTTAATGTTAAACCCAAAGACAACATAGTCTTCATGGCCCGTTTGGTGAAGCCTTTCCAAAAAAGAAGATATTTGTAAAATGTTATCAATGTAGTTAATAAATTGGCGATAGGAATCAGAAGTGAGGTTCAGCGTGTCTTTCTCAGTGGCTGCTGTGTTAATTAACAGTAAGGCCCGGATTCGAAAATCACTGATATCAAATTTTGAATACACAAATTTCCTGTTTTTCTTTTGGCATTTGACCTTTACCAAACATGTGCCCTCAGCATCAAAGCTGAAACTGATTACTGCAGATGTATCTTTAACTGTCAACATACTTATCACTTCTTTAGTGACTGCAGTGTGACTAGCAACGTTATGAAACAAAGATCGCAGACTGCTGACATGTTTTGCTGTTTCTGTTATCATTTGCAAGAGTTTTGTGCAACCAGTACACTTAGCAGCATCACAAATGATTTTGAATAAAGTCTTGGCATTGATTATCTTGATGTCTTTTTTACGAAAATGACTGACAAAGCTTTTGATATGCATTAAGGTTGATACTGTAGATGGATGAAGCTGATGTTCGGAATATTCCTCTACTATATTAATTAAATTTCGTACGTCTTCATCAACAATTTCAAGCAGAAACTCCACTAGATCAGGACATTCTACAAGCTTGCGTATAACTTCAATGACATCTTTCTTCACCTGCCCTAAAATATCATCCATTTGTTCTTTAGCATCATGCAGATCTTTCAGTGTGAAATCAGAACTGTTTTGGTTGAAATTTAAAAACAAATTCATTGCATTTGAGAAATCAGCATCATTTTTAATGTCAATCTTAAACACATTAAGAAAGTGTTGCAAAGTATTTATTTCTGACTGGTATTTCTTGTAATCACTGAGCATAAGCAATCCAATTTTTATCCATGGAACAAATGTTTGTTTCATTTGCTTTTCAGCACAGTCTAGCTCTTTTTCCATATCTCTTGAATTTATAATCGATTCATCAATAATTTCACATCTTATATTTTGTTTATCAAAATAAGGCTGCCATAAAGCTGAATATTTTTTAATTCCATCTTTCTTCAGATTATCAAGTATGTTTACTGTGACAACAAAGTTTTTTTCCAAACTTTCTGGTTTCATTTCTCCAAACAAAATTGGTAAATACTGTTCAATCTCTGATTCTGGATAAATATCTTGTAAACTCTTGACTGTGTCATCAATAATGTCTTGACAAACATTCCAAAATACATCTGAGTTGCTCAGCTGTTCAATCTCTGGAGCAGATTTCTTAACGTCTTTGAGCATTTCCCAGAAAGTCATATTCTCAAAGTCAACAATATGAATATTACCTTTATCCATGTAACACTGTTCTTTCAATTTCAGACTTTCCATTGCATTATCGATGTCTGGTATGGCTCTTTTGGAATGCTGTTTAAGGTTTTCTAATACCTTTTTCATCAGTTCGAATGTCTGATCAGTTTCTTTTAACACTGATATGGCTTTATTCCAACCATATATAATATCTGATACATCTTTGTTACAAATTTGTTTCACTGAATCATATATGTTTTTTATTTTTTCATCGACATCTTTAGTTTTCTGAAGAGTTCTCACAAAACTGCATGATATTTTCAAGGAGACCATTCGTTCTGCAATAGTACAGAGCAGATCTGTTGTCACCTGTATTTCAGGTTGTTGATGAATGCCTTTGATAACACAGTTTTCAATAGGAAAGATCTTGATCCAAAATCTCCATGTTTTCATTATTTTTGCAAATGATTCTTGTAAATTTTCACATGCTTTCAGTTTTGCATATTCCAGCACAGTTATAATAACTTCCATATGGAAACTAATAAAAAAGATAAAAAAAAGAAGAAAAGAAATAAATAAGCATTTGTTTTTGACATACTCTACTATACAAACTGTTTTATTAGATAAAGAAATACTTGGACCTTTCCATTCATTTGTTCTTGTAATGCTTTATTCCCCTTCTTTTTGTTTTTTTACAAAGAGTGACAATTTTGTTCAGTTTTTTTACTGTATAGATAGTTGATATATGTATGAATGACTGTATGAATGACTGTGTGTGTGTGTGTGTGTGTGTGTGTGTGTGTGTGTGTGTGTGTCATCATTTTTACTTTGTATCATTTAGGTACATCACACTTCTAACTCTTAATCTTTTTAGAAATATGTTAGTGTTGATGTTCTAATTAAATACATTTGGCACGTTCTAATTAAATGCCTTAAGGCATTTCTGTATTCTTTCACTATATCATCTATTTAGCATTCATTCTTATTGTCTATTTTTCTACTGATCAGCCAGTTGATTTATTGTTCTACTGTGCACAGAACAAATATAATTCACAACAGCCATCAGAATACAGACTGGCGAGAATGTGCAAAACATTCTAAAATATGCTTTCTCTTTCATCATATTTTCTAAATTTTGAATGCTGACGTGCTACCTTTTTTTTTCTAGAAAGGAAATGGTCAGTATCTGGGGAATGCCATGCATGACTGAAAGAATATTCTTTTATTTATTATATTTCTGTTGTTTTCTAGACAACAATCGAAGATTAGTTGGTATCAAAATAGGAAATGAAGTAAGAGTTCATTTTATTTTTAGTTTTGCTTTTTACTGTGATAATTAATATTTTTCATAATTTTTTTTTTCAGATAAACACAATTCCAAAGTACAAAATTATGTATAAATTGTCATTTACCTTGAATTACACATCTAAAATACAAAAATATATGTACACACATACCCACACTAATATATATATATATATAATATAATAAATAAAATAAACCCTGAAAAACACAAATATTTTGTTTTATAGCTATCCATCTGTGAAAAATAATTATAAATTTGAAATCTTTGAGAAATTACCATTTCCAGCAACATTGATTAACTGATTTCTAAGCTACATTCATTTGAATATCCACCATATGCTCTTTTGGTTACAACTGTCAAAATTTAATGAGTGGTATTTTGGAAACCAACTTGTCCAATGATGCTAAAAACAGAAATATCAGTGTTTTCAGCACCAGTTACTCTAAATACAAAATCAAAGGGCTCAAATTTGATTGTCTAATATTATTGGGTGATTTGATATGGAATAACTCGTATAATAATTTTTTTTATATCCCTAAAAAGATTTCAAATAGAGCTACTCATAAAATTATAACATAACTAATTGCAGGTCAAATGCATTAATGGTAGGCACTATACTACTCAGTTTCATGTTAATTAAATATTAATCTTCCTTAAAATAGGAATGAAAATATAACTCTGGGCACTAAATATATATCATTTTTTATTTTTTATATCTCTCAATCTCATTAAAGAAGACTATTTTCAGCATTTACCTGCAATCCTTGCATGTTGCTTTACCCTCATGCCACAAGTCACCTAATACAGCCAAAGGATCAGTATCTGATGAACATCTTGAGAAAACTGCATCCATATGTTTCTTGATTAGTTCTTTAGTGAAAGTGCTTCTAAATGTTGTAAGGCAGAATATGCTGAGCAAAACATTTTTGAGATCATTTCTCAAAACAACATTCTGAGCTTTTTCATCAAGACCTTTACTTGTTTCATGATTTGAAGAAACAGCTTCCAATGTGAACAGGTGATCCAAACAACTGTACATGAAAGGAAGATCATTTTCATGGAGATGATTTTTCCTGTTTGAACTATTGAAACACTGAGATGTTTCAAACCACTCTATTACATACGAACAGCATTCTGTTTCTGGCAAATATTTCCACTGATCTGTTGACAAATATGTCAGAAATAAATCATGAATAGTTTTATGTTTTGACTGAAGAAGATTATTCAGAATATCTGACAACTCATTTTTTGTCAAAACTGCAGTGATATCTGAAAAAGCACGAGCTTGCTCAGGTGGTATATTTACTGTGTTAGATTTTGAAAAAGAAATGACAACAGATTTTATGATGGACTGTCTATATTCATTACCTTTATCTGCCACTGTTTCCAAAATTCTTTTTATTTCAACAAAATCATATCTGTTAGCTAGATGATCAACTGTATTTTCAAGCTTTGAAAAAATCTTTGTATGTATCCTGTAAATGTCAAACATTTCAACTTCTGAAAATGAAAGTTCTAAAGGCACCTTATCAAAAAGACTACAGAGCAGAGATTTAGAGATGTCATTCATATTCTCATAACTTGATCGATTGGGGCATATCCTGCAAATCACACTATGAAACAACTTTAATTTCTTTTCACATGTCATTTTTTCATCTACAACTGGAATGGTTCTGTTTTCATCTTGCAACATGTGATTAAAAAAACAAGAGCATAATGCTGGATAGCAATTGTCCATCAGTGTCAGTACACAAGCTCCCACTTCAGGATAGGCAATATGACAAAGTTTCTTTATTGCAGCCTTAATTTTGTTCTCGGCATTTGGTGTCAGATTCTCAGGTTTCAAGTCCTTAAAAGACTGCAACATTGTCTTTGCTCTTTCACTTGGAATATTTTTCTCAAAATGTGAATATTTTTGAAGAAAACCACCAACAATGTATGAGAGCAAGATGTATTTTGAATCACATTCATGATCTTTTCTATCTAATTCTTTATACAGTTGTTCCATTAAGCTTACTGCTTCTTCCCCTTTCAACTGACTCAAAGGCAGTGACACCAAACTGTTCTCACAAAGATTAAGCGTTTCAGGTGATACTTTTGAAAACAGGATTCCAATTAAAGCTGAACATCCATCAATTAAACAATTGTCTGTTGTTTTCTCAATATTTAGAATACAGATACTGTTTTTATAAAAGTAAATATCACTTTTTTTTTCATTAGTCTGTTTCATCTTGTGGCCAGCGAAATCAATTGTGGTTTTTCTGTTTTTATAACTGTAATAATAACCACCTTCCAAAGTTTCATAATGAATTATTTTACAAGTCCATATATTATTTTGTGATGGGTCTAGATTTTCCATTCTCCATTTTTTTTCATTATTTTTCAATACAAGATAAACATTTTTTATTCTGTTCTTCTCTTTAGTGGCAATGTAAACAAATGCTTCCAAATGTTGCTTCTGAAATGAAAAAAGTAATTATGTTAACTCATGATCTTCACTACTCATAACAAGACAAATTTGATAATTATTATTTATTTATTTATTTATTTATTTGTTTGTTTGTTGTTGTTGTTTGTTCTGGTAACAAATGCTGAAATCATTTTTATTTTTTATTTTGTTATTTTTTATTATTGTTTTTTTTTAAGGACATATAAAAACTTAACTTTTGAAATGAAATGTCATGCAGCTCATTGACTTTGAAGAAAAAGATAAGCAAAAAAGACATTTTATTTTTAAAGTCAAGCCTCACAATACTGAAAACAAATTAATTAATATTACTAGAACTGCTTCTTTTATCTACTGAATCTGTTGTTGTTGCATTTAGCTGTTTGAGTTGTTGGTTTTTTTTTTTTACTATAATCTTGGTGTATTTCCCATAATAAATATTTTGATGATCCTACTGAAACTCATTTGCATGTTATTATAATGATGTTTTGGGGAAAAAAAGAAAAAAAATGAAATTTTTAATTTTGGGACATAATATCAGACATTATTTCTTTCCACCACCATCAGTACTCAATTTATAATCTTAAAATAGTTTGAGTTTTGCTTATTTCATTTTAATATGTCTAAAATAAATAATCAGTTCTTCTCTGATAGAAAAAAAAAAAAATTTGAATTTTCAAGCTAAAAGGACAATATGGCTAATATTTCATCTATTTAAGAATGGAATAAATGCTGAGTATTTTGATTCTACTATCTAATAACAATGTGACACATGAAGAGCTATCTTAACAGCAATATAGAGCCCCATGTGTATTGTTGCCTCTACCTATACAATGTCCATCTGTTATCATAAAAAATTAGCATTAATATTGTTCATTTTCTTTAGAAAAACATACAAAAATATTTGTAATATAGTATTGATTTATTGACAGCAATTCACAACATACATATAAATTACTGTAGATAGCATTAATGAGTTGATGTTTAATTAGAGGTAAGGTATAAATTACTTTAGATAGCACTTATCGTAGACCTATCTAACTGATGGCATAAAGTTTTGGTTCCTGTGTCTGCTGTTTGTTTCTTGTTTGTTTTTTTTTTTTTTTTTTTTTGTCTTTTAATGATTTGTTTTCAAATTTGTTTTGAAATTGTAAAACACACTAAAAGTCTCTGAGTGTTTTGTCAAATACACTGTGATTAAAAATATGAAAAGGCAAGCAAGCAAGCTCTCTTTCTTTGTATTTCTGTAACTTACTTCAGGTTGCCCAATCTGAAATTGAACAGCATCCTGAAATTCATCATTATAACGTGATTAACTTTTGAAATGAAATGTCATCAGTCATACTGAATGCATTTACAGCTCATTGACTCTGAAGGATAATGATCTCACACGAAGAAAAAGATAAGCAAAAAAGAAATTTTATTTTAAAAGTCAATCATGATAAAACTGTATATTTCCCATAGTAAATATTGTTGATGATGATACTAAAACTCATTTGGATATAATTATAATGATGTTATTGAAAAAAAAAAAATCAAATCTGTAAGGTTGGGTCATGATATCAGGCATTATTTCTTCTCCAGAACCATCAGTACTGAATTTATAATCTTAAAATAGTTTGAGTTTTGCTTATTTCATATTAGTTTTTCTGAAATAAATAATCAATTCTTCTCTGACAAAAAGTATGAAAATGCAAGCTAGCTCTCTCTCTCTCTCTCTCTCTCTCTCTCTCTCTCTCTCTCTCTCTCTCTCTCTCTCTCTCTCTCTCTCTCTCTCTCTCTCTCTCTTGTGGGTGTGTCTTCAAATTTTTATAAATTTGTTAATGCAAAGAATATCTGTATTTCTGCAACTTACTTCAGGTTGCCCACTCTGAAATTCGATAGCATCCTGAAATTCATCATCTTCATCCAAGACTTTTGAGGAGAAATTCCTGAGAATTTCATCTACAAATATAAAATATTTCATTCATTAATTTGTATTTTTGTAACAGCAAAGAACAAGTACTGAACAGAAAGCACCAATTGGTGAAACCATGAAATGAATCAGCATGGCAATTGCACTTTTTTACTTCTGTGATATACAACAACATCTAACCAGATTGTCCAGTGCTGTCATGCTGATTTCATTTTGTTGTGCTGAATTCAGATTGCAAGAATTTTGTTAGTGCAAGCTGGATGCATAGAATTCCACATTAACAGTTATGTGGTTTTATTTTGACAATTTCTTTGATGACATTAAAGAAGATCATTTATGCAAACATATGAGGCATTATTTGGTTATGTAATTGGGAATATTAGTTTGTTGATTGGCTGTTCATGTATGTGTTGGAATTCCTTTGTGTATATTTATACTTTAAGGAGAAAAATCTAATTCATATTTTGGTTATTATTGAATTGATGAAAGGCAAATATATAATTGAAAGAAAATTAACAATGGTTAAACCTCTCTTTTTTAGAAATATTTCTGCCACATGTTTTTGTTGTATGTCCTTTGTACAAAGAGCCGTCTGCAAGAATTCAAACCAGTCGTCTTTTGTTTTCAAAATCTCTAACATTCGCAAAGCTGCTTCATGCCGTCCTTTTGAATTTTGGATAGCTTCTATTTCAGACTGAAACAAAATTAGTTTCATGTTTATTTATTAAGGTAAAATATAATTCAGCTTAACTGAAGATATTTGTTATTTTAAATACAATCTGGATTGATGTAGAGTTTTCAGAAAAAAGAAGAAACTTTTAAATATTCATAGAGGATACCAGGATATAAAATAAATATAAAATAAACTAGGTTAAGTAAATACTCAAACTACTGTATAGCTATAAATTTATATAACAGTGTACTGACACATATACTTTGTTAATATAATCAGTAATTTAAGTGTTTATATTTTTTAAAAACACATGACTGTAAAAAAAATAAAAAGAAAATGCAAAAATTCATGGAGAAGCTAAAATGTTTCTAATAAAATTTGGTATTTTTTATATATGCAAGAAAATGCCTTAGACATTACATCAGTTTTTAAATGATAGCCATAAAATTCCTAGTCCAAAGAAAAACAGTATTCTGAGAAACAATAAAGTGAGCAATCATCAACTTTTGTTATTGTGGACAGAACTACTCACCACAAATAAATATAAAAAATACAGTTGCCCTGTCTTAATCGTTTGTTTGTGGTTACTCACAGATGTGCAGAAACTTCAGATAGGTATTTATTAAATTACATTTTTTTAAAAATTTTATAAACTAATTCACTTAAATTGTATGTTACCTGATTCCCAGGATTCAAGACATCACTAAGGTGAGGCATCAGATGTTTAGGATCAACATTTTTTTTGAAGTCTAAATGAATTGCTTGTACCAGTTTTTCATTGTATTCATGAAATGTTTTTTGATGATCATGTTTCTCGTCCAGAGACTGAAAAACACAAATCATTTCATTTTTTACTGAGACATTAATGATCATAAATAGCAATTATTTACCTGAACACTTTATATGTAATGTAATTAATCACTATAAAAACAAGCATTTTGTTGCAAATTCTAAAACCAAAATCAAATTAATAACAGTATGTGCCTATGTTGTTTAACATTCTAATATTATGAATAAATGGATATTTTTTATGGCTATTGTCAAATGAAACAGAAATTACATTTGGTTGAAATGATTATTATTAAAACAACAGGTAATACTTTAAAAAAAAAATTCATTTATATTAATAATAAAACAATTAATAAATTGTTATTTGAAATATTTATTCAATCAATTATAATCTTTTAGTTATTTTTGTTTTCACATTAAAAACAGGACATCTCTTTTTAACATAATAATTATCACAGATTAAAGATGGTATTAGGCAAGGAATAATTTGTAATCAACAAAATGAATCACACTATTAAGACTGAATAGAGCTTTCTTGAACGTTATGCACATCAACTAAGTATTTCAACAAAACTAGTGTACATGCTATCACTAGTGACATCCACATAAAAGCTGTTAACTATGCAAGTTAATTTCATTTTTTCCACTAATATTTTTTTTGTGAGTAACAAAATGATTTGACAATGCTGCATTTTAGAATTTGATTTCCATAAAATTACAAAAATAATTAGATTTTGCTGTTGGAAGTTTGATTTCTCTAAGACCACAAAAATGATTAGATTTTGAAGTTGGAAGTTTGATTCGATTTTGAAGTTTGATGTTTGATTGCTCTAAAATCACAAGAGTGATTAAAATTTCATAGGAAGTTTGATTTCTCTAAAACCAGAAGAGTTATTAGATTTTGAAGTTGGAAGTTTGATTAGATTTTGAAGTTGGAAGTTTGATTTCTCTAAAACCACAAGAATGATTAGATTTTAAGTTGGAAGTTTGATTTCTATAAAACGTCAAAAATAATTATTAAGCTCACCCTAAGATCCATAATATGAAATTGATTTGCAGTTGATGATTGAGAACGATTAACAAGTTACCATGCAAATGCAACACATTTTTTCTGTATAAAGAGACTTGTCAAGTTGCTTTCCATAGAGCAGTTACACTCCTATTATTGAAGATTATTCTTTTGAAATCTTTGGAAAAAAATGAGCTGACCTAAAATATTTTCTCTATCTCTTTATGTGTGAGTAGAAGCCAAAAGCAAATGAATAAATAAATATTAAACATCTAAGCAAACTGAAAACTAAAAGATGTAGATATTTCTGATGATTGATAAAACTTTAGATTTTGGAACTTTTAGGAATTTCAGAATTTCAGATAAAGGATCCTCAACCTGTATATATCTTTTCATAAAAAGTTAACTACTTAAGATGGTTCTAAGTAAACACATCACTGTTGGGATGTAACTCTTTGGATGTAATGTTATTTTGAATAAACATAGTAACCAAAATGAATATTCTGCAATAAACGTCAGCCTGTCGTATGCTCTCAAAAATGGAGCTTTGTACATCTGTGGATTATCTACCTGTGATTCCTCATGTGATTTGTATGATTCATGGTCTTCACTGGATGTCTTCAAACAAATCATCTTCTGTTATAGAAATATTCTCTTGCCCTTCAAATTTTGAAACCAACAAGCTGTTAGCAGAATCAGCAATCCTGTTGCCATTCTCGATTTCTTTTTCTTCAGTCAATGCAGCCTGAAAAACAAATCAGATTTATTAATAGTATGTAAGTTTCGAAGTTTTTTTTGATGCAACAGTCTGTGATGCAATAAATAATCAGGAGGAAATCAATAAGATAAATAAGAGAATTTTACAGAGATAAATAACATCATGTGGCATTTGTACAAATCCATTCATGTTACAGTGTGTAAAGCAGCTTTGGAAATCACACTACCACGTATGTAAAACCACTATTTTCCAGTGAACAGCAATGGATATTGTTTAATACAGGTTGAGAACTGAAATACTTGGTACTGGAAGTGTTTCAGATTTTGGAATATAAGGAAAGTCTGAGAATAGGATCTAATTCCAAGAATAAACTTTATTTATAGTTTTTAAAATTAATATTTTTATAATTTTGTGCATAAAATTAGTACATGCAAAATAAACTGAAAATTATAAGAAGCAGATTTTTTCGATTACTGATCAAAGTTTAGATTTTGTAGCTTTTTGGATTTCGGAATTTCAGATAAAGAATCCTCAGCCTGTATACACCTTAAGATGGCTCTAAATAAACACATTATTGTTGGGATATAAAACACAGTGGGCATGGTAACTAAATAGAAAGTACAATATTTTTTAAATTAAAGATGTTTTATGATTCGTAGAGTCACGTATAACTCTTTGGATGCAATGTTATTTTGAATAAACATGGTAACTGAAATGGAAATATTTTGATTTAAACTGGATATTCTGCATTAAACATCAGCCTACCGTCTCATATCAAAACTGGGGCTTTCTACATTTATGGATTATCTACCTGTGATTCCTCTATAGCTGTAATGACTGTTTCTGCTGCTTTAGATTGATGATCATCAGAATTGTCTATCACCTCATCAATCTTATTTTTCTGTCCAGCAGTCTCAACTGTTGTAACGCTAACATTAGAAGCTATATCAACCGACGAACCATGTGATGCCTCAGTTTGTCCAGGGGTGTCTTTAAACAGATCATCATCTGTTCCAGAAATATTCTCTTGCCCTTCACATTTTGAAACAGATGAGCTGTTAGCAGAGTCAGCAACCCTGTTGCCATTCTCGATTTCTTTTTCTTCAATCAATGCAGCCTGAAAAACAAATCAGATTTATTAATAGTATGTAAGTTTCGAAGTTTTTTTGATGCAACAGTCTGTGATGCAATAAATAATCAGGAGGAAATCAATAAGATAAATAAGAGAATTTTACAGAGATAAATAACATCATGTGGCATTTGTACAAATCCATTCATGTTACAGTGTGTAAAGCAGCTTTGGAAATCACACTACCACGTATGTAAAACCACTATTTTCCAGTGAACAGCAATGGATATTGTTTAATACAGGTTGAGAATCTGAAATACTTGGTACTGGAAGTGTTTCAGATTTTAGAATATAAGGAAAGTCTGAGAATAGGTCCTAATTCCAAGAATAAACTTATTTTATATTTCAGTTTATACAAATAGTCTGCAAGATTTTAAAATTAATATTTTCATAATTTTGTGCATGAAATATGATTAGTACATGCAAAATTGACTGAAAAATATAAGAAGTAGATTTTTCTGATTATTGATCAAAGTTTAGATTTTGTAGCTTTTTGGATTTCGGAATTTCAGATAAAGAATCCTCAGCCTGTATACACCTTAAGATGGCTCTAAATAAACACATTATTGTTGGGATATAAAACACAGTGGGCATGGTAACTAAATAGAAAGTACAATATTTTTTAAATTAAAGATGTTTTATGATTCGTAGAGTCATGTATAACTCTTTGGATGCAATGCTATTTTGAATAAACATGGTAACTGAAATGGAAATATTTTGATTTAAACTGGATATTCTGCATTAAACATCAGCCTACCGTCTCATATCAAAACTGGGGCTTTCTACATTTATGGATTATCTACCTGTGCTTCCTCTATAGCTGTAATGACTGTTTCTGCTGCTTTAGATTGATGATCATCAGAATTGTCTATCACCTCATCAATCTTATTTTTCTGTCCAGCAGTCTCAACTGTTGTAACGCTAACATTAGAAGCTATATCAACCGACGAACCATGTGATGCCTCAGTTTGTCCAGGGGTGTCTTTAAACAGATCATCATCTGTTCCAGAAATATTCTCTTGCCCTTCACATTTTGAAACAGATGAGCTGTTAGCAGAGTCAGCAACCCTGTTGCCATTCTCGATTTCTTTTTCTTCAGTCAATGCAGCCTGAAAAACAAATCAGATTTATTAATAGTATGTAAGTTTCGAAGTTTTTTTTGATGCAACAGTCTGTGATGCAATAAATAATCAGGAGGAAATCAATAAGATAAATAAGAGAATTTTACAGAGATAAATAACATCATGTGGCATTTGTACAAATCCATTCATGTTACAGTGTGTAAAGCAGCTTTGGAAATCACACTACCACGTATGTAAAACCACTATTTTCCAGTGAACAGCAATGGATATTGTTTAATACAGGTTGAGAATCTGAAATACTTGGTACTGGAAGTGTTTCAGATTTTAGAATATAAGGAAAGTCTGAGAATAGGTCCTAATTCCAAGAATAAACTTATTTTATATTTCAGTTTATACAAATAGTCTGCAAGATTTTAAAATTAATATTTTCATAATTTTGTGCATGAAATATGATTAGTACATGCAAAATTGACTGAAAAATATAAGAAGTAGATTTTTCTGATTATTGATCAAAGTTTAGATTTTGTAGCTTTTTGGATTTCGGAATTTCAGATAAAGAATCCTCAGCCTGTATACACCTTAAGATGGCTCTAAATAAACACATTATTGTTGGGATATAAAACACAGTGGGCATGGTAACTAAATAGAAAGTACAATATTTTTTAAATTAAAGATGTTTTATGATTCGTAGAGTCAGGTATAACTCTTTGGATGCAATGCTATTTTGAATAAACATGGTAACTGAAATGGAAACATTTTGATTTAAACTGGATATTCTGCATTAAACATCAGCCTACCCTCTCCTCTCAAAACTGTGGATTTCTACATTTATGTATTATCTACCTGTGATTCCTCTGTAGCTGTAATAACTGTTTCTGCTGCTTTAGATTGATGATCATCAGAATTGTCTATCACCTCATCAATCTTATTTTTCTGTCCAGCAGTCTCAACTGTTGTAACGCTAACATTAGAAGCTATATCAACCGACGAACCATGTGATGCCTCAGTTTGTCCAGGGGTGTCTTTAAACAGATCATCATCTGTTCCAGAAATATTCTCTGCCCCTTCATTTTTGAAACAGATGAGCTGTTAGCAGAGTCAGCAACCCTGTTGCCATTCTCGATTTCTTTTTCTTCAGTCAATGCAGCCTGAAAAACAAATCAGATTTATTAATAGTATGTAAGTTTCGTAGTTTTTTTTGATGCAACAGTCTGTGATGCAATAAATAATC
Source organism: Chrysomallon squamiferum (assembly GCA_012295275.1). Taxonomy (NCBI): domain Eukaryota; kingdom Metazoa; phylum Mollusca; class Gastropoda; order Neomphalida; family Peltospiridae; genus Chrysomallon; species Chrysomallon squamiferum. Next base: position 8,675,400 of record CM022679.1, read on the forward strand.
AGGAGGAAATCAATAAGATAAATAAGAGAATTTTACAGAGATAAATAACATCATGTGGCATTTGTACAAATCCATTCATGTTACAGTGTGTAAAGCAGCTTTGGAAATCACACTACCACGTATGTAAAACCACTATTTTCCAGTGAACAGCAATGGATATTGTTTAATACAGGTTGAGAATCTGAAATACTTGGTACTGGAAGTGTTTCAGATTTTAGAATATAAGGAAAGTCTGAAAATAGGTCCTAATTCCAAGAATAAACTTATTTTATATTTCAGTTTATACAAATAGTCTGCAAGATTTTAAAATTAATATTTTCATAATTTTGTGCATGAAATATGATTAGTACATGCAAAATTGACTGAAAAATATAAGAAGTAGATTTTTCTGATTATTGATCAAAGTTTAGATTTTGTAGCTTTTTGGATTTCGGAATTTCAGATAAAGAATCCTCAGCCTGTACACACCTTAAGATGGCTCTAAATAAACACATTATTGTTGGGATATAAAACACAGTGGGCATGGTAACTAAATAGAAAGTACAATATTTTTTAAATTAAAGATGTTTTATGATTCGTAGAGTCATGTATAACTCTTTGGATGCAATGCTATTTTGAATAAACATGGTAACTGAAATGGAAACATTTTGATTTAAACTGGATATTCTGCATTAAACATCAGCCTACCCTCTCCTCTCAAAACTGTGGATTTCTACATTTATGTATTATCTACCTGTGATTCCTCTGTAGCTGTAATAACTGTTTCTGCTGCTTTAGATTGATGATCATCAGAATTGTCTATCACCTCATCAATCTTATTTTTCTGTCCAGCAGTCTCAACTGTTGTAACGCTAACATTAGAAGCTATATCAACCGACGAACCATGTGATGCCTCAGTTTGTCCAGGGGTGTCTTTAAACAGATCATCATCTGTTCCAGAAATATTCTCTTGCCCTTCACATTTTGAAACAGATGAGCTGTTAGCAGAGTCAGCAACCCTGTTGCCATTTTCGATTTCTTTTTCTTCAGTCAATGCAGCCTGAAAAACAAATCTGATTTATTAATAGTATGTAAGTTTCGAAGTTTTTTTTTGATGCAACAGTCTGTGATGCAATAAATAATCAGGAGGAAATCAATAAGATAAATAAGAGAATTTTACAGAGATAAATAACATCATGTGGCATTTGTACAAATCCATTCATGTTACAGTGTGTAAAGCAGCTTTGGGAATCACACTACCACGTATGTAAAACCACTGTTTTCCAGTGAACAGCAATGGATATTGTTTAATACAGGTTGAGAATCTGAAATACTTGGTACTGGAAGTGTTTCAGATTTTGGAATATAAGGAAAGTCTGAGAATAGGTTCTAATTCCAAGAATAAACTTATTTTATATTTCAGTTTATACAAATAGTCTGCAAGATTTTAAAATTAATATTTTCATAATTTTGTGCATAAAATAAGATTAGTACATGCAAAATAAACTGAAAAATATAAGAAGTAGATTTTTCTGATTATTGATCAAAGTTTAGATTTTGTAGCTTTTTGGATTTCGGAATTTCAGATAAAGAATCCTCAGCCTGTACACACCTTAAGATGGCTCTAAATGAACACATTATTGTTGGGATATAAAACACAGTGGGCATGGTAACTAAATAGAAAGTACAATATTTTTTAAATTAAAGATGTTTTATGATTCGAAGAGTCACGTATAACTCTTTGGATGCAATGTTATTTTGAATAAACATGGTAACTGAAATGGAAACATTTTGATTTAAACTGGATATTCTGCATTAAACATCAGCCTACCCTCTCCTCTCAAAACTGTGGATTTCTACATTTATGGATTATCTACCTGTGCTTCCTCTATAGCTGTAATGACTGTTTCTGCTGCTTTAGATTGATGATCATCAGAATTGTCTGTCACCGTATCAATTTTATTTTTCTGTCCAGCAGTCTCAACTGTTGTAACGCTAACATTAGAAGCTATATCAACCGACGAACCATGTGATGCCTCAGTTTGTCCAGAGGTGTCTTTAAACAGATCATCATCTGTTCCAGAAATATTCTCTTGCCCTTCACATTTTGAAACAGATGAGCTGTTAGCAGAGTCAGCAACCCTGTTGCCATTTTCGATTTCTTTTTCTTCAGTCAATGCAGCCTGAAAAACAAATCTGATTTATTAATAGTATGTAAGTTTCGAAGTTTTTTTTTGATGCAACAGTCTGTGATGCAATAAATAATCAGGAGGAAATCAATAAGATAAATAAGAGAATTTTACAGAGATAAATAACATCATGTGGCATTTGTACAAATCCATTCATGTTACAGTGTGTAAAGCAACTTTGGGAATCACACTACCACGTATGTAAAACCACTGTTTTCCAGTGAACAGCAATGGATATTGTTTAATACAGGTTGAGAATCTGAAATACTTGGTACTGGAAGTGTTTCAGATTTTGGAATATAAGGAAAGTCTGAGAATAGGTTCTAATTCCAAGAATAAACTTATTTTATATTTCAGTTTATACAAATAGTCTGCAAGATTTTAAAATTAATATTTTCATAATTTTGTGCATAAAATAAGATTAGTACATGCAAAATAAACTGAAAAATATAAGAAGTAGATTTTTCTGATTATTGATCAAAGTTTAGATTTTGTAGCTTTTTGGATTTCGGAATTTCAGATAAAGAATCCTCAGCCTGTACACACCTTAAGATGGCTCTAAATAAACACATTATTGTTGGGATATAAAACACAGTGGGCATGGTAACTAAATAGAAAGTACAATATTTTTTAAATTAAAGATGTTTTATGATTCGTAGAGTCACGTATAACTCTTTGGATGCAATGTTATTTTGAATAAACATGGTAACTGAAATGGAAATATTTTGATTTAAACTGGATATTCTGCATTAAACATCAGCCTACCGTCTCTTATCAAAACTGGGGCTTTCTACATTTATGGATTATCTACCTGTGCTTCCTCTATAGCTGTAATGACTGTTTCTGCTGCTTTAGATTGATGATCATCAGAATTGTCTATCACCTCATCAATCTTATTTTTCTGTCCAGCAGTCTCAACTGTTGTAACGCTAACATTAGAAGCTATATCAACTGAAGAACCATGTGATGCCTCATGGTGTCCAGGGGTGTCTTTAAACAGATCATCATCTGTTACAGAAATATTCTCTTGCCCTTCACATTTTGAAACAGATGAGCTGTTAGCAGAGTCAGCAATTTTGTTGCCATTTGTTGTTTCTTTTCCTTCAGTTGATGTAACCTGCAAAATAAACAGATTTATTAATAATATGTAGCTGTTCAAAGTTTTGGAGTTTTTTTTTAATGGAACTATCTATGATGCAATAAATAATGAGGCGGAAATCTATAAGGTAAATGGACAGTATGTTTCTGAGACAATCAAAATTAATTAGAATGTGTAAATGTTTTCAAAAAATAAAAAATAAATCTGATATGCAAGATACAAAATTATAATTAACTATACAGAAACACCAAATCAATTAAATGTTCATTTTTGATGTCAGTTAACATATTTATTACCTTCACAACTCTACTGGCATCCCTGAAAGATAAAATTAGAAAAATAAACTAAAATATAATAGTATTTTAATATTATGGTGAAGATTACAACATGATAGAAAAAGCATCTGATAATTTGAATAAAATAATATATTTAGAACTAAAGTCTAAAATATCTTAATTAAATTTTAATTATCCATAGAAAGTGCATAAAAAGAGAGACATTATTACCAAACATTTTCGATACTTCAGCTCTTTTTTCCTTATAATATGTTTAAAAAGTTATCTGTTTCAAAAACAAATAGTACAATACTGTAATGTATTCTGTGGTGATATGCAAAACTTTAAATCATACTTTTGTCATAATTATTGAAGTTATTTCTAGTAAAAATATTAAGTTATAACAAAGTTTATGTATTTGTCTAACATGCAGGATAGTTTAATTAAGCTATGAAAATGTCTGATTTTCTCTAAAGCTGCACATGAATTTTGCATCATTAAACAGATTAACAAAAATGATATATTAATGAGATTACATATAAAATTACACACATACACACATACAGAGAGAGAGAGAGAGAGAGAGAGAGAGAGAGAGAGAGAGAGGGAGGAAACTGGATCTATTTTGCTTTATATCAGACATTACCATAAAGTCATTCATGTTAAAGATGTTTTGCAAATACTGCCAAAAAAATATTAAAAATTATTAAACTCAGTTACCTGTTTTAATATACTAATTTTTTTGTTTGTTAATTTCTCAACATTTTTTTTACCTATGTAATAATTTCACAGACCTAATGGCATATAAATATGTCATAATATGAAATTAAGTTGCACAATAATTTAAAGTTATACTTTATGAGAAAATATACAGGCAAATATTATTATTTTGGAAGGTTGGTGTGGTATACCAAATATAAATGTATTATCCATTTTATGCAGCAAAAAAAAAAAAAAAAGAAAAAGAAAAAAAAAAAGCAGAGACAAATTTTACAGCTTTGGTGGTGAAAATGAAGCTTACCTAAAATAACATCGAACTGATCGTCTTGTTGTTTTCAGTAGCTCCAACTCCAAATCAATACTTTCATCACCAAACACATCAATTTTTTCAGGCACAGAATTAATAAAATCTGTGAGTTTTTTCTGCATACTGCCATCATCAACTACTTTCATAAAATTAGTGAACTCTTTTTCAGAAGATATGCTGAAGTATGATTTACCATCTTTGACTTCTTCAAAATGAATGAAAGAATCATCTTTGAAAATAGTCTGCAACTTTTCCTTACATAACAGATTAAAGACAAAATTCTTCTGGGCATAGGTGGCCTGTAACTCTTCTGGAGTAACATAAATGTTAAGATCAACCGAAAAAACTGAAATTGAGAAGTACACACTTGCTAACTGCCAGACAAATAGATCATTTAATAAACATATGTACTTGTATAAAAAGCCAGTTTACAAAAGAAATTATTAAGTTTTTAATGTAGTTTTATATGAGTTTATTTATGAGAGAGAGAGAGAGAGAGAGAGAGAGAGAGAGAGAGAGAGAGAGAGAGAGAGAGAGAGAGAGAGAGCTGTGCGGGGTTATGTAGACAAAATTAATATTTATCATCCAAAAAAAAATAATAATAAAAAAATAACAAATATGATTACCTAGATTTTTATTTCTTTATCTTCAACAATGTGATCTTATGTCCATGTAAATTTATAACTGCTAACATTTTATATTTTACATATGGACTGCCATTCAGTAAACTGGCTGGACAAATAGTTGTTTAGATATTTTACATAATAAAAAAAAAAAAGAAAAAAAGAGCAGGAAGAAGAGAATATGTCTTTGCTTTAAATATTATTTAGTTGCTTGTGCATGTGTTTGAAGAAAGATATTACCAAATGGTTCAACAAGGATGGGTGGATCCTTTTCCAGTTCTGCACTTTTTTCTGCCATGCTGTATTTGAAAGAACTACTGTACTTGCTCCTTGACAAAATTCATACATCTTCCATGAGACTCTTTGCTTTGTTTTTCTTTCCTGCAAAATAAAATTATGTTCACTAAAACCTATACTTCTTTATTAGTAGTTTTTAACAAACAAAAACAACAAAAGCAGTGTATAAAGCTATTGAAAAATTTGTCAGTGATCCTATTTAATGATTCTATGTAATTTTATATTTTTCTAGAAAAACAAATTAGAAAAGAGTGTAATAAAAAACAAAGTTAGGGTAAAACCTGATAGAAGAGAATAGTTTAATTTATTATCTGGGTAGAATATTAACAAACATTTATCCTTGTTCAAGAAATGTACTAAAATATATCACTGGCTCTTAACTCAGTCATGTATGGTTTAATTTACTTTGATAGTTGTTAACAATAATAATAATAATAATAATAATAATAATAATAATAATTATTATTATTATTATTATTATTAATAATAAATAAATAAATAAACATTATTGGCAACTGTGTCAAAATAACACTATTTAAAAAATAATAATAATTTTAAAACATTTAAAGAAAGATTTGTTGTGGAGAATGAAGTGCTAGTAATATTGGATTACAGTCAGTGTTTTTGTTTTGACTGTGAAACAAACTGCTATTAAACTCACACTCTCACGATTCTAGTATTGAAGTTAATTAACAAAAGAATTAATAAATCAAACTGGATGATATATAATATTTGTTAATAAAATTTAATGAAAACAACATGACAAAATGAAATGTTACCTGAAATAAAATAAATATTTCCTTATCAACTAGAACTTGTGAAACCAACCTCTGACCTTTTACATTGATATTGGCACAAACCATTAGATAACGTGGGTGTTATGGAATATTTATGGTTTTAATATAAATGAGGGAGAGGGGAAAGGAAAATGATATCCTTACAGATTATACATACACACATATACACAAACATACATTTAAAATAAAATTTTAAATCTATTTAAATATGCCCCAATACGAAGAAAAATTAAATAAATAAAAATATTGAATAAATAAATATTAGCAGCAACTGTGTGAAAAGAAGATTATTTTTAGTAACGAAGAAAAGATAGAGAAGTATTTTCTAATTTTGTTCCCACCCATACATTTTTTCTGCTGATCAGTTTTCCATTCAAATCATTTCCCACTATTTCTGAATAATATTATATATTTCAAGAAAAACACATTGTAAGAAAGTCTAAATAAAAAGAAAGAAAAAATACAAAGTGACAGAAGAAATTAGTTTAGTTTTCTTCTTGGGTGAAACATCAACAAATATTTATGTGTTAAAGAAAATAAAAAAATTTAAATTGTACTAAAATATATCACTGGCTCTTTACTGAGTCATGTTCGGTTTCATTTACTTTGATATTTAATAATAATAATAATAATAATAATAATAATAATAATAATAAATTTAAAATCAAGTTAAGTTTACTCTCTTCCAAATAAACATAAAATAAGTAAAAATAATAAATAAATAAACATTATTAGCAACTGTGTCAAAATAACACTATTTAAAAAATAATAATAATTTTAAAAGATTTAAAGAAAGATTTGTTGTGGAGAATGAAGTGCTAGTAATATTGAATTACTGTCACTGTTTTTGTTTTGACTGTGAAACAAACTGCTGTTAAACTCACACTCTCACGATTCTAGTATTGAAATTAATTAACAAAAGAATTAATAAATCAAACTGGATGATATCTAATATTTGTTAATAAAATTTAATGAAAACAACATGACAAAAAGAAATGTTACCTGAAATAAAATAAATATTTCCTTATCAACTAGAACTTGTGAAACCAACCTCTGGCCTTTTACACTGATATTGGCACAAACCATTAGATAACGGGGGTGTTATGGAATATTTATGGTTTTAATATAAATGAGTGAGAGGGGAAAGGAAAATGATATCCTTACAATCAGATAACAGGGGTGTTATGGAATATATTTATGGTTTTAATATAAATGAGAGAGAGGGGAAAGGAAAATGATATCCTTACAGATTATACATACACACATATACACAGACATACATTTAAAATAAAATTTTAAATCTATTTAAATATGCCCCAATACGAAGAAAAATTAAATAAATAAAAATATTGAATAAATAAATATTAGCAGCAACTGTGTGAAAAGAAGATTATTTTTAGTAAGGAAGAAAAGATAGAGAAGTATTTTCTAATTTTGGTCCCACCCATACATTTTTTCTGCTGATCAGTTTTCCATTCAAATCATTTCCCACTATTTCTGAATAATATTATATATTTCAAGAAAAACACATTGTAAGAAAGTCTAAATGAAAAAAAGAAAAAAAAATACAAAGTGACAGAAGAAATTAGTTTAGTTTTCTTCTTGGGTGAAACATCAACAAATATTTATGTGTTGAAGAAAATAAAAAAATTTAAATTGCACTAAAATATATCACTGGCTCTTTACTGAGTCATGTTTGGTTTAATTTACTTTGATATTTAATAATAATAATAATAATAATAATAAATTTAAAAACAAGTTAAGTTTACTCTCATCCAAATAAAAATAAAATAAGTAAAAATAATAGATAAATAAACATTATTAGCAACTGTGTCAAAATAACACTATTTAAAAAATAATAATAATTTTAAAAGATTTAAAGAAAGATTTGTTGTGGAGAATGAAGTGCTAGTAATATTGGATTAATGTCAGTGTTTTTGTTTTGACTGTGAAACAAACTGCTGTTAAACTCACACTCTCACGATTCTAGTATTGAAATTAATTAACAAAAGAATTAATAAATCAAACTGGATGATATCTAATATTTGTTAATAAAATTTAATGAAAACAACATGACAAAATGAAATGTTACCTGAAATAAAATAAATATTTCCTTATCAACTAGAACTTGTGAAACCAACCTCTGACCTTTTACATTGATATTGGCACAAACCATTAGATAACGGGGGTGTTATGGAATATTTATGGTTTTAATATAAATGAGGGAGAGGGGAAAGGAAAATGATATCCTTACAGATTATACATACACACATATACACAGACATACATTTAAAATAAAATTTTAAATCTATTTAAATATGCCCCAATACGAAGAAAAATTAAATAAATAAAAATACTGAATAAATAAATATTAGCAGCAACTGGGTGAAAAGAAGATTATTTTTAGTAACGAAGAAAAGATAGAGAAGTATTTTCTAATTTTGTTCCCACCCATACATTTTTTCTGCTGATCAGTTTTCCATTCAAATCATTTCCCACTATTTCTGAATAATATTATATATTTCAAGAAAAACACATTGTAAGAAAGTCTAAATGAAAAGAAAGAAAAAATACAAAGTGACAGAAGAAATTAGTTTAGTTTTCTTCTTGGGTGAAACATCAACAAATATTTATGTGTTAAAGAGAATAATTTTTTTTAAATTGTACTAAAATATATCACTGGCTCTTTACTGAGTCATGTATGGTTTAATTTACTTTGATATTTAATAATAATAATAATAATAATAATAATAATAATAATAATAATAAATTTAAAACCATGTTAAGTTTACTCTCATCCAAATAAAAATAAAATAAGTAAAAATAATAAATAAATAAACATTATTAGCAACTGTGTCAAAATAACACTATTTAAAAAATAATAATAATTTTAAAAGATTTAAAGAAAGATTTGTTGTGGAGAATGAAGTGCTAGTAATATTGTATTACTGTCAGTGTTTTTTGTTTTGACTGTGAAACAAACTAATATTAAACTCACACTCTCACGATTCTAGTATTGAAATTAATTAACAAAAGAATTAATAAATCAAACTGGATGATATCTAATATTTGTTAATAAAATTTAATGAAAACAACATGACAAAATGAAATGTTACCTGAAATAAAATAAATATTTCCTTATCAACTAGAACTTGTGAAACCAGCCTCTGACCTTTTACATTGATATTGGCACAAACCATTAGATAACGGGGGTGTTATGGAATATTTATGGTTTTAATATAAATGAAGGAGAGGGGAAAGGAAAATGATATCCTTACAGATTATACATACACACATATACACAGACATACATTTAAAATAAAATTTTAAATCTATTTAAATATGCCCCAATACGAAGAAAAATTAAATAAATAAAAATATTAAATAAATAAATATTAGCAGCAACTGTGTGAAAAGAAGATTATTTTTAGTAACGAAGAAAAGATAGAGAAGTATTTTCTAATTTTGGTCCCACCCATACATTTTTTCTGCTGATCAGTTTTCCATTCAAATCATTTCCCACTACTTCTGAATAATATTATATATTTCAAGAAAAACACATTGTAAGAAAGTCTAAATGAAAAGAAAGAAAAAATACAAAGTGACAGAAGAAATTAGTTTAGTTTTCTTCTTGGGTGAAACATCAACAAATATTTATGTGTTGAAGAAAATAAAAAAATTTAAATTGTACTAAAATATATCACTGGCTCTTTACTGAGTCATGTTTGGTTTAATTTACTTTGATATTTAATAATAATAATAATAATAATAATAATAATAATAAATTTAAAATCAAGTTAAGTTTACTCTCATCCAAATAAAAATAAAATAAGTAAAAATAATAAATAAATAAACATTATTAGCAACTGTGTCAAAATAACACTATTTAAAAAATAATAATAATTTTAAAAGATTTAAAGAAAGATTTGTTGTGGAGAATGAAGTGCTAGTAATATTGGATTACAGTCAGTGTTTTTGTTTTGACTGTGAAACAAACTGCTGTTAAACTCACACTCTCACGATTCTAGTATTGAAATTAATTAACAAAAGAATTAATAAATCAAATTGGATGATATCTAATATTTGTTAATAAAATTTAATGAAAACTACATGACAAAATGAAATGTTACCTGAAATAAAATAAATATTTCCTTATCAACTAGAACTTGTGAAACCAACCTCTGACCTTTTACATTGATATTGGCACAAACCATTAGATAACGGGGGTGTTATGGAATATTTACGGTTTTAATATAAATGAGTGAGAGGGGAAAGGAAAATGATATCCTTACAGATTATACATACACACATATACACAGACATACATTTAAAATAAAATTTTAAATCTATTTAAATATGCCCCAATACGAAGAAAAATTAAATAAATAAAAATATTGAATAAATAAATATTAGCAGCAACTGTGTGAAAAGAAGATTATTTTTAGTAACGAAGAAAAGATAGAGAAGTATTTTCTAATTTTGTTCCCACCCATACATTTTTTCTGCTGATCAGTTTTCCATTCAAATCATTTCCCACTATTTCTGAATAATATTATATATTTCAAGAAAAACACATTGTAAGAAAGTCTAAATGAAAAGAAAGAAAAAATACAAAGTGACAGAAGAAATTAGTTTAGTTTTCTTCTTGGGTGAAACATCAACAAATATTTATGTGTTAAAGAGAATAAAATTTTTTAAATTGTACTAAAATATATCACTGGCTCTTTACTGAGTCATGTATGGTTTAATTTACTTTGATATTTAATAATAATAATAATAATAATAATAATAATAATAATAAATTTAAAACCATGTTAAGTTTACTCTCATCCATATAAAAATAAAATAAGTAAAAATAATAGATAAATAAACATTATTAGCAACTGTGTCAAAATAACACTATTTAAAAAATAATAATAATTTTAAAAGATTTAAAGAAAGATTTGTTGTGGAGAATGAAGTGCTAGTAATATTGGATTACAGTCAGTGTTTTTGTTTTGACTGTGAAACAAACTGCTGTTAAACTCACACTCTCACGATTCTAGTATTGAAATTAATTAACAAAAGAATTAATAAATCAAATTGGATGATATCTAATATTTGTTAATAAAATTTAATGAAAACTACATGACAAAATGAAATGTTACCTGAAATAAAATAAATATTTCCTTATCAACTAGAACTTGTGAAACCAACCTCTGACCTTTTACATTGATATTGGCACAAACCATTAGATAACGGGGGTGTTATGGAATATTTATGGTTTTAATATAAATGAGGTAGAGGGGAAAGGAAAATGATATCCTTACAGATTATACATACACACATATACACAGACATACATTTAAAATAAAATTTTAAATCTATTTAAATATGCCCCAATACGAAGAAAAATTAAATAAATAAAAATATTGAATAAATAAATATTAGCAGCAACTGTGTGAAAAGAAGATTATTTTTAGTAACGAAGAAAAGATAGAGAAGTATTTTCTAATTTTGTTCCCACCCATACATTTTTTCTGCTGATCAGTTTTCCATTCAAATCATTTCCCACTATTTCTGAATAATATTATATATTTCAAGAAAAACACATTGTAAGAAAGTCTAAATGAAAAGAAAGAAAAAATACAAAGTGACAGAAGAAATTAGTTTAGTTTTCTTCTTGGGTGAAACATCAACAAATATTTATGTGTTGAAGAAAATAAAAAAATTTAAATTGTACTAAAATATATCACTGGCTCTTTACTGAGTCATGTTTGGTTTAATTTACTTTGATATTTTAATAATAATAATAATAATAATAATAATAATAATAATAATAATAATAAATTTAAAATCAAGTTAAGTTTACTCTCATCCAAATAAAAATAAAATAAGTAAAAATAATAGATAAATAAACATTATTAGCAACTGTGTCAAAATAACACTATTTAAAAAATAATAATAATTTTAAAAGATTTAAAGAAAGATTTGTTGTGGAGAATGAAGTGCTAGTAATATTGGATTAATGTCAGTGTTTTTGTTTTGACTGTGAAACAAACTGCTGTTAAACTCACACTCTCACGATTCTAGTATTGAAATTAATTAACAAAAGAATTAATAAATCAAACTGGATGATATCTAATATTTGTTAATAAAATTTAATGAAAACAACATGACAAAATGAAATGTTACCTGAAATAAAATAAATATTTCCTTATCAACTAGAACTTGTGAAACCAACCTCTGACCTTTTACATTGATATTGGCACAAACCATTAGATAACGGGGGTGTTATGGAATATTTATGGTTTTAATATAAATGAGGGAGAGGGGAAAGGAAAATGATATCCTTACAGATTATACATACACACATATACACAGACATACATTTAAAATAAAATTTTAAATCTATTTAAATATGCCCCAATACGAAGAAAAATTAAATAAATAAAAATATTGAATAAATAAATATTAGCAGCAACTGTGTGAAAAGAAGATTATTTTTAGTAACGAAGAAAAGATAGAGAAGTATTTTCTAATTTTGTTCCCACCCATACATTTTTTCTGCTGATCAGTTTTCCATTCAAATCATTTCCCACTATTTCGGAATAATATTATATATTTCAAGAAAAACACATTGTAAGAAATTCTAAATGAAAAGAAAGAAAAAATACAAAGTGACAGAAGAAATTAGTTTAATTTTCTTCTTGGGTGAAACATCAACAAATATTTATGTGTTGAAGAAAATAAAAAAATTTAAATTGCACTAAAATATATCACTGGCTCTTTACTGAGTCATGTTTGGTTTAATTTACTTTGATATTTAATAATAATAATAATAATAATAATAAATTTAAAATCAAGTTAAGTTTACTCTCATCCAAATAAAAATAAAATAAGTAAAAATAATAGATAAATAAACATTATTAGCAACTGTGTCAAAATAACACTATTTAAAAAATAATAATAATTTTAAAAGATTTAAAGAAAGATTTGTTGTGGAGAATGAAGTGCTAGTAATATTGGATTAATGTCAGTGTTTTTGTTTTGACTGTGAAACAAACTGCTGTTAAACTCACACTTTCACGATTCTAGTATTGAAATTAATTAACAAAAGAATTAATAAATCAAACTGGATGATATCTAATATTTGTTAATAAAATTTAATGAAAACTACATGACAAAATGAAATGTTACCTGAAATAAAATAAATATTTCCTTATCAACTAGAACTTGTGAAACCAACCTCTGACCTTTTACATTGATATTGGCACAAACCATTAGATAACGGAGGTGTTATGGAATATTTATGGTTTTAATATAAATGAGGGAGAGGGGAAAGGAAAATGATATCCTTACAGATTATACATAAACACATATACACAGACATACATTTAAAATAAAATTTTAAATCTATTTAAATATGCCCCAATACGAAGAAAAATTAAATAAATAAAAATATTGAATAAATAAATATTAGCAGCAACTGTGTGAAAAGAAGATTATTTTTAGTAACGAAGAAAAGATAGAGAAGTATTTTCTAATTTTGTTCCCACCCATACATTTTTTCTGCTGATCAGTTTTCCATTCAAATCATTTCCCACTATTTCTGAATAATATTATATATTTCAAGAAAAACACATTGTAAGAAAGTCTAAATGAAAAGAAAGAAAAAATACAAAGTGACAGAAGAAATTAGTTTAGTTTTCTTCTTGGGTGAAACATCAACAAATATTTATGTGTTAAAGAAAATAAAAATTTTTTAAATTGTACTAAAATATATCACTGGCTCTTTACTGAGTCATGTATGGTTTTATTTACTTTGATATTTAATAATAATAATAATAATAATAATAATAATAATAATAATAATAATAAATTTGAAACCATGTTAAGTTTACTCTCATCCAAATAAAAATAAAATAAGTAAAAATAATAAATAAATAAACATTATTAGCAACTGTGTCAAAATAACACTATTTAAAAAATAATAATAATTTTAAAAGATTTAAAGAAAGATTTGTTGTGGAGAATGAAGTGCTAGTAATATTGGATTACAGTCAGTGTTTTTGTTTTGACTGTGAAACAAACTGCTGTTAAACTCACACTCTCACGATTCTAGTATTGAAATTAATTAACAAAAGAATTAATAAATCAAATTGGATGATATCTAATATTTGTTAATAAAATTTAATGAAAACTACATGACAAAATGAAATGTTACCTGAAATAAAATAAATATTTCCTTATCAACTAGAACTTGTGAAACCAACCTCTGACCTTTTACATTGATATTGGCACAAACCATTAGATAACGGGGTGTTATGGAATATTTATGGTTTTAATATAAATGAGGTAGAGGGGAAAGGAAAATGATATCCTTACAGATTATACATACACACATATACACAGACATACATTTAAAATAAAATTTTAAATCTATTTAAATATGCCCCAATACGAAGAAAAATTAAATAAATAAAAATATTGAATAAATAAATATTAGCAGCAACTGTGTGAAAAGAAGATTATTTTTAGTAACGAAGAAAAGATAGAGAAGTATTTTCTAATTTTGTTCCCACCCATACATTTTTTCTGCTGATCAGTTTTCCATTCAAATCATTTCCCACTATTTCTGAATAATATTATATATTTCAAGAAAAACACATTGTAAGAAAGTCTAAATGAAAAGAAAGAAAAAATACAAAGTGACAGAAGAAATTAGTTTAGTTTTCTTCTTGGGTGAAACATCAACAAATATTTATGTGTTGAAGAAAATAAAAAAATTTAAATTGTACTAAAATATATCACTGGCTCTTTACTGAGTCATGTTTGGTTTAATTTACTTTGATATTTTTAATAATAATAATAATAATAATAATAATAATAAATTTAAAACCATGTTAAGTTTACTCTCATCCATATAAAAATAAAATAAGTAAAAATAATAAATAAATAAACATTATTAGCAACTGTGTCAAAATAACACTATTTAAAAAATAATAATAATTTTAAAAGATTTAAAGAAAGATTTGTTGTGGAGAATGAAGTGCTAGTAATATTGGATTACAGTCAGTGTTTTTGTTTTGACTGTGAAACAAACTGCTGTTAAACTCACACTCTCACGATTCTAGTATTGAAATTAATTAACAAAAGAATTAATAAATCAAATTGGATGATATCTAATATTTGTTAATAAAATTTAATGAAAACTACATGACAAAATGAAATGTTACCTGAAATAAAATAAATATTTCCTTATCAACTAGAACTTGTGAAACCAACCTCTGACCTTTTACATTGATATTGGCACAAACCATTAGATAACGGGGGTGTTATGGAATATTTATGGTTTTAATATAAATGAGGTAGAGGGGAAAGGAAAATGATATCCTTACAGATTATACATACACACATATACACAGACATACATTTAAAATAAAATTTTAAATCTATTTAAATATGCCCCAATACGAAGAAAAATTAAATAAATAAAAATATTGAATAAATAAATATTAGCAGCAACTGTGTGAAAAGAAGATTATTTTTAGTAACGAAGAAAAGATAGAGAAGTATTTTCTAATTTTGTTCCCACCCATACATTTTTTCTGCTGATCAGTTTTCCATTCAAATCATTTCCCACTATTTCTGAATAATATTATATATTTCAAGAAAAACACATTGTAAGAAAGTCTAAATGAAAAGAAAGAAAAAATACAAAGTGACAGAAGAAATTAGTTTAGTTTTCTTCTTGGGTGAAACATCAACAAATATTTATGTGTTGAAGAAAATAAAAAAATTTAAATTGTACTAAAATATATCACTGGCTCTTTACTGAGTCATGTTTGGTTTAATTTACTTTGATATTTAATAATAATAATAATAATAATAATAATAATAATAATAAATTTAAAATCAAGTTAAGTTTACTCTCATCCAAATAAAAATAAAATAAGTAAAAATAATAGATAAATAAACATTATTAGCAACTGTGTCAAAATAACACTATTTAAAAAATAATAATAATTTTAAAAGATTTAAAGAAAGATTTGTTGTGGAGAATGAAGTGCTAGTAATATTGGATTAATGTCAGTGTTTTTGTTTTGACTGTGAAACAAACTGCTGTTAAACTCACACTCTCACGATTCTAGTATTGAAATTAATTAACAAAAGAATTAATAAATCAAACTGGATGATATCTAATATTTGTTAATAAAATTTAATGAAAACAACATGACAAAATGAAATGTTACCTGAAATAAAATAAATATTTCCTTATCAACTAGAACTTGTGAAACCAACCTCTGACCTTTTACATTGATATTGGCACAAACCATTAGATAATGGGACTGTTATGGAATATTTATGGTTTTAATATAAATGGTGAGAGGTTATGGAATATTTATGGTTTTAATTTATAAATGAGAGAGAGGGGAAAGGAAAATGATATCCTTACAGATTATAGATATACACATATACGCAGACATACATTTAAAATAAAATTTTAAATCTATTTCAATTTGCCCCAGTACGAAGAAAAATTAAATAAATAAAAATATTGAATAAATAAATATTAGCAGCAACTGTGTGAAAAGAAGATTATTTTTAGTAACGAAGAAAAGATAGAGAAGTATTTTCTAATTTTGGTCCCACCCATACATTTTTTCTGCTGATCAGTTTTCCATTCAAATCATTTCCCACTACTTCTGAATAATATTATATATTTCAAGAAAAACACATTGTAAGAAAGTCTAAATGAAAAGAAAGAAAAAATAAAAAATGACAGAAGAAATTAGTTTAGTTTTCTTCTTGGGTAAAACATCAACAAATATTTATGTGTTAAAGAAAATTAAAAAATTTAAATTGTACTAAAATATATCACTGGCTCTTTACTGAGTCATGTATGGTTTAATTTACTTTGATATTTATTAATAATAATAATAATAATAATAATAATAATAATAATAAATTTAAAACCATGTTAAGTTTACTCTCATCCATATAAAAATAAAATAAGTAAAAATAATAAATAAATAAACATTATTAGCAACTGTGTCAAAATAACACTATTTAAAAATTAATATTAATTTTAAAAGATTTAAAGAAAGATTTGTTGTGGAGAATGAAGTGCTAGTAATGTTGGATTACAGTCAGTGTTTTTGTTTTGACTGTGAAACAAACTGCTATTAAACTCACACTCTCACGATTCTAGTATTGAAATTAATTAACAAAAGAATTAATAAATCAAACTGGATGATATCTAATATTTGTTAATAAAATTTAATGAAAACAACATGACAAAATGAAATGTTACCTGAAATAAAATAAATATTTCCTTATCAACTAGAACTTGTGAAACCAACCTCTGACCTTTTACATTGATATTGGCACAAACCATTAGATAACGGGGCTGTTATGGAATATTTATGGTTTTAATATAAATGAGTGAGAGGGGAAAGGAAAATGATATCCTTACAATCAGATAACAGGGGTGTTATGGAATATTTATGGTTTTAATATAAGTGAGGGAGAGGGGAAAGGAAATTATACATATACACATATACACACATATATACATTTAAAATAACGTTTTAAATCTATTTAAATATGCCCCAATACGAAGAAAAATTAAATAAATAAAAATATTGTTTAAATAAATATTAGCAGCAACTAGGTGATAGTAAAAATTATTTTTAGTAACAAAGAAAAGATAGAGAAGTATTTTCTAATTTTGTTCTCACCCATACATTTTTTCTTCTGATTAGTTTTCCATTCAAATCATTTCCCACTATTTCTGAATAATACTATATCTGTGAAATTGAATGCTATTGATTAAAACATTTTGTTAGTTTTCTAATTTCTATTTTCTTCTATTTCACTTTTCACATGTACCTTTTTATATCTGCTATTCAGTTTCATATTCAAATTTTCCACCCTAGGTATTTTCTATGTAGTTTAATTTTCTAGCGGTGTAGAATATCAGCTAATATTTATCTTTGTTCAAGGAAAAAAAGTTAAATAAAAATAAACATATGTTAATATAATAATAATAATAATAATAATAATAAGGATTAATAAAAAAAAATAATAATTAAATAAATAAATAAAAATAAACAGAATTTTTTTTCCATATTGACTATGAAATTGAATGTAATTGATTAAAACATTCTATTACAGTGGTAAAAAAGTTTAAACTAAACAAGTACAGCAATAAATATATAATATAATATGTGCCATTATGTACTTCATAATAATAATAATAAGATTTTACATTTAATAAATGATAATAATAAAAAAAAATTCAAAAAAAAAAAATTCAAAGAGAGATTATAAAGATTATTGTCATGAAAAATGAAATATTAGCACTACTGCATTACACTGAATATTTTTCTTTTTTATTAAAATGAAACTCTCATGACTGATGGAATATTAAAATTAATTAATAAACAATGAAAGCATTAACAAATATGATGTGGATAATAATCTAATATTGGTTAATAAAATTTAATGAAGATAACATAAGAAAATGAATCATTACCTGAAATAAAATAAATTCTTTCTCATCAACTGTAACTTGTCAAACTGAAACCAACATTTGACCTTAGACCTTGATGTTGGTAGAACCCACTGATGTTTTATTATTATTTTCCAACTGAAATTTTATTTTTATTTATTTATTCTTTTATCCTGGCTGAGATATAAATTGAGGTATTGAACCATTTATCAGTCCTACAGAAATCAAGAGAATTCAGAAAACCAATCAATTTTGAAATTATTTGTTTCAGTTTACTTTCATTTTAATTTATTACTCTGACTAAAAAAACTATCAGTATTTTTAAGTATTTTAAGTTAATTATTAATGATCAAATAGTCACTGCTATAGAAGTTTTTAATCTGTTTTTGTTAAATAATTTCATAATATATCTTATATTTCAAGTAAAGATTCAGTCTATATCCAGAAATCTAAACCATCTCTGGTCTCAAGTTTGCCAGATAAACCACTCAGTATCTCTGAATGTAAATGAAAATAAAAAAAAACACAAAAAAAAAACACACAATCTAATCAAACTTTTTAAAATAAATAAATAAATAAATAAATACATAAATAACAAAAAATTAACAACCCATAAATAAATAATAATAATAAATAAATATGTTGTTGAAAATATTTATATTCTGTATGTGAAATACACCTGTGTACAGGAGATGACAGACTGTAATTTAGTGGTTGGATTTGTGCAGAAACACAACAGATCAGAGGATCAATTCTATTCATTTCCTAGCAATTATCAACAGGATTTTTTTCTGGAGGGAAGTGCACTGTGCATCAGTGATGAGATTTTTTGGGGAGGTAATGATGGTGTGATTGTCTTATTTTTAATTTTTTTAATTTAATTTGTTCAAAAACATTTTGTATTATTTCCATTGAATTTGCCAAGTTTATTTCGAAAACAACGAAACAAAGTTTTTTTTTTTTTTTTAAATTTTTCACTAATATTAAAATAACTGATATTCCAAACAAAATAGTCAATATAACTATGGATGATTGTATTTCTGTTCCTTTATTTTCAAAAATATGCTGTTAGTATGTCTATATTATATTGGTAGTCAGGGATTATTTATAGAGTGAAGTAATTTTGACTACTATTACAGAATTAGTGTGAACTAGTGAAAACGTTTGTGAGCCCATAATTAAATATTTCAGTTACAGGTTATGTTGTTGTTTAATGATGGTTTAATGTGCTAAGAGAAACTGTAAACTTGACAAATATGCAGATGAATATCATTACATGTTTGAAAGTAATGATCCTGTATTATGAAATGCAAGAAAAGGTAAATCAGATAAATACATAAGACATCCTAATATATTTTCATATAATAATTCATTTAATAGCAAAAATATGTTTATATTAAAAAGGTTATGTTTTGTTAAAAGAACTATATCTCAGAGAGTGTGTCTTCCACGTTAAACTTCTACGTATGTGCATTTTAATTTTGTTATTATGTACAAATATATTTATGAAAAGAAATTAACACTAACATAAATTACTACACTTAACGAATATATAACGTTTACAGAATTTCCTTATTTCCTAAATTCTGACAGTACATGCAAAGTCTGGCTTCAGGCATACAAAGCCTCCTCTGTGTATGCATTTAAACTGTCTGTAAAGGGTATGGCTGCGTTAGGTACATGAAAAAGGAGGTGCTTTTACTAGATAGTTCACAATGGCTGTATGAAGAACCTGAGCTCTCAGTGTTTCTTCATCTCTAATCCTAACCACTTCACGTTCTCGAGCTTTTAGTTTTTCTTGCAGACAAGCAATTTCCCTGTCTTTCTCTTTAACTATCTGTCGATGCTTCAACATTTCATCTGCAGAAAAAAAAATAATAATAATAATTTAAAAAAAAATCTCTGAATCGGGTATCATTTGAAAGGACTGAGAGACACTGAGATTGATACAGATTTGTATTCTTATAATTTTGCTCCTTTATATCGATCTGATAAACAGATTGCCAGACCAAATTTAAAATCATAAAGATAAAGATTATGCTGTATATTGTAAAAAGATTACACAATTTACTTATCAGAAATACTAATTTAAAACATTTTTTATATATACATCACACAATATATTATGTGCTTTTTCTCATCTGTATGAATTGCAACAATATTGTTATATGAAGAACTTGGCAATAACAGATGTGTAGTCATTAAATTGAGTTTGGTAAATACTTATTTATTGTTTGACGAGAAGTCGGATGAAAATACAAAATGAAATCTGAAACACTAATTATTTTAACTGAATTTCTTTTTTATAAGCAGTACTGAATTGTCTGGCTTTTTGGTGCTTTTGGTTTTCTCTTCCTATCCTTAACTATTTTTTTTCTAATTTTGTTTTAATTAGTTTTTTCTGTTTCATATTTTTCAATTTTTTGTGTTATTCTTCATAGTTTAGTGGGATTTTCTCCTCTTATTTATTCTCCTTTTTCATTTTTTTAAAATCTTCTTTTTTTGCATAGTAATAAACTTGCATGACACTTCTTTGTCAACCTTTGAGAGTTTATTAGTACTTTGCATCAGATATTATTTATAGAGTGAAGTAATTTAAGAAAACGTGTTAGGTGAAGTTATCAACATTGCAATGATTAGCAATGACTATTAATACAGAATTAGTGTGAACTAGTGCAAAAGTTTGTGAGTCTATAATTAAGTATTTCAGTTATGGGACAAATGATGATACTGTAATGATAAGGAAAGATTAAAACATAGAAAAAGTCATAACTCTTATTGTTCACAGAAACCAAATATTGAAAATTTGATAAAAAAAACGTTTCCATCTCACTAACCGATATAATCTCCTTCAGCAATCAGACATTAATGAACTTGATATCTCACTGATGATTCAGGTTTTTGATGATGTCATTGTAGTGATGTGTATAACATTTTTGCAAACAAAAACATTAAGCAGTGAAAAACCTAATAAACATATTTTTCTTAAGTTGCACTCCAGATAATAATTTTTACTTGATGATCAAATTTATTAAGGGACCTGAACATTGAGAATGTCCCTACATACCATCACACTGAGATCCTTTGAGTTTCAGTTCGGCCTGAAGATGAGTCAGTTTTTCTTTGAGATCATAAATCTCTTCTTGCTGATTCTTGTATTTCCTCTCGAGATCTTCACACTGCAACAATGAAGATTACATCAGAAATAACTGAAAATAACTACTGAACTAGTTATTATATAATGGAAAAGATTAGGTTGTTTATCTTATCTAGTTCACTGAATTCATTGTGATATGCTTAACAATGATGAGGTTCAAGTTATTTTTTATTATCCTTCAAGAGTTTTATTTGTTGCAGGGACCCAATGTTTTTTAATAATAAAGACGCACAATAACACAGCAAAACTGTTACTGGTATATTTACCAACATAATTGTTACATTAAACCCTTTTCAAAGTTATTTCAAAAACAGATATTTAATTTAATTTCTCCTTTACTGAATACTTCTTAAATGTTGTTATTGTAAACAAACAATAGTTTTTATGTAAAAAATTAAGAGCATTAAGCTAATTAAAGTGAAATAAACTGAATATGTCTAATAATGTTTTACCTTCATTCTAAGCTGTTTGTTTTTATCATTACTCTCAGACAACTCTCTCAGTAGTTTCATTTCCTCTGTGGCTCTGTTCTGAAATAATTTGTAACTCAAATTTCAAATCTTTCCACTAAAATCAAAACATAATAATTTTGTTTTAGTCATGAAGGCGAACTTCCAAAGACAGAGTTTGTCTTATAATTATTAACCAAAAGGAAATAAATTATTTGACACTGCAGATGTTAATTTTGTGTTCCTATCAAAGCAATATTACTGACTGTGATCACATGAAATAAAAGAAGTTAAACGCTTGTCTCTCTTAAGTATATTTTCACACAGAAAGCATAACACAAAAAAATCTGAGAATTAGTTTAAATGCCTGTTTATAAAATCTGTTTTTCTTATGGACAGATGTTTATAATGGAATAATACACAAGATAAAAACAGGCTTCATAAATGATGGTAAAGTTTTTTTTATAATTCATGAATAAATAATGTTTAATATTATTATTTATTTTTTGTAAATTTATGACTGAAAAAATGAACTGTTTCACCTCTTTCTCTGTTTCTGCTATTTTGTGTTTTAAACAAGCTGTAACTGAGTCCTGGTCACGAAGTCTATGTTCAGCTAATGCCAACTCTGATTCTGTCATAGACAATCTGTAAAACAGTAAATATTACTGAAATAAAATATTAAATACTTCATCTAATAAAACAAATCATATTTATTATAATGAAAAAAGAAAAAGAAAATAAACAAAAATAAAATAACATTGAAAGAAACATAACATCTGCCTCCATAAAGTCCAATAATGAAAACAAAATCACAAGGAACAGCAAATACATTTATTTAATAAACTGACCGAAGAATCTGTTGTAACGGGTTTTCTGAGTATTAATATTAAAGTGTGCTGTCTTATTAAACAAACTTTTGAATTTTTCAACTAACTTAGCTGCAAGAGAATTGAAGTCTTTTTTCTTTTCTTCCAAAGCTTCCTGTAACATTGAAATCGTGTGGGCTGAACATCTGAAAAAGCAAAAATAAAAAAAAAAAAAAATTAATTTCTCTTTAAGAAAATGTCCACAATTCAGGCTTCATAATAAAATAAGAGAAAACCTCGATTAACTATTTATCAATTTCAAATTAAATATTCGACTTTTTGTCACCAAATTATTCTCGCAAAATTCTACAGTATATCTGGTTAATATTGTTTTCAACAATGGCTTATCAAAATGATTGTTAGGTGAATGATATTTCCTGTCTGAGATAAAACACTAGTGAATTATGTGAGCAGATATGCTTTCTAAAATTCTTATCTCAGTCTCAAGAGTATTTCAGTATAAAAAAAAAATATTATTTCGTTTTGCCTTTTTGCTTTGAATACAAGATCTTCTTGACAATCATTGGTATTTATTAAATCACATATCTGAAAATAAAAACACAAGATTACAACAATTAATTTATGTACATAGAAATAATAACAAAGGCACTCTATGGTTGTGTCTAATGCAAATAAACTAAGGAAATATATGGAGGCATCTGCAACTGTTCTAGAACATATTCCCTTCCCTTTTATTAAATATACAGAAATTCCCTCAAAGATGGCGTAAAATGAATCTATATACATCCTGAGTTTTAAACTTTTCTCAGGGGTGGACTGCAGAAACCCAAAACTTAGGCATAATGCTAAACATTTTCTGGATACCACTGTAATAATGCTTTAGTAAAGAAAGAGACAAATATCGAAAAATCATATGTTCACAGTAAAAAATACTATCTGTTCAGAAATCTTTTAATAAGAAACACTTGTAATAAAGATTTATGGTGAATTATTAAATTAAAAAAAAATCCATCAAATACAATTGAAGGTTTTCTTTCTTTTTTCTGTCATGGCTGTTTCATGTAACAGTAAAAAAGAAATTGCAGATACCTGTGTACATTTGTCCACTTCAGTCTGCTTGATATGTCTGGTCAGTGTTCTTGTTTGTTTTGTATATTCATCAGTTAACAGCTGTCGATCTGCATTATTGGATATAGCAGTCTCTGAAAGAACAATTAGCTAATTTTTAATTTAATTTAATTTTTTTTAATACCACAAGACATATATAAAATCAATTTTTTAATTTTGTATAACCTCACATTTTGTAATTCAAAGAAGAAGTAAGATTAATGTAGAGTTTTTTGTATTCCTAATCCTTTAGACTTAAACAATTCTAGATTTGCATTTCATCACAATTTGTAATTTAAAGAAGAACTTTGTTTTTTAGATTTTCATAATATAAACCCTTTAGACTTTTACAATTCTACATATTCATTTTATTACAATTTGTAATTTGAGTAGGAAAAAAATATTTCAGGTTTTCATATTCTAAACCCTTTAGACTTTTAGAATTAATGGACACACAATAAAGTTTCAAGACTTACTAGCATATATGAGTTGGTGTATTCTAATTATAAAATAAATATTTATTTTAAAATAGCTGAACATATTTCACTAAGTCATGTGGTAACGTGATTTTTTTATGTATGTAACATAAGTAAACATTTTCTAATCTCTCACAAAAAATGTTTGAATATTTCACTTGTAACAAACCTATAGATTTGAGAACATCTGATGGGATGTTGTTGCCAGCCAGCTCCAGTCTACTCAAAGTTTTATTAGTTTTTAGCATCTCAAGCATAGCACATCCACCCAAAAGTCCAATATTGTTCCATCGCAAGTCTAAAAAAAATGAAATCGTCTAAGTAAACCAGATGTTGGTTTTTTTCTGACATTTACTATTCTCCAGTTAAAAACAATATATAATTTAAAAAAAAAGAAAAAAGAAATGAACAAAAATGGTTGGGTATGTAATCATGGCCAGATTTAAGTAGAGGCCTATGTTAATATCATTTAAATTTTTATATAATAAAATAATATACTAAAACAGGGCCTATAAAGCTTATTGTAAATCAGTACTTCTCTGCTTGTTTCTGTGTGTGTGTTATGCTTGTCTTCTTTTCAGGTTTAGCTCATGTTAATGAAATAAAAATATATTTCAAACCTAATGTGTTAAGTAAGTAAAGAAAATGATTTTATTACCTAATGCTTTCAGGCAACAGTTCCATTTGAGATTTGCTGCTAATTCTGCTGCACCTCCATGGTTAATCTGATTGTTTCTCAAGTCCAGTTCCTGGAGATTCCTGTTACAGCCCAAAGCACTACAGAAAACAGCAAAAGAATCTTCCAGCATGCCTAGAGCATTCCATTTAAGACATAAACTGAAACAAAATGGCAACATTTAACAATAAAGAATATTAAAACAAATGTCATTGTTACAAGCAGATTATCATTTAATCGAAAAGAGGAGAAATGACCAGCCGAATATTCCTACCATATATTCCATATAACACTAATGAACTTACACTGAAGAAAAGTTTCAGTAAATTAACAAGAAAGAAAAATACAAAAGGTTTGATAAAGTTTAACTAACAAACCTTGTCAAAGTGTTATTTTTCTGTAGCATCTTTCCAACTGCTTCAGCTCCTGAACCATGAATATTATTACCCTGAAAAAAAAAAAGACAGAAAAAAAACTAAATAATTCAAAAAACAATTACTTTTTATTTTTTTAAATCTATGTACTATAAAATCTTGTCTGGAAACCAACCCCCCAAATTCTCTATGGCATGTAAATAACCTAAAAAAACCCACTAATTTCCAGACAACAATCAACATTTACCAAACCCAAACAACATTCTGTCTGTACTTAATATCACCACTCTGTTCAGGGAAGGGGAGGAAAATCATGTAACTGGTCTTAACATAATTTTGTGATAATGTATTGTAATGACATAATACAAAAATTAAATGATCTTTAAGTCATATTTAATTAAAGGTTAGTTTATTTTTTTTATCCTAATAAATATCTATATTGCATTTCAAGTAATGCATAACTTTTAAAAATAAAAATAAATACATTACACAAATTACAATTTACTACTGAATTTTCACAAAACTATACCTTCAGATCCAGCTTCTTGCAATACGAGTTGATGGAAAGTCCATGACAAATTTCCCTGATTGCTGAAAGAAAAAAAAAAATCTGTTGTTGAAAGTTTTTTCAAATTTAATATGAAATGAAATATTAATATTAACTTGGGATGAAAATTTATATACAAACAAACATACAAACACAAATAAATAATATATAATATACATATTGCACTGAAACAAAAGTTTGTAACATTTTCACGTATGACTTAAATATACGACATATTCTGAAATGTAAACAAAATGGCACAAAATATATGGCTGATTAAAACTATGTACAGATATCTCTAGAATATCTTTAATTCCAACCCAGTAAAAATAATGCATATATACAAATACTAATATATTCTCCTTCATGTGGCAATGTTATATTTTAAATTAAATTTCAAAAGGTTAATGTTGTATAGTTTTGTTTTAGCTTAATCATTTTCCACGTGATTTTCTGTTTACCTGTCTCTGACTAAAACTGATGAAGATTTGTAATTCATTAGAAGTTAACAGATAATATAAACTCATCCTTAGTGATGCCTGTGATGCCTGTAGACTACCATAGTTCATAAATGTGGGTAAAACAAGAACAAAACAAAGCACAAAAATGTTTAAGAGAATAAAACTGTGTACCCAAATCCTGCAGTGTTAGCATCAAGCCTGAATACCCATACTGCTATGCTGTAGATAACACATAAATAAATGGATGCATGTGTAGAAACAATGATAAATAAAAAAAGGAAATATTTTGTTTTATATTTAAATTATGAAAAAATTATGAAAATTATGTTATTACCATCTTGATTCAACATGCAGTCTGAAAACTTTATTTCAACGTAGGTGTGGTCACATGACAACAGCTTTCCAAGTTCTGCACAGGTTTTATCTGACAGACAGTTAGCAGATAAATCAAGTACAGCTTTGTCACAACATAAACTGTTAAACAAAACAACAATTTAAAACAACAACAACAGTTTTGATTGTTTCAAATTAAAACATTACTGTATAATACTTTATAAACTTTATAATTGTTATTTTTTCTCTGTGACTCTCTTTAACTCTCTCTCATTCTTGCAATCTTGAGGAGAGAACCAGACTTTTAATTTCATAAAAATAAATATTATAAGATGTCATGAACAATCCAGCAAATTTTATTAATAAAATATTTTCTCATTTGTAAAAAAGCAGTAATATAACAAACAGGATTATGCTTTACAAGTGTGTTACATGACCATTTTGAAAGAACAAAATTATTAATAAAAAAAAATAATGATCTGACTAAAATAACTTTTTAATATGCTTGGTTGATTTTAATGTGCTTAATTTTCAGATTCATCTAACAATTACAAACAAAATCAATAATTTAAACTTTATCTAAATGAACATGAAATTTATGAATATTAATTATATATTTAATGTGTGTGTTTAATTATATATGTGAATATTTCTTAAAAACAAAAAACAAACAAAAAAACAAACAAAGATGAAAACAAAAATAAAAAACAAAATCAAACAAATAACCATGACAGTTAAATGCTGATGTATTTTTTGTATCTTTGTCCGTCGGGAATTTATTTCTATTTCACTGAACACTGAATCTGAATTTTAAGGTAGGAAAGCAGTAAGATTTTCTCTCTAACCTTTTCAGTTTGTGCAAAACACAGTCTCGAACGTCAACATGGTTGTCCTTACATAAATGTAAATATATGTGTTGACAATCATCCATTCTGAAAAGAAATAGCTTTCTGCAAAAAAAAAAAAAAAAAAAAAAAAAATAAAAATAATAATAATTTAAAAAAAAAAAAAATAAATAAATATATATATTATTTTTAAATTTATTTTAATTTTTATTTTTTATTTATTTTTTTTTTTTTTTCCAGGAATATATATAAATAAAGAAATAATAATAATGGCAACTTTACTGTGTTCATTTTCATACAATTTAGTACTAATGGTATAATGACACGTTTAAAATATTTTGATTACCCAAATGTCCTTCGTTTTTAGCTTGTCGATATTTGTTTACAGCTCTCATCTTTTCCAGACATAAATTTACTTCAGAGTTCTCAAAGAAAGTGAAAGCTTCTTCACTGGAAAATAAAATATATGGAAACAGGTTCAGAACAAAACTATTTTTTTCTACATGAAAAAATATTCTGCTTATTATTATTGTTATTTTTATTTTTACTTTGGGTAATATTATTGTACACGTTTAAATAAATACAGTTTGAATACGACATTTATATAACCATTAGTCCAGATTTCATTTACTTGGATATTTTGGTTAGGTTAGGCGTATTCATCATATTGCATGCAAACTGTTAGGAAGTATTCTGTGTTCAGTGACTAAGATTACAAATATAATGAATGTTTCTCTTTTGCTTATATAAACTTTATTTTTCTTTCTTTCCTTTTTCTAAAATTGAATATCAGTTACAACTCGGGACAACTTTAACTAACAATGCATCAAATAAAATCAAAGATAAATTGCTCAGAAAGAGGACCTTAATGGAGCATCATAGGAAGGAACATAATTAACAGCACTCTTTTCAAAAACATTATGAAAGTAAAGCATCCTTATTTTCAATATGGCACTGATTAGCAATTTAAATACACTTTCCATTTCAGAAATTCGGTTTCATTATGATGCACGTAATCAGCCTTTCCAAAATGTTCACATATTTGGAATTAACAGAACGCAATCGGAATAGTAAGTAATTAATAATGTGTAACATTTATCACTATAATGCAGATCTTTAAAATTAAATATCTACTAAAATAACAAAATAAACAATTGAGTTATTAATTATTTTAAGTTCAGTTGACAGTTATTACTATGACTTTGTGTCACCGTGTTCTTCATGTAGGCCAGTAAGGATAGTTAAGCACATTATTATTAGCACAGAGGTTATACTCCAAAGATTGGTCTAATCACTTTGAGTGTTATTTGAAACATTTGAATATATTCTTTAACAATATAATGTACTATTTTTTTATTTATTATTATTATTATTATTTTTTTTTTATAGAAATGGATGATTTTAAACACACATATGTAGTAAAAACAGAAAATATATTTCAACTGCTATTCAAAACCATATTGAAAACAAGGTCGCATTACGTTTGTAGTGGTTTTGAAAAACGAGTTCTTTTAATTATGCACCTTTCTATGATGTGCCAATAAGGTCTATATTTCTCCGAAAGTTATCTTCGATTTTATTCGATGCATGGTTAATTAAAGCTGTATCGATTTGCAAATGAATACCAAAATAAATAAATAAATAAATAAATAAATAAAGTTTACATAGGCAAAACAGAAACATTCATTATATTTGTAATCTTAGTCACTGAACACGGAATACTTCCGAATAGTTTTCATGCAATATGAACATCATGAATGTGCCTAACCGTACCAAAATATCCAGGTAAACGAAAACAGCACTAATGGATTAATGTCTTATTCGAACTGTATTTGTTTGAATCGTGTACAATAATGTCACCAAAAGTAATAATAATAATAATAATAATAATAATAATAATATGCAAAATATTTTTCATGTAGAAAGAGGAAGTTTTGTCCCGAACCTGTTTCCATACATTTTGTCTTCCTGTGACGAAACTTTCACGTTCTTTGGGAACTCTGAAGTAAACTTATGTGTGGAAAAGACGTAACGAGAGTTGTAAACAAATGTCGACAAGTTAAAGGAGATGGACGTTTGGGTAATGAAAATATTTTTAAATCTGTCGTTACACTATTAATACTAAATTGTATGAAAATGAACCCAGTAAAGTCTCCAAAGTCAGTGCGTAAAAGCAGCGTAATAGCAGCTTGAAGATGTTTGTTTGTATGATCACGGAAAACATCAACAACAAATTCAAATACACGTACATGTAAACACGTCCACACACAACAATAACAAATTTATGTTGTTAATATTTAATTTATTAGCAATTATATCTGTGATGTGTGAAGTATATCAAATAATTTTATATTATATGCACATCATATTATGTTATTAATTTAATAGTTCATATAATGCAAATGCTTTCATTATTATTATTTTAATATGTTTTAAATAGTTTAAAATATTATTTCTTCATACTTTTAATTTATTTGTAAAAAATATTAAGTTTCGTTTACATTAAATCATTTAACTGTACCATTTAAAACATAATATGAGTTTTTTAAAAATACTACTAATAATAAGATATATCTTTAACATAATAATAGAAAAAAGAAAAAAAGAAATATTAGTAATATGGAATTACAGTCATTGTTAAATAAATAAATAAAATCCAAATGAAAATAAAAACTATAAAAAGTATTTCCCCGTTAAATATAAAATTGAATGTAATTGAATAAAACATTTGTTATACAGCTAAAACGTTAAATTAAACAAATAGAACAAACTGTTATTAAACTGAAACTCTCATGACTAAAACCATATTGAATTTAATTGATAAACAATGAAAGCATTAATAAATCAAATGTGGACAATAATCTAATATTTGTTAATAAAATATAATGAAAATAACATAACAATCTAATGAAATGTTACCTGAAATAAACTAAATGCTTCCTTGGCAACTAGAACTTGTGAAACTTAAACCAACCTTCGACCTTTTACCTTCATATTGGCTCAAAACATTAGACAATGGGGGTTTCGTGCAGCATTTGTTATTATGAATGTCTCCGTGTTAAACTTCCATGACTGTGCATTTTAACTTTTTTATTATGTATCTGTAATATATACTTCTTTGTACTGTAATCCTGCAGTTTATGAGAATAAAATCATTGTCATTGTTTTGTTTTCACGAGTAATTAGCCAACTTAAAGTAACCCATTTAACACAGAACGAGCTGAGTTGTAGGTTGAATAATAAAAACAAAAAGCATACATACATTAAAAACATTTTTCTTTCTCTTCTCAAAATGATTCTTTCCAATATCATTTTATAATATTAAAAACATTAAATGTACCAAACTTAGAAGAAAAATATTCCTTTTTTTACCATGACATCAGTGTGTATTGGAAAAAATAAACTAATAATAATAAATAAATGAAAAAGTAAATAAAATAATAATAATTTCGAAGACATGGAATAATTAAGGACATGGTTCACAACCAAATCTTTTTAACAATCATAAAGGCTGCTTTCTATAAAAAAAAATCAGTAATTTTTTTTATTTTTACTATAATAGGAATAACAGGTACCATTCTGAAAAGACAAAACTATATCAAAGATGTTTGCATACAAAATTCAAGCAGTGAGAGAGAAAGAACGCTTGAGACAGAGTGCTTAACAGAATCTGCTCACTGGTTGTTATCAATTCAGTCTTATGCCATTCAAAATACAATATGTAAAGAAAAATGTATAAATAATATCTTTTCTGACATTTTTGTTCTAGTGCATTAATGATATCAGTCATTTTGGAACAATGAATGCTCCATCCTATTATCTGTAGGCAATGAACAGTCCCTTGATAAAATTGATAAAAGTTGCACGTGTGCATTTGAACAAAATATTTTTTTTTTCAAAGTTGCTGATACTACAGCTCTATATACTGAATATTTATAATGCATATGTCTATCTTGTCAAAATCATTCATAAATGTATCTTTAAAATTAAAAAAACCTGTTTATAATCTGTATGATTACAATGGAAAATAAATGTTTTCAATAAAAACAAATTTCAGACTAACTGCACTAGTAACTGTGACAAAAAAGTGTGTGAACTAGACACACAGTGTTGAACATTCATTTTCCTCATTTTTAAAAAGGAAATAAATATTTCTAAGATGCAGAAATTACTACTTATTCGGACTATTAATGGGTTTATTTTATTAAACATCTTTTTAATAAAATTATATATATATGAGTTGCTAATTATACAAGAGTAAATACCTACAAAAATGAATTATGTATATATATGTTTTTGAAAAGCGAATAAATTTAAAACTAATATAAATTATTAAATTTAATGGATAGAGAACATTTACAGAAACCGTATTTCCTAAAATCTGACATGCAAACTCTGGCATTACGCATACAAAGCCTCCTCTATGTATGTATATTTAAATATCTGTAAGGTATATGGCTACATTAGGGACATGAAAAAGGAGGTGCTTTTGCTACATAGTTCACAATGGCTGTCTGAAGAATTTGAGCTCTCAGGGTTTCTTCATCTCTAATCCTAGCCCATTCACGTTATCGAGTTTTTAAATTCTCTTGCAGACAAGCAATTTCCCTGTCTTTCTCTTCAACCATCTGTCGATGCTTCAACATTTCATCTGCAGACAACAACAAAAAAAGAAAGAAATAGAAATGTCTGAGTCAGATCATTTGAAAGGATTGAGAAACATTGATATTAATTAGATTTTTCTGATACATATTTTATAAATTCTTTTTTTGTTCTTCTGTGTCTTTTCGGGGTTTCTTTTGGTTTTTTTTTTTTTTTTGGTTGTTGTATTTTTGATAATAATAAACTTGCCTGACACTTCTCTGTCAACCTATGAGAGTTTATTACGAAGTTCCACCTGCATCTGACGCTCACTCTCCAATGAGTTCAGTGTGGCATTCAGTTCTAATTTAACCTTGTTCACCTCTAATTTAATATTGTTACATTATTCTTTTCAGCCAGAACCTGTATACACAAATAACAGAAAATTAGTAATCATCTTGCAGCAAAAAAACAAAAGAAAACAAAAACAACACTGATTTAATAAAATACTTTAGTCAATGGAGTGTATGACTCGCTGGCACATGAGCGAACTGCCCAAATTCCCAAATACAGGCTAACTAAACAGCTGGGAACTTTTTCGTTTTGTCTGAGTAAAATTTTCGGTAAAGCAGCCCCCATTACCTCCTTTACCAAAGAGTCACTTCTCCAAGTAAGTTTTGTATTATTACAATATTAGTATTTATTTATTTATTTGGGATGGGGTGTCAAAATAATTTCACAGAAAATTATTCAGCAGACGTTATTTCTCCTGGAATGTAATAAATGGAATACTGATTAAAACATAAAATAAATACTTCCTAATCTAGTTAATAAAATGCACTTAAAAATCTGATTTATTAACAGTACTGTATTTAAAAGTAACACACTCTATGAAAGTAAGTTAGCTGAGTAGATTTCATGGATTCATTGAAATGTAAATACTCTACATAATAATACCTGTTCCATTTCCTCCAGCCTTCTCTTCAATGTGAGATTAGAGTTCTTGTGTTGCAGTTCAGAAACCAGTGATGCCTGCTGGTTACAGTGACTCTCGAGATCATCTTTTGAAATCTGTAAAACTCGAACCTTCTCCTCCAGCTGTTTCTGGCGCTGCTCCTGTTTCAGTAAGTTTAAAATTTAATTAAATTATCTAAATTTATTTGTATCTTTGTTTGGTAATTATTAATTTAAATGTGTATTTGTACTTTTAAAAACAAAGTATTTTCATTTCTAAACATCATCAACGCAATTATAATTAAATAATTCAAATATTAAAAAAAAAAAAATCATTCTCTGACTTTTATTTTATTTTTTAAAAAGTTAAATAAATAATAATAATAAACCCGTCATAATGTCAATTTTATTTTATTTCTTAAAACTAAAAAAAAGAAAAACAACGAAACAAATGCATAAAGCCACTGAAAAATGTGTCAGTTATCACACTATGTTGTATAATTTTACTTAACCGTATCTATAAATAACAATACAAAATAATAATGATGATAATGATAATAATAGTAAAAATCATAATAAATATAATAATAATGTTTCAACAAAAAGAAACAAAATGTTAATTATGTTTTTCCATATCAGTTGTGAAACTGACTGTGACAGATTAAACCAATGTGGCATGTAGCAAAAAGTTCATATTAAACAAATAGAACCAACAATAAATCATATTATAATGCTCTGTTATTATTATTATTTCATTATTTTGTGTCACCCAAAAATATAAAATGAATCATTAAAGAAGAAGAAACATTTGTTATGGAAAAATAAATACTGGTATTATTGGATTTCATTCCATGTTTTATTTTTTATTATCATAATTAAACTGTATCCCTACCTTTAAAGCAATATTGTAATTAACAAACAATGAAAACATTAATAAAGTCAGCGATTCATCTACATTATGTAAATAAAACTTGATAAAAATTACAAAATGAAATGTTACCTGACATATAATAAATACTTCCTGGTCGATTAGAATGTGTCAAACTGAGACCAACCTTTGACCTTGATACTGGTACAAACCATTAGATAATGGGGGTGTTGTAATGTTATTCATTTCTTTCCCTCTAAACATTTTGCTGAAAATATATATGAAGGGGGACAGAAATCAAAATTCAAAATGTATATAAAAATACCCCATCCAAAAAAACAAAACAAACATTAAATGAGCAAAAATAATAAAGAAATAATAAATAAAACCAAAATTGAAAGAAAAACTATAAAATGTATTCATGTATTGACCATGAAATTGAATGTAAATTGATTAAAACATTTTGTTATACAGGTAAAAAGTTAAATTAAACAAACAGAACAACAAATATATAATATAACATTTACCATTTTCTACTTCCTTAAAATAGTAATAATAATAATAATAATAATAATAATAATAATAATAAATTTAAAATCAAGTTAAATATACTCTCATCTAAATAAAAATAAAATAAGTAAAAATAATAAATAAATAAACATTATTAGCAACTGTGTGAAAATAACACAATTTAAAAAATAATAATAATTTTAAAAGATTTAAAAAACGATTTGTTGTGGAAAATGAAGTACTAGTAATATTGGATTACAGTCAATGTTTTTGTTTTGACTGTGAAACAAACTGCTATTAAATGACATTCTCACGATTGAAATCATATTGAAATTAATTAATAAACAACAAAAGCATTAATAAATCAAACTGGATGATATCTAATATTTGTTAATAAAATGTAATGAAAATAACATGAAAAAATGAAATGTTACCTGAAATAAAATAAATATTTCCTGATCAACTAGAACTTGTGAAACAAACCGCTGACCTTTTACACTGATATTGGCACAAACCATTAGATAACAGGGGTATTATGGAATATTTATGGTTTTAATATAAATGAGGGAGAGGGGAAAGGAAAATGATATCCTTACAGATTGTACATACACACATATACACACATACATTTAAAAAAAAATTTTAAATCTATTTAAATATGCCCGAATACGAAGAAAAATTAAATAAATAAAAATATTGAATAAATAAATATTAGCAGCAACTGTGTGAAAAGAAGATTATTTTTATTAAAGAAGAAAAGATAGAGAAGTATTTTCTAATTGTTTTCCCACCCATACATTTTTTCTGCTGATCAGTTTTCCATTCAAATCATTTCCCACTATTTCTGAATAATATTATATCTGTGAAATTGAATGCTATTGACTAAACATTTTGTTACTTTTCTCATTTCTGTTTTCTTCTATTTCACTTTTCACATGTACCTTTTTATATCTGCTATTCAGTTTCATATTCATATTTTCCACCATAGGTATTTTCTATGCTATTTAATGAATGTATATAATTTTATATCTTTCAGAAAAAACTAATTGTAAGAAAGTGTAATTAAAAACAAAGAAATGGTAAAAACTGATAGAAGAACGTAGTATAATTTTGTAGCTGTATAGAATATCAGCAAATATTTATCTTTGTTCAAGGCAAAAATCAACACTTTGAAATATATTACAGGGTCTAAATATAGGTGAAAGGTATTTTAACTATCTATGTATGGATTAATTTACTTTGATATCTTTTAATAATAAATTGATGATAATTTAAGTTAAATAAAAATAAACATATGTTAATATAATACTACTACTACTACTACTACTACTACTACTACTACTACCACTAATAATAATAATAATAATAATAATAATAATAATAATAATAATAATAAGGATTAATAATAAACAAATAAATAAACAGTTAGATATTTCCATATTGATTATGAAATTGAATGTAATTGATTAAAACATTCTATTACAGTGGTAAAAAAGTTAAACTAAATAAGTACAGCAATAAATATATAATATAATATGTGCCATTTTATACTTCATAATAATAATATTAAAATTTTACATTGAATAAATGATAATAATATTTTTTTTTCTTTTAAAAGAAAAAGAGAGAAAAATTAAGAGAAAGAAAAAAGATTTGTCGTGGAAAACGAAATATTAGCACTATTCGATTACACTGAATGTTTTTCTTCTTGATTAAAATGAAACTCTCCTGACTGATGGCATATTAAAATTAATTAATAACAATGAAAGCATTAACAAATATGATGTGGATAATAATCTAATATTGGTTCATAAAATTTAATGAAGATAACATATGAAAATTAATTTACCTAAAATAAAATAAATACTTTCTCATCAACTATAACTTCTGAAACTGAAATCAACCTTTGACCTTAGACACTGATGTTGGTAGAACCCACTGACAATGTTTTATTATTCTTTTCCAACTGGAATTTAATTTTTATTTATTTATTCTTTTATCCTGGCTGAAATATAAATTGAGATATTGAACCATTTATCAGTCCTACAGAAATCAAGAGAATTCAGAAAACCGTCCAATTTTGAAATTGTTTTTTGTTTCAGTTTACTCTCATTTTAATTTATTAATCTGCCTAAGAAACTATCAGTATATTTTAAGAATTTTCAGTTAATTATTAATGATCCAATAGACACTGCTATAGAAATTTTTAATTTGTTTTTGTTAAACAGTTTAATAATATATCTTAAATTTAAAGAAAGATTCAGCCTATATCCAGAAATCTAAACCATCTCTGCTCTCAAGTTTGCCAGATAAACCACTCAGTATCTCTGAATGTAAATAAAAATTAAAAAAACAAAAAAACACAATCTAATCAAACTTCACTAATTTTAAAATAAATAAATAAAAACATAAATAAATAATAATAATAATAAATAAATATGTTGTTGAAAATATTTATATTCTGAATGTGAAATACACCTTTGTTCGTGTTTGTACAACTGAGAATGTCTGATACATTTTACATTCAGCTGAGTGTGACTATAACAATCTTGGGAGATGACAGACTGTAATTTATTGGTTGGATTAGTGCAGAAACACAACAGATCAGAGGATTGATCCTCTTCATTTCCTAGCCATTATCAAAAACTGCTGCGTGTAATTATGAAAGACCACCGGTGAGCAATCTGTACAAATAAGAATAATAAAGAAAAAAATATATAAAAGGAGCTAATTATTGTGGCATTTCTTTTCTTCTTGTTTTATTTATTTTTTCTATTTTTTTATGTTTTTTTATTTTAGTAGTTCTAAACCATTGATGAAAAATATTGTATTTTTCATTGTTCATTATCTAAGTGACAAAGTATTGTTTTACTGATATTACCAAAGATAGGTTTTTTCCTGGAGGGAAGTGCACTGTGCATCAGAGATGGGCTTTTTCGGGTAGGTAATGGTGGTGGTGAGTGTCTTATTTTTTATTTTTTTTATTTAATTTGTTCAAAAACGTTTTGTATTATGTCCATTGAATTTGCTAAGTCTATTTCAAAAACAACAAAACATTTTGTTTTAAATTTTTCACTAATATTAAAATAACTGACATTCGAAATAAAATAGTCAATATAACTATGGATGTTTGTATTTCCATTCCTTTATTTTGAAAAATATGCTGTTAGTATGTCTATATTATATTGGTAGTCAGGGATTATTTATAGAGTGAAGTAATTTAACAAAAAGAGTTATGGGAAGTTCTCTACATTGCAATGACTAGCAATGACTACTAACACAGAATTAGTGTGAACTAGTGAAAAAGTTAACAAAATTGGAGATGAATAGCATTACATGAATATCATTACAGTAATGATCCTATATTATGGAATGCAAGAAAAGGTAAACCAGATAAATATATGAGACATCCAAATATATTTTCATGTAATTCATTTAGTAGCAGAAATATGTTTATATTAAAAAGGTTATGTTTGTTAATAAGAACTATATCTCAAAGAGTATGTCTTCCACGTTAAACTTCCACGTATGTGCATTTTAATTTTGTTATTATGTACAAATATATTTTTGAAAAGAAATTAACACTAACATAAATTAGTAAACTTAACGGATATATAACATTTACAGAATTTCCTTATTTCCTAAATTCTGACACAGTACATGCAAACTCTGGCTTCGTGCATACAAAGCCTCCTCTGTGTATGCATTTAAATGTCTGTAAAGTGTATGGCTCCGTTAGGTACATGAAAAAGGAGGTATTCTTCTTAAATAGTTGTCAATGGCTGTCTGAAGATCCTGAACTCTCAGCCTTTCTTCACGTCTAATCGTATCCACTTCAAGTTCTCGAGCTTTTAGTTTTTCTTGCAGACAAGCAATTTCCCTGTCTTTCTCTTCAACTATCTGCCGATGCTTCATCTTTTTATCTGCAGACAGGAAAAAAAATTAAATAAAAATCAAATAAATATCTCTGAATCGGGTATCATTTGAAAGGATTGAGAGACACTGATATTGATACAGACCTGTATTCTTTTAATTTTGCTCCGTTATATCAATCTGATAAATAGATTGCCAGGCCAGATTTAAAAAAAAGTAAAGTTAGAGGTTATACTGTATATTGTATAAAAATTACACATCTTACTTATCGGAAATAATAATTTAAATATTTGTTATATATGCATTACACAATGTATTATGTGCTTTCTCTCGGCTGTATGAATTGCAACAATATTGTTATATGAAGAACTTGGCAGTAACAGACGTGTAGTCATTAAATTGAGTCTGGAAAATACTTATTTATTGTTGGAGGAAAATTTGGAGGAAAATGCAAAATGAAATCTGAAATACTAATTATTTTAACTGAATTTCTTTTTTTATAAGAAGTACTGAACTGTCTTGCTTTTAAATGCTTTTGGTTTTGTCTTCCTTTTCTTCATTCATTTTTCTAAAAATAAAGATTTCAGTTAGTTTTTTCTGTTTCAAATTTTTCAATTTCTTTTTTGTTAGTCTTCATTGTTTAGTGGGGTCTTTTTTCCCTTATTTATTCTACTTTTTCATTTTTTAAAAATCTTCTTATTTTGGATAGTAATAAACTTGCCTGACGCTTCTCTGTCAACCTTTGAGAGTTGATTACGAAGTTCATCCTGCATCTGACGCTCACTGTCCAGTCTGATCAATGTGGCGTTCAGTTCCAGTTTAACCTTGTTCACCTCCGCTATTGTTACGTTGTGCTTTTCAGCCAGCTCCTGTATACACAAATAACAGATAATTAGTCATCATTTTACAGCAGAAAAAAACAAAACAATGTCTACTTTATTCAATGGACTATATGAATCAAGATAATTTTTGCATTATTACAATATTAGCAAGTATTTAATTGGGATGGGGTGTCAAAATAATTTCACAGAAAATTATTTAGCAGACGTTATTTCTCCTGGAATGTA
Organism: Chrysomallon squamiferum; assembly: GCA_012295275.1. Taxonomy (NCBI): domain Eukaryota; kingdom Metazoa; phylum Mollusca; class Gastropoda; order Neomphalida; family Peltospiridae; genus Chrysomallon; species Chrysomallon squamiferum. The sequence continues at coordinate 8,715,290 of CM022679.1, forward strand.
ATAAATGGAATACTGATTAAAAAATAAAATAGATACTTCCTAATCTAGTTAATAAAATGCACTTAAAAATCTGATTTATTAACAGTACTGTATTTAAAGGTAATACATTTTATTAAAGTAAGTTAGCAGAGTAGATTTCAAGGATTCATTGAAATGTAAATACTCTACATAATAATACCTGTCCCATTTCCTCCAGCCTTCTCTTCAGTGTGCCAATCTCCAGAGTGAGATTAGAGTTCTTGTGTTGCAGTTCAGAAACCAGTAATGCCTGCTGGTTACAGTGACTCTCGAGATCATCTTTTGAAATCTGTAAAACTCGAACCTTCTCCTCCAGCTGTTTCTGGCGCTGCTCCTGTTTCAGAAAGTTTAAAATTTAATTAAATTATCTAAATGTATTTGGTTGTTTGTTTGGTCATTATTAATTTTAATCTGTATTTGTACTTTTGAAAACAATGTATTTTCTTTTGTAAACATCATTAATGCAATTATAATAAAATAATTCAAATATTTCAAAAAAGAAAAAATCATACTGTGACTTTTATTTTATTTTTTGAATAGTATAAAAACAAAAAATCCAATCGTAATGCCAATTTTATTTTATTTCTTAAAACTAAAAAAAAAAAAAAAAAAAACAACCTCCTTAGTCTTGATTTTCTGTTTGGCTTGCGCCAGCTGTTCATCAGCTGCCATTTTCTCAGACACTAGAGTTGCTTTCAGTCGACTGATCTCTTCACCTAGTTCCAGTTGGTGCTGCTCCAACTTGTGTATTCTATCACGCAGCGCCTTTTCCAATTCAGCAGCTTCTTCTTTGATTCGATCAATCTACAATTACTTTTACGATTAATACTAGTATTAATTATTATAACTGTCAGTTACATTCAGACCAATGAGAGCAACCCACTCATACAGATGTGTACATGTATTTTGTATAGCATGTGTACACACATTTTGTAGCAACTTATATATAGATTAATGCACACAGACACTCTTACTCTCTGGACAATCAACAAAATGTTTGAATATTTAAAGCAATCTTTAAAGAACTAGATTTACTCATCATTTATCTAGTACCTCAAATGTTCAGACATTCTACAAGCTGCCTTAATGCTGACATTAACTATAACAAGTTTAGAAATCAGATAATTTTCAATTTTGTTATCTATTATTCTAATATATATAATTTATAACAAAATTCCTAAAACAAACTAAAACATTATAAATACATTTTTCTGACATACATACAGGTAATGAAATTTACCTGTAAGCTCTTTTTGTTTATTTTTAAAGCAACATGTGAAATGTTTACCTCTTTCTGTTTATACTTTTCCATGTCTTGAATTGTTTCTTTCTGACGCATTCGTTCCTGCCGAATTCTTTCTGTAATAGAAACAACATTCATAATAAAACATTATATAATTTCTGGGTTTGTTTTCATACTTACTTCATTTCAAACCAGGATTAATGTTTTAATGTAGAAAATTAATTAATGAGTTTAGAATTATTATAATGGCTATCAAAATATTTTTTCATTTTATATTAATAAATTCTACTTGTCATAAACCCACAAAAGACAGCAAATTGTTGTTATGAATTGATTGAAAGAAACGAAATTCTGCAATTTAAGGCCTTATGGGACAAATGACGATACTGTAATCATAAGGAAAGATTAACACATACAGAAAGTCATAACCCTCATTGTTGACCAATTGTTGAAAATTTGATAACAAAGTTTCCATCTCACTAACCGATATAATCTCCTTCAGCAATAAGACATTAATGAACTTGATATCTCACTGATTATTCAGGTCTTTGGTGATGTCATTGTAGTGATGTATATAAGATTTTTGCAAACAAAAACATTAAGCAGTGAAAAGCCTAATAAACATATTTTTCTTAAGTTGCACTCCAGATAAAAAATTTTACTTGATGATCAAATTTATTAAGGGAACTGAACATTGAAAATGTCCCTACATACCATCACACTGAGATGGTTTGAGTTTCAGTTCGGCCTGAAGAAGTGTCAATTGTTCTTTCAGATCATAAATTTCTTCTTGCTGGTTCTTGCATTTCGTATCCAGATCTTCACACTGCAACAATGAATATTATATCAAAAATAATTGATAATAACTAATGAACTAGGTATTATATTATGGAAAAGATTAGATTGTTCACTCAATTCATTGTGATATGCTTAACAATGATGAAGTTAAGTTATTTTTATTATCCTTCAAGAGTTTTGTTTGTTACAGGGACCCAATACTTTTTAATAATAGAGTAGGACAATAACACAGCAAAACTGTTACTGGTATATTTACCAACATAATTATTACATTAAACCCTTTTTAAAGTTATTTTAAAGACATATTTAATTTAATTTGTCCTTTACTGAATACTTCTTAAATGTTATGATAGTAAACAAACCATAGTTTTTATATGAAAAATTAAGAGCATTAACCTAATTAAAGTGAAATAAACTGAATATGTCTAATAATGTTTTACCTTGATTCGAAGCTGTTTGTTTTTATCATTACTCTCAGACAACTCTCTCTGTAGTTTCATTTCCTCTGTGACTCTGTTCTGAAATAATGTGTAACTCAAATTTCAAATCTTTCCACTAAAATCAAAACATAATAATTTTGTTTTAGTCACGAAGGCAAACTACCAAAGACAGCAGCGTTTGTCTTATAATTATTAACTAACAGGATGTTAATTCTGTGTTCCTATCAAAGCAATATTATTGACTGTGATCACATGAAATAAAAGAAGTTAAACTCTAAGATAATTTTTATATACTGAATTTATGGATGGAAAATTCATGTCTGAAAAAATCAACTGTTTCACCTCTTTCACTCTTTCTGCTAATTTGTGTTTTAAACAAGCTATAAGTGAGTCCTGGTCACGAAGTCTATGTTCAGCTAACTCCAACTCTGATTCTGTCATAGACAATCTGTAAAACAGTAAATATTACTGAAATAAAATATTAAATACTTCATCTAATTAAAACAAATCATATTTATTATAATGAAAAAATAAAAAATAAAATAAAATAAAAATAACACAGAAAGAATACACATAACATCTGCCTCCATAAAGTCCAATAATGAAAACAAAATCACAAGGAACAGCAAATACATTGATTTAATAAACGTTTTGCTGCTAACTGTCAGAAAAACCTGTTGTAACGGGTTTTCTGAGTATTTGTATTAAAGTGTGTTGTGTCATGAAAACAAAACATTTAATTTTAACTAACTTAGCAGCAACAGAATAGAAGTCTCTTTTCCTTTCTTCCAGAGCTTCCTGTAGCTTTGACATCTTCTGGGCTGAAGATCTGAAAACAACAACAACAACAACAAAATTAAATTCTGTTTAAGAAAATTTCCACAATTCATTCTTCATAATAAATTAAGAGAAAACTTGGTTTACCTATTTATCAATTTCAAATTAAATATTTGACTTTTTGTCACCAAATTATTCTCAAAAAATTCAACATTATATCTGGTATTTATTGTTTTCAACAATGGCTTATCAAATTGATTGTTAGGTGAATGATATTTCCTGAGATAAAACACTAGTGAATTATGGCAGCAGATATGCTTTCTAAACTCTGGTCTCAGTCACAAGAGTATTTCAGTATTAAAAAATATTATTTCATTTTACCTTTTTTCCCTGCGTAGATCTTCTTGACAATCAATGGTATTTATGAAATCACATATCTGAAAATAAAAACACAAGATTACAATAATTAATTTATGTACATAGACATAATAACAAAGGCACTCTATGCTTCTGTATAATGCAAATAAACTAAGGGAATATATGGAGGCATCTGCAACTGTTCTAAAACATATTCCCTTCCCTTTTATTAAATATATAGAAAGTGCCTCAAAGATGGCGTAGAATGAATCTATATACATCCTGAGTTTTAAACTTTTCTCAGAGGTGGACTGCAGAAACCCAACACTTAGGCATAATGCTAAACATTTTCTGGATACCACTGTAATAATGCTTTAGTAAAGGAAGAGACAAAATTTTGACAAATCATATGTTCACAGAAAAAAATACTATCCGCTCAGAAATCTTTTAATAAGAAACACTTGTAATAAAGATTTATGATGAATTATTAAATTTAAAAAAAGAAAGATTCATAAAATACAGTTGAAGGTTTTCTTTCTTTCTTTTTTTTTTTTTTTGGTTATGGCTTTTTCATGTAACAGTAAATAAAAAATTGCAGACACTTGTGTACATTTTCACGAAGCTATACCTTCGGATCCCACTTCTTGCAATACGAGTTGACGGAAAGTCCATGACAAATTTCCCTTATTGCTGAAGAAAATTTTTTTTAAAATTGTTGTTGAAATTGTTTTTCAAATTTAATATAAACTGAAATATTAATATTAACTTGGGATGAACATTTATATACAAACAAACATACAAACACAAACACACAAATAAATAATATATAATATACATATTGCACTGAAACAAAAGTTTGTAACATTTTTCAATAGGTGGTGTTTAAGGACGTAATTTTGTTTCATATCACATATTCTGAAAGGTAAACAAAATGGCACAAAATATATGGCTGATTAAATCTACGTACAGATATCTCTACAATGTCTTTAATTCCACTTGAAAAATGCTATGAACATTTGTTCCAACCCAGTAAAACTAATGTATATATACAAATATTAAATTTTAAATTAAATTTCAAAAGGTTAATGTGTGATTTTGTTTGTTTTAACTTAATCATTTTCCACGTGCTTTTCTGTTAACCTGTCTCTGACTAAAACTGATGAATATTTGTAATTCATTAGAAGTTAATAGATAATATAAACTCATCCTTACTGATGCCTGTAGACTACCAGAGCTCATAAATGTGGGTAAAACAAGAACAAAACAAATCCAAAAACATTTTAAGTTTAAGAGCATAAAACTGTGTACCCAAATCCTGCAGTGTTAGCATCAAGCCTGAATACCCATACTGCTATGCTGTAGAAAACACATAAATAAATGAATGCATGTGTAGAAACAATGGTAAATAAAAAGGGGAAATATTTTGTTTTATATTAAAATTATGAGTACATTATGAAATTCAGTTATTACCACCTTCATTCAACATGCAGTCTGAAAACATTAAATCAGCGGAGGTGTGGTCACATGACAACAGCTTTCCAAGTTCTGCACAGGTTTTTGCTGACAGACAGTTAGCTGATAAATGAAGCACAGGTCTGTCACAACATAAACTGTAATAAAATAAAAAATAAAAAAATTATAAGATTTCATAAACAATCCAGCAAATTTTATTAATAAAATAATTTCTCATTTGTAAAAAAGCAGTAATATAAAAAAATGCAGAATATGCTTTACAACTGTGTTACATGACCATTTTGAAAGAACAAAATTATTAATAAAAAAAGACCATCATCTGACTAAAATTAATTTTTAATATGCTTGGTTGATTTTATTTATGTGCTTAATTTCCAAATTCATCTAACAAATTACAAAGAAAATCAATAATTTAAATTTTATCTAAATGAACATGATTGTATTAATAATTTATAAAAACTGTATGAAATTTATGAATATTAATTTATATATTTAATGTGTTCGTTTAATTTTATATGTGAATGTTTCTTAAAAAACGAAAAAAAAAAATAATAAAAGAAAAAAAAAAAAAAAAAAAACGAAGAAAACAAAAACAAAAAGCAAAATCAAACAAATAACCATGACAGTTAAATGTTGATGTATTTTTTTTATTAAATTGAAATCTGGATTTAAAACAGACTATATTAAATATAAAATATGATATAATTAAAATATTCATCATTGACATTTCTTCTCTTTGTCTGCCGGGAATTTATGTCTGTTTCACTGAACACTGAATCTGAATTTTAAAGCAGGAAAGCAGTAAGATTTTCTCTCTAACCTTTTCCGTTTGTGGAAAACAGAGTTCTGAACGTCAACATGGTTGTCCTTACATAAATGTAAATATATGTGTTTACAATCATCCATTCTGAAAAGTAATAGTTATCTGCAAGAAAAAAAATAATAATAATAATTTAAAAAAATAATAAACAAACACACACACATATATGTATTATTTTTAAATTTGTTTTTAATTTAATTTTTTTTTTTTTTGCAGAAATATATATAAATAAATAAATAAATAATAATGGCAACTTTACTGTGTTCATTTTCATACAATTTAGTACTAATGGTGTAATGACACGTTTAATAATATTTTGTTTACCCAAAAGTCCATCTTTTTTAGCTTGTCGACATTTGTTTACAACTCTCATCTTTTCCAGACATATATTTACTTCAGAGTTCTCAAAGAAAGTGAACCATTCATTACTGGAAGATAAAATATGTGGAAACGAGTTCAAAACAAAACTCCTTTTTTCTACATGGAAAATATTCTGCTTACTATTATTGTTATTTTTATTATTACTTTTGGTAATATTATTGTACATGTGTAAACAAAAACAGTTCGAATAAGACATTTATCCATCAGTCCAGTTTTCATTTACTTGGATATTTTGGTTAGGTTAGGCGTATTCATCATATTGTGTGCAAACTATTAGGAAGTATTCTGTGTTCAGTGACTAAGATTACAAATATAATGAATGTTTCTCTTTTATAATCTTTATCCTTCTTTCTTTCCTTTTTCTAAATTTGAATTTCAGCTGCATCTCGGTACAACTTTAATTAAGCATGCATCAAATAAAATCAAAGATAAATTGCTCAGAAAGACGACACTAATGGAGCATCATAGGAAGGAACATAATTTACAGCACTCTTTTCAAAAACATTATGAAAGCAAAGCATCCTTATTTTCAATATGACACTGAGTAGGAATTGAAATATACTTTTCATTTCAGAAATTCGGATTCATTATGATGTACGTAATCAGCCTTTCAAAACTTTTCATACATTTGGCATTAACAGAACGCAATCGAAATAGTAGGTAATATAAAATTGCGTAATATTTATCACTATAATGCAGATCTTTAAAATCAAACATCTACTAAAATAACTAAATAAATAATTGAGTTATTAATTATTTTCAGTTCATTTGACAGTTATTACTATGACTTTGTGTCACTGTGTTCTTCGTGTAGGCCAGTAAGGATAGTTAAGCACATTATTGTTAGCACAGAGGTTATACTCCAAAGATTGGTCTAATCACTTTGAGTGTTATTTGAAACATTTGAATATATTCTTTAACAATATAATGTATTATTATTATTATTATTATTATTTTTTTTTTTTTATAGAAATGGACGATCTTAGTCACACATATGTAATAACTGTCAAATGAACTTAAAATAATTAATAATTAAATTATTTATTTTGGGTTTTCAGTATATATTTGTTTTTAATGATCTCCATTAGAGTGATAAATTTTACACTATTTTAATTATGTTGCTATTACGATTGCGTTCTATTAATGCCAATATATGAACATTTTGAAAAGACTAATTACGTACAACACAATGAATAAGAATTTATGAGACAGAAAATATATTTCAATAGCTATTCTGATAGTATTCAACACCATATTGAAAACAAGGACGCATTACGTTTATAATGGTTTTGAAAAAAGAGTGCTATTAATTATGTCCCTTTCTATGATGTGCCAATAAGGTCCAAATTTCTCCGCAATTTATCTTCGATTTTATTCGATACATGGTTAATTAAAAGAAAAAAAAATGATAAAAAAAGAGAAATATTCATAATCACTGAACACGGAATACTTCCGTATAGTTTTCATGCAATATGAATGTCATGAATATGCCTAACCGTACCAAAATATCCAAGTAAACGAAAACTGCACTAATGGATAAAAGATCTTATTCGAACTGTATTTGTTTAAATCGTGTATAATAATGTTACTACTACTCTTACTACTACTACTACTACTACTACTACTACTACTACTACTACTACTACTAATAATAATAATAATAATAATAATAATAATAATAATAATATGCAGAATATTTTTCATGTAGAAAAAGGGAGTTGTGTCTCGAACCTGTTTCCATACATTTTGTCTTCCTGTGACGAAACTTTCACGTTCTTTGGGAAATCTGAAGTAAACTTATGTCTGGAAAAGACGTAACGAGAGTTGTAAACAAATGTCGACAAGTTAAAGGAGATGGAAGTTTCGGTAATGAAAATATTTTTAAATGTGTCGTTACACTATTAATACTAAAGTATGAAAACGAACCGATCAAAGTCGCCAAATTTAGTGTGTAAAAGCAGCGTAATAGCAGCTTGAAGATGTATGTTTGTATGATCACGGAAAACATCAACAACAAATTAAAATACACGTACATGTAAACACGTCCACACACAATAACAAATTTATGTTGTTAATATTTAATTTATTAGCAATTATATCTGTGATGTGTGAAGTATTTCAAATAATTTTATATTATATGCACATCATATTATATTATTAATTTAATAATTCATGTACTGCAAATGTTTTCATGATTATTATTTTAATATGTTTTAAATAGTTTAAAATATTATTTCCTTATACTTTTAATTTATTTGTAAAAAATATTAAGTTTGGTTTTCATTAAATCATTTAACTGTTCTATTTAAAACATAATGATTTTTTTTTTTTAAATACTAATACTAAAAATAAAAATCAAGATATATCTTTAAAATAATAATACAAAAAGAGAAAAAAAGAAACGAAATATTAGTAATATGGGATTACAGTCAGTGTTAAATAAATAAATAAAATCAAAATGAAAAGACAAAAATATAAAAAGTATTTCCTCGTTGAATGTATAATTGAAAGTAATTGAATAAAACATTTGTTATGCCGGTAAAAAGTTAAATTAAACAAACAGAACAAACTGTTATTAAACTGAAACTCTCATGACTAAATTAATATTGAATTTAATTGATAAACAATGAAAGCATTAATAAATCAAACGTGGACAATAATCTAATATTTGTTAATAAAATATAATAAAAATAACACAACAATCTAATGAAATGTTACCTGAAATAAACTAAATGCTTCCTTGGCAACTAGAACTTGTGAAACTTAAACCAACCTTCGACCTTTTACCTTCATATTGGCTCAAAACATTAGACAATGGGGGTTTCGTGCAACATTTGTTCTTATGAATGTCTCCGTGTTAAACTTCCATGACTGTGCATTTTAACTTTGTTATTATGTATCTGTAATATATACGTCTTTGTACTGTAATCCTGCAGTTTATGAGAATAAAATCATTGTCATTGTTTTGTTTTCACGAGTAATTAGCCAACTTAAAGTAACCCATTTAACACAGAACGAGCTGAGGTGTAGGTTGAATAATAAAAACAAAAGGCATACACACATTAAAAACATTTTTCTTTCTCTTCTCAAAATGTTCTTTCCAATAACATTTTGTAATATTAAAAACATTGAATGTACCAAATTTAAAAGAAAAATATTCCTATTTCACCATGACATCAGTTTCTATTGGAAAAATAATAATAATAATAATAATAATAATAATAATAATAATAATAATAATAATAATAATAAATAAATAAATAAATGAAATAAATGAAAATGAAAATAAAATAATAATAATTTACAGGACATGAAATAATTAAGGATATGGTTTCACAACCAAATCTTTTTAACAATCAAAAAGGCTGCTTTCTATAAAAACTTCAATGAAAAAAATTATTTTTAAATGACAAATATAACTGAATCTAACAAATCCTTTCTCAATAAAATTTAACGTTTTGTAGAAATTATAAAACAAAACTGCTGAAATAATACTGTTTTATTTACATTTCAGTATGAATAACCAAATAAATAATAACATTGTAATGTTTTTAAATGAGCCTTCTTCATTTTATCACAGTAAACAGTAAATTAATATTCTTACAAGGACTGTTAATTTTAAACTACAAATTACAATGTCAAATATATTTTCTTCCAAACTTTTCGTTTTCACTTTTGCATAGATTTTTTTTATTTTGGATAGTATTAACTATATCTGTCTTGTGAGGTTATAAGACATATAATATAAAAGGTTACTATAATAGGAATAACAGGTACCATTCTGAAAAGACAAAACTATATCAAAGACGTTTGCATACAAAATTCAAGCAGTGAGAGAGAAAGAACGCTTGAGACAGTGCTTAACAGAATCTGCTCACTGTTTGTTATCAATTCAGTCTTGTGCCACTCAAAATACAGTATGTTAAGAAAAATGTATAAATGTCTTTTCTGACATTTTTGTTCTAGTTCATTAATGATATCAGTCATTTTGGAACAATGACTGTTTATCCTATTAATTGTAGGCAATAAACAGTCCCTTGACAAAATTCATAAAAGTTGCAAGTGTGCATTTGAACAAAAAATATTTTCTCAAAGTTGCAGACACTACAGCTCTGTATACTGAATATTTATAACACATATGTCTATCTTGTCAAAATCATTCATATATGTATCTTTAAAATTAAAAAATCCTGTTTATAATGTATATGATTACAATGGAAAATAAATGTTTTCAATTAAAACAAATTTCAGACTAACTGCACTAGTAACTGTGACAAAAAAGTGTGCGAACTAGACACACAGTGTTGAACATTCATTTTCCTCATTTTTAAAAAGGAAATAAATATTTCTAAGATGCACAAATTACTACTTATTCGGACTATTAATGGGTTTATTTTATTTAACATCTTTTTAATAAAATTATATATATATGAGTTGCTAATTATACAAGAGTAAATACCTACAAAAATGAATTATGTATATATATGTTTTTGAAAAGCGAATAAATTTAAAACTAATATAAATTATTAAACTTAATAGATAGAGAACATTTACAGAAACCGTATTTCCTAAAATCTGACATAGTACATGCAAACTCTGGCATTATGAACACAAAATCTCCTCTCTCTATGTATTTAAATATCTGTAAGGTCTACATTAGGGACATGAAGAAGGAGGTGCTTTTGCTACATAGTTCACAATGGCTGTCTGAAGAATTTGAGCTCTCCGGGTTTCTTCATCTCTAATCCTAGCCACTTCATGTTCTCGAGCTTTTAGTTTTTCTTGCAGACAAGCAATTTCCCTGTCTTTCTCTTCAATTATCTGTCGATGCTTCCATATTTCATCTGCAGACAAAAAAAAAAAATAATAATAAATAAAAATCTCTGACTCGGGTATCATTTGAAAGGACTGAGAGACACTGATATTGATACAGATTTGTATTCTTATAATTTTGCTCCATTATATCGATCTGATAAACAGATTGCCAGGCCAGATTTTAAAAAATAAAGATAAAGGTTATACTCTATACTGTATAAAGATTACACAATTTAAAAAAAATGTTTTATATGCATTACACAATTTATTAGCAGTACTGAATTGTCTTGCTTTTAAATGCTTTAAATTTTGTCTTTCTTTTATTCATTCTTGTTTTCTTTTTCTTTTTTTTTCAAATAGTCCTTTCTATTTCATATTATTCAATTTCTTTTCTGTTATTCTTCATTGTTTAGTGGGGTCTTTTTTCCCTTATTTATTCTACTTTTTTTTTTTTTTAAATTCTTCTCTTTTTTTGATAGTAATAAACTTGCCTGACACTTCTTTGTCAACTTTTGAGAGTTTCTTACGAAGTTCCACCTGCATCTGACGCTCACTCTCCAGTGAGTTCAGTGTGGCATTCAGTTCTAATTTAACCTTGTTCACCTCTGCTATTGTTACATTATTCTTTTCAGCCAGCTCCTGTATACACAAATAACAGAAAATTAGTCATCATTTTGCAGCAAAAAAACAAAACAAAGTCTGCTTTATTCAATGGACTATATGACTCAAGATAATTTTTGTATTATTACAATATTAGCAATTATTTAATTGGGATGGGGTGTCAAAATAATTTCACAGAAAATTATTCAGCAGATGTTATTTCTCCTGGAATGTAGCAAATGGAATACTGATTAAAAAATAAAATATATACTTCCTAACCTAGTTAATAAAATGCAATCAATAATCTGATTTATTAACAGTACTGTATTTAAAAGTAACACACTTTATTAAAGTAAGTTAGCAGAGTAGATTTCAAGGATTCATTGAAATGTAAATACTCTACATAATAATACCTGTTCCATTTCCTCCAGCCTTCTCTTCAGTGTGCCAATCTCCAGAGTGAGATTAGAGTTCTTGTGTTGCAGTTCAGAAACCAGTGATGCCTTCTGGTTACAGTGACTCTCGAGATCATCTTTTGAAATCTGTAAAACTCGAACCTTCTCCTCCAGCTGTTTCTGGCGCTGCTCCTGTTTCAGAAAGTTTAAAATTTAATTAAATTATCTAAATTTATTTGTATGTTTGTTTGGTAATTATTAATTTTAATGTGTATTTGTTGTTTGTAAACATCTTCAATGCAATTATAATCAAATAATTCAAATATTTTTTGAAAAGTATAAAAACAAAAAATCCAATCGTAATGCCAATTTTATTTTATTTCTTAAAACTTAAAAACAACAAACCCAACCTCCTTAGTCTTGATTTTCTGTTTGGCTTGCGCCAGCTGTTCTTCAGCTGCCATTTTCTCAGACACTAGAGTTGCTTTGAGTCGACAGATCTCTTCATCTAGTTCCAGTTGGTGCTGCTGCAATTTGTGTATTTTATCACGCAGTGTCTTTTCCAATTCAGCAGCTTCTTCTTTGATTCGATCAATCTAGAATTACTTTACCATTAATACTAGTATTAATTATTATAACTGTCAGTCACATTCAGACCAATGAGAGCAACCCACTCATACAGATGTGTACATGTATTTTGTATAGCATGTGTACACACATTTTGTAGCAACTTATATATAGATTAATGCACACACACACTCTTACTCTCTGGACAATCAAGAAAATGTTTGAATATTTAAAGCAATCCCTAAAGAACTAGATTTACTCATCATTTATCTAGTACCTCAAATGTTCAGACATTAAAAAGTCAGATCATTTTTAATTTTTTTATGTATTATTCTAATATATAAAATTTATATAGAAATTCCTAAAACAAACTATAACATTATAAATACATTTTTCTGACATAAATACAGGTAATGAAAGTTACCTGTAAGCTATTTAGGTTTATTTTTAAAGCAAAATGTGAAATGTTTACCTCTTTCTGTTTATACTGTTCCATGTCTTGAATTGTTTCTTTCTGGCGCATTCGTTCCTGCCGAATTCTTTCTGTAATAGAAACAACATTCATAATAAAAGATTATATAATTTCTGGGTTTGTTTTCATACTTACTTCATTTCAACCCAGGATTAATGTTTTAATGTAGAAAATTAATAAATCAGTTTAGAATTATTCAAATTACTTAATGACTATTAAAATATTATTTCATTATTTATTAATAAATTCTACTTGTTATAAACCCGCAGAAGACAGCAAATTTTTGTTAGGAATTGATTGAAAGAAAAGAAGTTCTGCAATTTAAGGCCTTATGGGACAAATGACGATACTGTAATCATAAGGAAAGATTAACACATACAAAAAGTCATAACTCTCATTGTTCAACAAAACCAAATATTGAAAATTTGATAACAAGTTTCCATCTCACTAACTGAAATAACCTCCTTCAGCAATAAGACATTAATGAACTTGATATCTCACTGATGATTCAGGTCTTTGATGATGTCATTGTAGTGATGTATATAAGATTTTTGCAAACAAAAACATTAAGCAGTGAAAAGCCTAATAAACATATTTTTCTTAAGTTGCACTCCAGATAATAATTTTTACTTGACGATCAAATTTATTAAGGGACCTGAACATTGAGAATGTCCCTACATACCATCACACTGAGATGGTTTGAGTTTCAGTTCGGCCTGAAGATGAGTCAGTTTTTCTTTGAGATCATAAATCTCTTCTTGCTGTTTCTTGCATTTCCTGTCCAAATCTTCACACTGCGACAATGAAGATTATATTAGAAATAACTGATAATTAACTACTGAACTAGTTATTATATTATGGAAAAGATTAGGTTGTTTATCTTATCTAGTTCACTGAATTCATTGTGATATGCTTAACAATGATGAAGTTAAGTTACTTTTATTATCCTTCAAGAGTTTTAATATTTTTTAATAATAAAGTAGGACAATAACACAGCAAAACTGTTACTGGTATATTTACCAACATAATTATTACATTAAACACTTTTGAAAGTTATTTCAAAAACAGATATTTAATTTCTCCTTTTCTAAATACTTCTTAAATGTTGTTATTGTAAACAAACCATAGTCTTTATATAAAAAATTAAGAGCATTAACCTAATTAAAGTGAAATAAATTAAATATGTCTAATAATGTTTTACCTTGATTCCAAGCTGTTCGTTTTTATCATTACTCTCAGACAACTCTCTCAGTTTCATTTCCTTTGTGACTCTGTTCTGAAATAATTTGTAATCAAATTTCAAATCTTTCCACTAAAATCAAAACATAATAATTTTGTTTTAGTCATGAAGGCAAATTACCAAAGACAACAGAGTTTGTCTTATAATTATTAACCAAAAGGAAATAAATTATTTGATGCTGCAGATGTTAATTTTGTGTTCCTATCAAAGCAATATTACTGACTGTGATCACATGAAATAAAAGAAGTTAAACGCTTGTCTGTCTTAATTATATTTTCACACAGAAAGCATAACACAAAAAATATCTGAGAATTAGTTTAAATGCCTGGTTATAAAATCTGTTTTTCTTATGGACAGATGTTTATAATGGAATAATACACAAGATAAAAACTGGTTTCATAAATGATGCTGAAGTGTTTTATAATTCATAAATAAATAATTTTTATATATTAAAAATATGGAAGGCAAATTTATGACTGAAAAAATCAACTGTTTCACCTCTTTCTCTGTTTCTGCTAATTTGTGTTTTAAACAAGCTATAACTGAGTCCTGGTCACGAAGTTTATGCTCAGCTAATACCAACTCTGATTCTGTTATAGACAATCTGTAAAACAGTAAATATTACTGAAATAAAACATTAAATACTTCATCTATTAAAAAACCATATATATTATAATGAAAAAAAAAAAACCAAAAGAAAAAAGAAAAAGAAAATAAAATTAAAAAAACACACACATAATATCTCCCTCCATAAAGTCCCATAATGAATTTAATAAATGCTTTGCTGCTAATTGATAGAGGAATCTGTTGTAATGGGTTTTCTGAGTATTAATATTAAAATGTGCTGTGTTATTAAACAAACTATTTAATCTTTCAACTAACTTAGCTGCAAGACAATTGAAGTCCTTTTTCTTTTCTTCCAAAGCTTCCTGTAACATTGAAATCTTGTGGGTTAAAGATCTGAAAAAAAATAATAAAAAAAAAAATTAAATTCTCTTTAAGAAAATGTCCACAATTCAGGCTTCATAATAAAATAAGAGAAAACCTCAATTAACTATTTATCAATTTCAAATTAAATATTTGACTTTTTTTCACAAAATTATTCTCACAAAATTCAACAGTGTATCTGGTATTTATTGTTTTCAACAATGGCTTATCAAACTGATTGTTAGGTGAATGATATTTCCTGAGATAAAACACTAGTGAATTATGTGAACAGATATGCTTTCTAAACTCTGGTCTCAGTCTCAAGAGTATTTCAGTATTAAAAAATATTATTTCATTTTGCCTTTTTTTGTTTTTGCGTAGAAGATCTTCTTGACAATCAATGGTATTTATTAAATCACATATCTGAAAATAAAAACACAAGATTACAATAATTAATTTATATACATAGAAATAATAACAAAGGCACTCTATGCTTGTGTACAATGCAAATAAACTAAGGGAATATATGGAGGCATCTGCAACTGTTCTAAAACATATCCCTTCCCTTTTATTAAATATATAGAAATTGCCTCAAAGATGGCTTAAAATGAATCTATATACATCCTGAGTTTTAAACTTTTCTCAGGGGTGGACTGCAGAAACCCAACACTTAGGCATAATGCTAAACATTTTCTGGATACCACTGTAATAATGCTTTAGTAAAGGAAGAGACAAAATTTTGACAAATCATACGTTCACAGAAAAAAATACTATCCATTCAGAAACCTTTTAATAAGAAACACTTGTAAGAAAGATTTATGATGAATTATTAAACTTAAAAAAAACAAATTCATAAAATACAATTGAAGGTTTTTATCTTTTTTCTGCCATGGCAGTTTCGTGTAAAAGTAAAAAAGAAATTGCAGATACCTGTGTACGTTTGTCCACTTCAATCTGCTTTATATGTCTGGTCAGTGTTCTTGTTTGTTTTGTATATTCATCAGTTAACAGCTGTCGATCTGCATTATTGGATATAGCAGTCTCTGAAAGAACAATTGGCTTATTTTTAATTCATTTCAATTTTCTTTTTTTTACTACAACAAGACACGTATGAAATCAATTTTTTTATTTTGTATTACCTCACATTTTGTAATTTAAAGAAGAAAAAATATTAGAGTTTTTCGTAATCCTAATCCTTTAGACTTGAACAATTCTAGATTTCATCACAATTTGTAATTTAAATAAGAAAATGCTTTTTTAGATTTTCATAATCTAAACCCTTGAGACTTTTACAATTCTATATATTCATTTCATCACAATTTGTAATTTGAAGAAGAAAAAATAATTTACAGGTTTTTCATATTCTAAACCCTTTAGACTTTTAGAATGAATGGACACACAATAAAGTTTCAAGACTTACTAGCACATGAGTTGGTGTATTCTAATTATTTAAAATAAATATTTATTTTTTTATGTATGTAACATAAATAAACATTTTCTAATGCCACAAAAAATGTTTGAATATTTCACTTGTAACAAACCTATAGATTTGAGAACATCTGATGGGATGTCGTTGCCAGCCAGCTCCAGTCTACTCAAAGTTTTATTAGTTTTTAGCATGTCAAGTATAGCACATCCACCCAAAAGTCCAATATTGTTCCATCGCAAGTCTAAAAAAAAATGAAATCGTCTAAGTAAACCAGATGTTGGTTTTTTTCTGACATTTAGTATTCTCCAGTTAAAAACAATATATAATTTGAAAAAACAAACAAAAAACCAGGTGGGTATGTAATTAGGGCCAGGTTTAAGTAGAGGCCTATATCAATATCATTTCAATTTTTATATAATAAAATAATATACTTAGCAGGGCCTATAAAGTTTATTATAAATCAGTCCTTCTCTGCTTGTTTCTGTGTGTGTGTGTGTGTGTGTGTGTGTGTGTTATGCATGAGTTCTTTTCAGGTTTAGCTCATGTTAATGAAATAAAAAGATATTTCAAACCTAATGTGTAAAGTAAGTAAAGAAAATGATTTAATTACCTAATGCTTTCAGGCAACAGTTCCATTTGAGATTTGTTGCTAATTCTGCTGCACCTCCATGGTTAATCTGATTGTTTCTCAAGTCCAGTTCCTGGAGATTCCTGTTACAGCCCAAAGCACTACAGAAAACAGCAAAAGAATCTTCCAGCAAGCCTAGAGCATTCCATTCAAGACATAAACTGAAACAAAATGGCAACATTTAACAATAAAGAATATTAAAACAAATTTCATTGTAACAATCAAATTATCATTCAGTCAAAATGAGGAGAAATGACCAGCCAAATATTCCTACCATATATTCCATATAACACTAATGAACTTACACTGAGGAAAAGTTTCAGTAAATTAACATAAGGGAACGTTTTTGATAAAATTTAAATAACAAACCTCTTTAAAGTGTTATTTTTCTGTAGCATCTTTCCAACTGCTTCAGCTCCTGAACCATGAATATTATTACCCTGAAAAAAAAAAAAAAAAAAAAAAAAAAAAATTTTAAAATTAAATTTTTAATTTTTAATTTTTTTTTAAACTATGTACTATAGAAATTTGTCTGGAAACCAACCCCAAAAAATGGAATCCAAAGATTCTCTATGGCATGTAAATCACTTTAAAAAAACTAATTTTCAGACAACAATCAACATTTACCAAACCCAAACAACATTCTGTCTGTACTTAATATCACCACTGTGTTAGTCAAGGGGAGGAAAATCATGTAAATGGTTTTAACATAATTTTGTGCTAATACATTGCAATGATCTAATAAAAGAATGAAATGATCCTTAAGTCATATTTAATTAAAGGTTTGTTTACTTTTTTGTTTTTTTATCCTAATAAATATCTATATTGCATTTCAAGTAATGCATCACTTTTAAAAATAAAAAAAATAAACATTTCACAAATTACAATTTACTACTGAATTTACACAAAACTATACCTTCATATCCAGCTTCTTGCAGTATGAGTTGATGGAAAGTCCATGACAAATTTCTCTGGTTGCTGAAAGAAAACATTTTTTTTTAAATAAATAAATAACATTTAATACGAAGTGAAATATTAATATTAAGTTGGGATGAAAATTTATATACAAACAAACATAAAAACAAAAATAAATAATATATAATATACATATTGCACTGAAACAAAAGTTTGTAACATTTTTCAATAGGTGGTGTTTAAGGACATGATTTTGTTTCATATCACGTTCTGAAAGGTAAACAAAATGGCACAAAATATATGGCTGATTAAACCTACGTACAGATATCTCTACAATGTCTTTAATTCCACTTGAAAAATGCTATGAACATTTGTTCCAACCCAGTAAAAAGAATGCATATATACAAATACTAATA
The DNA here is from genome assembly GCA_012295275.1 of Chrysomallon squamiferum. Classification (NCBI taxonomy): domain Eukaryota; kingdom Metazoa; phylum Mollusca; class Gastropoda; order Neomphalida; family Peltospiridae; genus Chrysomallon; species Chrysomallon squamiferum. The sequence goes on from CM022679.1 coordinate 8,734,001, forward strand.
TATTCTCCTACATGTGGCAATGTGATATTTTACATTAAATTTCAAAAGGTTAATGTTGTATAGTTTTGTTTTAGCTTAATCATTTTCCACGTGCTTTTCTGTTTACCTGTCTCTGACTAAAACTGATGAAGGCTTGTAATTCATTAGAAGTTAACAGATAATATAAACTCATCCTTAGTGATGCTTGTGATGCCTGTAGACTACCATAGTTCATAAATGTGGGTAAAACAAGAACAAAACAAAGCACAAAAATGTTTAAGACAATAAAACTGTGTACCCAAATCCTGCAGTGTTAGCATCAAGCCTGAATACCCATACTGCTATGCTGTAGATAACACATAAATAAATGGATGCATGTATAGAAAACAATGATAAATAAAAAGGGGAAATATTTTGTTTCATATTTAAATTATGAAAACATTATGAAAATTCAGTTATTACCATCTTGATTCAACATGCAGTCTGAAAACTTTATTTCAACGTAGGTGTGGTCACATGACAACAGCTTTCCAAGTACTGCACAGGTTTTATCTGTCAGACAGTTAGCTGATAAATCAAGTACAGCTTTGTCACAACATAAACTGTAAAAAAAATAATTAAAAAAAACAACAACAACAGTTTTGATTGTTTCAAATTAAAACATTACTGTACAATACCTTTAAAACTTTATAATTGGGGTTTTTCTCTCTCTCTTTAACTCTTTCTCTGACTCAATCTGAATTTTAATGTAGGAAAGCAGTAAGATATTTTCTCTAACCTTTTCAGTTTGCACAAAACACAGTCTTGAACGTCAACATGGTTGTCCTTACATAAACGTAAATATATGTGTTTACTATCATCCATTCTGGAAAAAAAATAAAAATAAAAAAAATAAAAAATAATAATAATAATAATAATAATAATAATAATAATAATTTAATGAAAATAAATATTTATATATGTATATAATTATTTTTAAATTTGTTTTTAATTTTATTTATTTATTTATTTGCAGAAATATATATAAATAAATAATAATAATTGCAATTTTACTGTGTCCATTTTCATACAATTTAGTTCTAATGGTGTAATGACACGTTTAAAAATATTTTCATTACCCAAAAGTCCATCTTTTTTAGCTTGTCGACATTTGTTTACAACTCTCATCTTTTCCAGACATATATTTACTTCAGAGTTCTCAAAGAAAGTGAAACCATTCATCACTGGAAGACAAAATATATTGAAACAGGTTCAGAACAAAACTCCTTTTTTCTACATGAATAATATTCTGCTTATTATTACTTTTGGTAATATTATTGTACACGATTTAAACAAATAACAGTTTGAATAAGACATTTATTTATCCATTAGTCCAGATTTCATTTACTTGGATATTTTGGTTAGGTTAGGCGTATTCATCATATTGCATGCAAACTATTAGGAAGTATTCTGTGTTCAGTGACTAAGATTACAAATATAATGAATGTTTCTCTTTTGCTTATATAAACTTTATTTTTCTTTCTTTCCTTTTTCTAAAATTGAATATCAGTTACAACTCGGTACAACTTTAACTAACAATGCATCAAATAAAATCAAAGATAAATTGCTCAGAAAGAGGACCTTAATGGAGCATCATAGGAAGGAACATAATTAACAGCACTCTTTTCAAAAACATTATGAAAGTAAAGCATCCTTGTTTTCAATATGGCACTGAATAGCAATTGAAATATACTTTTCATTGTAGAAATTCGGATTCATTATCCTGTACATAATCAGCCTTTCCAAAATTTTCATATATTTGACATTAACAGAACACAATAGGAATAGTAGGTAATTTAAAATTGTGTAATATTTATCACTATTATGCAGATCTTTAAAATCAAATATATACTAAAATAGTAAAATGAATAATTCAATTATTGATTATTTTAAGGTCATTTGACAGTTATTACTATGACTTTGTGTCACCGTGTTCTTCATGTAGGCCAGTAAGGATAGTTAAGCACATTATTATTAGCACAAAGATTGGCCATTTCCCTAATGATTTTGACTGTTATTCGAAACATTATTTTAAACAATATAATGTACTAATTTTCTAAAAAAAAAAAAAAATTTTTTATAGAAATGGATGCTTTTAAACACATATGTAATAACAGTCAAATGAGCTTAACATAATTAATAATTAAATTATTTATTTTGGGACTTCAGTATATATTTGTTTTTAAAGATCTCCATTATAGTGATAAATATTACACTATTTTAATTATGTTGCTATTACGATTGCGTTCTATTAATGCCAATATATGAACATTTTGAAAAGACTAATTACGTACAACACAATGAATCAAAATTTCGGAAATCGAAAATATATTTCAATAGCTATTCTGATAGTATTCAACACCATATTGAAAACAAGGACGCATTACGTTTATAATGAAAAAAGAGTTATGTCCCTTTCTATGATGTGCCAACAAGGTCCATCCTTCTCCGCAATTTATCTTCGATTTTATTTAATGCATGGTTAATTAAAGCTGTATCGACTTGTAGCTGAATACTTAATTAAAAAAAAAAAGATAAAAAGATAAAAAATAATAAAAATAATAAACGTTTATATAGGCAAAAGAGAAACATTAATTATATTTGTGATCTTAGTCACTGAACACAGAATACTTCCGAATAGTTTTCATGCAATATGAATATCATGAATATGTCTAACCGTACCAAAATATCCAAGTAAACGAAAACTGGACTAAAGGATAAATGTCTTATTTGAACTGTATTTGTTTAAATCGTGTCGAAAAAGGGAGTTTTGTCCCGAACCTGTTTCCATATATTTTGTCTTCCTGTGACGTAACTTTCACTTTCTTTGGGAAATCTGAAGTAAACTTATGTCTGGAACAGACTTAACGAGAGTTGTAAACAAATGTCGACAAGTTAAAGGAGATGGACGTTTGGGTAATGAAAATATTTTTAAATGTGTCATTACACTATTAGTACTAAAGTATGAAAACGAACCCAGTAAAGTCGCCAAAGTCAGTGCGTAAAAGCAGCGTAATAGCAGCTTGAAGATGTATGTTTGTATGATCACGGAAAACATCAACAACAAATTAAAATACACGTACATGTAAACACGTCCACACACAACAATAACAAATTTATGTTGTTAATATTTAATTTATTAGCAATTATATCTGTGATGTGTGAAGTATTTCAAATAATTTTATATTATATGCACATCATATTATATTATTAATTTAACAATTCATGTACTGCAAATGTTTTCATGATTATTATTTTAATATGTTTTAAATATTTTAAAATATTATTTCCTTATACTTTTAATTTATTTGTAAAAAGTATTAAGTTGGTTTTCATTAAATCATTTAACTGTACTATTTAAAACATAATGATTTTTTTTTTTTAAATACTAATACTAAAAATAAAAATAAGATATATCTTTAAAATAATAATACAAAAAGAGAGAAAAAAGAAATATTAGTAATATGGGATTACAGTCAGTGTTAAATAAATAAATAAAAGAAAAATGAAAAAAAAAACTATAAAAAGTATTTTCTCGTTGAATGTAAAACTGAATGTATTTGAATAAAACATTTGTTATACAGGTAAAAAGTTAAATTAAGCAAACAGAACAAACTGTTATTAAACTGAAACTCTCATGACTAAACCATATTTATTATTATGAAAGCATTAATAAATCAAATGTGGACAATAATCTAATATTTGTTGATAAAATATAATGAAAATAACATAACAATCTAATGAAATGTTACCTGAAATAAACTAAATGCTTCCTTGGCAACTAGAACTTGTGAAACTGAAACCAACCTTCGACCTTTTACCTTCATATTGGCTCAAAACATTAGACAATGGGGGTTTCATGCAACATTTGTTCTTATGAATGTCTCCTGTGTTAAACTTCCATGACTGTGCATTTTAACTTTGTTATTATGTATCTGTAATATATACTTCTTTGTACTGTAATCCTGCAGTTTATGAGAATAAAATCATTGTCACTGTTTTGTTTTCACGAGTAATTAGCCAACTTAAAGTAACCCATTTAACACAGAATGAGCTGAGGTGTAGGTTGAATAATAAAAACAAAAAGCATACACACATTAAAAACAATCATCTTTCTCTTCTCAAAATCATTCTTTCCAATAACATTTTGTAATATTAAAAACTTGAAATGTACCAAACTTGAAAGAGAAATATTCCTTTTTTAACATGTCATCAGTTTGTATTGGAAAAATAATAATAATAAATAAATGAAATAAATAAATGAAAATAAAATAATAATAATTTACAAGACATGAAATAATTAAGGATACAATGGTTTCACAACCAATTCATTTTAACAATCAAACAGGCTGCTTTCTATAAAAATATTTTTAAAAATCTTATTTTTAAATAACAAATATGACTGAATCTAACAAATCCTTTCTCACTAAAATTTAACCTTTTGTAGAAATTATAAAACAAAGCTGCTGAATTAATATTGTTTTATTGATATTTGAGTATAAATAATCAAATAAATAATAATATTATAATTTTTTTTAAAAAGCCTACTTTATTTTATCACAGTAAACAGTAAATTAATAATCTTACAAGGACTGTTAATTTTAATGTCAAATATATTTTCTTCCAAACTTTTGTTTTTCACTTTTGCATAGATTTTTTTTATTTTGGATATTATTAACTACATCTATCTTGTGAGGTTATAAGACATATATTATAAAAATTAATCATAATAGGAATAACAGGTACCATTCTGAAAAGAGAAAATATATCAAAGACGTTTGCATACAAAATTCAAGCAGCGAGAGAGAAAGAACGCTTGAGACAGAGTGCTTAACAGAATCTGCTGACAGTGTTGAACATTCATTTTCCTCATTTTTAAAAACGAAATAAATATTTCTAAGATGCACAAATTACTACTTATTCGGACTGTTAATGGGTTTATTTTATTAAACATATTTTTATTAAAATTACATATATGTCAGTTGCTAATAATACAAGAGTAAATACCTACTTAAATGAATTGTGTATATATATGTTTTTGAAAAGCGAATAAATTTAAAACTAATATAAATTATTAAATTTAATGGATAGAGAACATTTACAGAAACCATATTTCCTAAAATCTGACATAGTACTTGGAAACTGGTATTACGCATACAAAGCTTCCTCTATGTATGTATTTAAATATCTGTAAGGTATATGGCTACATTAGGGACATGAAGAAGGAGGTGCTTTTGCTACATAGTTCACAATGGCTGTCTGAAGAATTTGGGCTCTCAGGGTTTCTTCGTCTCTAATCCTAGCCACTTCACGTTCTCGAGCTTTTAGATTTTCTTGCAGACAAGCAATTTCCCTGTCTTTCTCTTCAACTATCTGTCGATGCTTCAACATTTCATCTGGAGACAAAAAAAAAAAAAAAAAATAGAAATATCTGAAAGGATTGAGAGACACATATTAATTAGATTTTTCTGATACATATTTTTCAATTTTTTTTTGGTTCTCCTCTGTTTTTTAGGTTTTTTTTAGGTTGTTGTATTTTTGATAATAATAAACTTGCCTGACACTTCTCTGTCAACCTTTGAGAGTTTATTACGAAGTTCCACCTGCATCTGACGCTCACTCTCCAATGAGTTCAGTGTGGCATTCAGTTCTAATTTAACCTTGTTCACCTCCGCTATTGTTACATTATTCTTTTCAGCCAGCTCCTGTATACACAAATAACAGAAAATTAGTCATCAATTTATAGCAGAAAAAACAAAACAAAAACAACAACACTGATTTAATAAAATACTTTAGTCAATGGAGTGTATGACTCGGTGGAACATGAGCGAACTGCCCAAATTCCCAAATACAGGCTAACTAAACATCTGGGGACTTTTTGATTTTGTCTGAGTAAAATTTTGTGTAAATCGGCCATCATTACCTCCTTTACCAAAGAGTCAGTTCTCCACCTCTCAAGTTAGTTTTGTATTATTACAATATTAGCAATTATTTATTTATTTATTTCGGAAGGTGTGTCAAAATAATTTCACAGAAAATTATTCAGCAGAAGTTATTTCTCCTGAAATGTAATAAAAAGAATACTGGTTTAAAAATAAAATAAATACTTCCTAATCTAGTTAATAAAATGCATTTAAAACTCTGATTTATTAACACATTTTATGAAAGTAAGTTAGCAGAGTAGATTTCAAGGATTCATTGAAATGTAAATACTCTACATAATAATACCTGTCCCATTTCCTCCAGCCTTCTCTTCAATGTGTCGACCTCCAAAGTGAGATTAGAGTTCTTGTGTTGCAGTTCAGAAACCAGTGATGCCTGCTGGTTACAGTGACTCTCGAGATCATCTTTTGAAATCTGTAAAACTCGAACCTTCTCCTCCAGCTGTTTCTGGCGCTGCTCCTGTTTCAGTAAGTTTAAAATTTAATTAAATTATCTAAATTTATTTGTATGTTTGTTTGGTAATTATTAATTTTAATGTGTATTTGTACTTTTAAAAACAAAGTATTTTCATTTGTAAACATCATCAATGCAATTATAATTAAATAATTCCAATATTTAAAAAAAATAAAATAAAAAAAATAATTCTGTCACATTTTATTTTTGAAAAAGTTAAAAAAAAAAAATATATATATATATATATATAAAAATCATAATGTCAACTTTATTTTATTTCTTAAAACTTAAAAACAACAAACCCAACCTCCTTAGTCTTGATTTTCTGCTTGGCTTGCACCAGCTGTTCTTCAGCTGCCATTTTCTCAGACACTAGAGTTGTTTTCAGTCGACTGATCTCTTCATCTAGTTCCAGTTGGTGCTGCTCCAACTTGTGTATTCTATCACGCAGCGTCTTTTCCAATTCAGCAGTTTCTTCTTTGATTCGATCAATCTACAATTACTTTACCATTAATACTAGTATTAATTATTATAACTGTCATACACACTCAAACAAATGAGAGCAACCTATTCATACATACGTGTACATGTATTCTGTATAGCAGCCAACTCACAAGCATATGTACACACATTTTGTAGCAACTTGTATATTATTGCACATACATACTCTCTCTCACTCTCTGGGCAATCAAGAAAATATTGGAATATTTAAAGAACTTGATTTACTTATCATTTATCTAGTACCTGAAATTTTTAGACATTCTACAAGCTAACTTACTGCTAACATTAGCTATAACAAATTTAAAAATCACATAATTGAAAACATTCTTAAGTATGTATTATCTCAATATTTTTAATTTAAAAATGTCCAAAACAAACTAAAACATTGTAAATAAATTTTTCTGACATAAATGCAGATCATTTTTTTCACCTCTTTCTGTTTATACTGTTCCATGTCTCGAATTGTTTCTTTCTGGTGCATTCGTTCCTGCTGAATTCTTTCTGTATTAAAATGATAAAAATTCTGAGTTTGTTTTCATGTTGACTTCATTTCAAATGAGGATTAAGATTTTAATGTAAAATTTAATTAGTCAGTTTAGAATTCTTCAAATTATCTAATGACTATTAAATTATTTTATTTTATTTCATTTTTTATTAATAAATTCTATTTGTTATGAACCCACAGAAGACAGCAGATTTTTGTTATGAATTGTTTGAAAGAAAACAAGTTCTGCAATTTAAGGCCTTACAGGACAAATGACAATACTGTAATGATAAGGATAGATCAACACATAGAAAAAGTCATAACTCTCATTGTTCATAAAAACCAAATATTGAAAATCTGGTAACAAAGTTTCCATCTCACTAACTGAAATAACCTCCTTCAGCAATCAGACATTAATGAACTTGATACCTCACTGATTATTCAGGTCTTTGATGATGTCACAGATTTTTGCAAACAAAAACATTAAGCAGTGAAAAGCCTAATATACATATTTTTCTTAAGTTGCACTCCAGATAATAATTTTTACTTGACAATCAAATTTATTCAGAGACTTGAACATTGAGAATGATTACACCAGAACAACTTTGTTAAACTTCATAATCAGATCACCACTTCTTTTCTTCTATAACTCGTCAGTCAATATGGATACACTAAAATCTTTCAGCTCTTTTTGTGTCCTTGTCATCTTGTTAATAGTTTAATTTTGTTTGACAAATAAATATTAAAGAATTCACCGTTTTCTGATTATTGGTAGAGACTGCAAATTGTATAATAAATTACTGCATGACAAGAAAGTTCCTACATACCATCAAACTGAGAGGCTTTGAGTTTCAGTTCGGCTTGAAGATGAGTCAGTTGTTCTTTGAGTTCATAAATCTGTTCTTGCTGGTTCTTGCATTTCCTGTCCAGATCTTCACACTGCCACAATGAAAATTACATCCGAAATAACTGATAATAACTACTGAACTAGTCATTATATTATGGAAAAGATTAGCCTGTATATCTTATCTGGTTCACTAAAATCACTATGATATGCAGAACAATGATGAGGTTAAGATTTTTTTTTTTTTTAAATTGTGGTATATTTACCAACATAGTTATTAGATTAAAACCCTTTCTAAAATTTTTTTAAAAACAGACATTTAATTCCTCCTTTACTGAATACTTCTTAAATATTGTTACTGCAAACAAACTATAAAAATGTATGAGTATTAACCTAATTAAAGTGAAATAAATTGAATATGTCTAATAATTTCTTACCTTGATTCCAAGCTGTATGTTTTTATCATTACTCTCAGACAACTCTCTCAGTAGTTTCATTTCCTCTGTGGCTCTGTCCTGAAATATTTGTAACTCAAATTTCAAATCTTTCCACTAAGATCAAAACATAATAATTTTGTTTTAGTCACGAAGGTGAACTACCGAAGACAGCAGAGATTATCTTATAATTATTATCCAAAAGGAAATAGATTATTTGACACTGCAGATGTTAGTTTTGTGTTCCTGTCAAATCAATATTATTGACTGTGATCAGATGAAATAAAAGAAGTTAAATACTTATCTCTCTTAATTATATTTTCACACAGAAACAATAACAAAACATGTCTGAGAATTAGTTTAAAATGCCTGTCTATAAAATCTGTTTTTCAAAGCAGATTTCATAAATGATTCCAAAGTATTTTATAATTCATGAATAAGTAATTTAATATATTCAGTTTATGGATGGTAAATATTCAAATGTGTCACCTCTTTCTCTCTTCTGATTTCATTGACATGTGCAGCAGCCATATCTGACATTTCCTGTTTTAAACGAGCTATAACTGACTCCTGGTCATGAAGTCTCTGTTCAGCTAATACCAACTCTGATTCTGTCATAGACAATCTGTAAAACAGTAAATATTACGGAAATAAAACATAAAATACTTCATCTAATAAAAATAATATATTTTATAAAAAATTTAAAAACAAAAAAAACAGAAAAAAACATCTGCCTCCTCAGAGTCCCATAATGAAAAAGAAAATCACAAGAACAGCAGATACATTTATTTAATAAATTCTTTGCTGCTAATTGCCAGAAGAATCTGTTGTAATGGGTTTTCTGAGTATTAATATCAAAGTGTGTTGTGTCATTAAACAAAATATTACATTTTTCAACTAACTTAGCTGCAAGAGAATTGAAGGCTTTTTTCCTTTCTTCCAGAGCTTCCTGTAGCTTTGACATCTTCTGGGCTGAAGATCTGAAAACAACAACAAAAAAACAAAAATTATATTCTGTTTAAGAAAATTTCCACAATTCATGCTTCATAATGAAATAAGAGAAAAACTGGTTTAACTATTTATCAATTTCAAATTATTCTCGCAAAGTTCTACAGTATATCTGGTATTTATTGTTTTCCACAATGGCTTAACAAAATGATTGTTAGGTGAATGATATTTCCTGTCTGAGATAAACAAACTAGTGAATTATGTGAGCAGATATGCTTTCTAAAACTGGTCTCAGTCTCAAGATATTTCAGTATTAAAAAATAATATTTTGTTTTACCTTTTTGTTTTGCGTAGAAGATCTTCTTGACAATCAATGGTATTCATTAAATCACCCATCTGAAAATAACAGAAGTATGAAATAATTAATTTGTATACATAGACATAATAACAAAGGCACTCTATGCTTGTGTATAATGCAAATAAACTAAGGGAATATGTGGAGGCATCTGCAATTGTTCTAGAAAATATCCTCTTCCTTTTTATTAAATATATAATATTGCCTCAAAGAATAATTAGAATATATCTAGACTATAGACATCCTGAGTTTTAAAATGTTCTCAGGGGTGGACTGCAGAAGCCCAACACTCATGCCTTTGGCAGACATAATCCTATTTTTTTTTCTGAATACGTCTGTAATAATGTTTTAGTAAGGATTGAGAGAAATTTTGAAAAATTATATATTCACAGAAAAAATACAATCACTTGTAATTAAGATTTATGATAAATTATTAAATTAAGAAAAAAGAGATTCATAAAATACAATTGGAGAATTTCTTTCTTTTTTTCTGTCATGGCTGTTTCATGTAACAGTAAGTATAAAATTGCAGATACCTGTGTACATTTGTCCACTTCAATCTGCTTTATATGTCTGGTCAGTGTTTTTGTTCGTTTTGTTTGTTCTTCAGTCAATAGCTGTCGATCTACATTATTAGATATAGCAGTCTCTGAAATTACAATTAGCTTTTTTTTAATTCAATTTAAATTTTTTTAATACAACAAGATATATATGAAATCAAATTTTTTTTGTTTTGTATTACCTCACATTTTGTAATTTAAAGAAGAAAAAAGATAAATTTAGATTTTATCATAATCCTAATCCTTTAGACTTAAACAATTCTAGATTTGCATTTCATCACAATTTGTAATTTGAAGAAGGAAAGAAAAAATAACTTACAGATTCTCATATTCTAAACTCTTTAGAAGTAATGAACATGCTATACAGTTTCAAGACTTACTAGCACATATGAATTAGTTTATTCTAATTATAAAACAAGTATTTATTCTAATATAGCTGAAGATGTTTCATTAACTCAAAAGGTAATTTGATTTTTTATATATATATATAAAACATAAGTAAACATTTTCTAATGGGGCACAAAAAAATATATTCTTTCACTTAAGTTTGTGAATATTTCACTTGTAACAAACCTATAGATTTGAGAACATCTGATGGGATGTTGTTGCCAGCCAGCTCCAGTCTACTCAAAGTTTTATTAGTTTTTAGCATCTCAAGCATAGCACGTCCACCCAACAGTCCAATGTTGTTCCATCGTAAGTCTAAAAAAAGTGGAAATATCTAAGTAAACTATAGGTGTCTTTTTTGACATTTACTCTTCTCCAGTTAAAAACAATATATAATTTGAAAAAAAAACACAGGTGGGCATGTAATCAGGGCCACGTTTAAGTAGAGGCCTGTATCAATATCATTTCAATTGGTATATAATAAAATAATATACTTAGTATGTGTGAAACAAAGCCTCAAAAGTTTATTATAAATCAGTCCCTCTCTGCCTGTTTGTTTGTGTGTGTGTGTGTGTGTGTGTGTGTGTGTGTGTGTGTTTTCTGCATATGTTGTGATCACGTTTAGCTCATGTTAATGAAATTGAAAGATATTTTAAAATTAATTTAATTACCTAATGCTTTCAGGAAACAGTTCCGTTTGAGATTTGTTGCTAATTCTGCTGCACCTTCATGGTTAATCTGATTGTTTCTCAAGTCCAGTGCCTGGAGATTCCTGTTACAGCCCAAAGCGTCACAGAAAACGGTAAAAGAATCTTCCAGCAAGCCTAGAGCATTCCATTCAAGACATAAACTGAAACAAAATAGCAACATTCAACAGTAAGGAACTGAATAATATAAATAAACTTCTTTTACATAATATTCAGGCTAGAAATTCTTCGCATGAAGAGAGCAGATTCATGATATAGGAATATTGATTCTTTTTGCATATTAAAAAAGTGTCATTGTAACAATCAAATTATCATTCAGTCAAAAAGAGGAGACACCACCAGCCAAATATTCCTACAGTGACTCATATAACACTACTGAACTGACACTGAAGAAAAATTTCAATAAATTAACAAGAAAGGAAAAATCCAAAAGTTTGTGATAAAATTTAACTAACAAACCTTATTAAAGTGTTATTTTTTTGTAGCATCTTTCCAACTGCTTCAGCACCTAAGCCCCGAATATTATTGCCCTGAAAAAAAAAATAATAATAATTTTAAAACCATATGCTATAGAATCTTGTCTTGAAACCAACCACCAAAAAATGGAATCCATAGTTTCTCTATGCATGTAAATAATCTCAATTTACCAGACCAAAAGAACATTCTGTCTGTATTTAATATGACCATCTTGTCCAATCAGGGGAGGAAAATCAAGTAATTAATTTTAACCTAATTTCATGGTAATTCTATCTAATGGTCTAATAAAAATTAAATGATCCTTAAGTCATATTTAATTAATGGTTTTTTTTTGTTTTGTTTTTATCCTAACACAAATCTATATTATATCTCAAGTAACGTATCACTTTTAAAAATAAATACATTTCTCAAATTACAATTTACTACTGAATTTTCATAAAGCTATACCTTCAGATCCAGCTTCTTGCAGTATGAGTTGATGGAAAATCCATGACAAAGACCTTTGATTGCTAAAAAATTAATTCTGTTGTTAAATATATCAATAAAAAAAAAAAATAATAAATTATAAAATTTAATATGAAGTAAAATTTTAATATTAACTTGGGATTAAAATTGATATACACAGACACAGAAACAAATAACATATAATTTACATATTGGACTGAAACTAAAGTTTGTAGCATTTTTCAGTAGGTGGTGTTTAAGGGTGTGATTTTGCTTTATGTGTGACTTAAATATATGACATATTATGAAAGGTAAACAAAATGGCACAAAGTATATGGCTGATTAAATCTATGTACAGATATCTCTACAATTCCACTTGAAAAATGATTTTGAACATTTGTTCCAACCCAATGCAACTAATGCATATGTGCAAATACTGACATATTTTCATACATGTGGCAATGCGATATTTTAAATTATTTTCAAAAGGTTAATGTTGTGCAGTTTTATTTGTTTTAGCTTTGTCATTAGAACCCCAAAACAGGCATGCACAGTAGCAATATTTTCCACTAGCCTTTCTTTTTACCTGTTACGGACAGAAACTGATAAAAGATTTGTAATTCATTAGAAGTTAACAGATAATATACACTCATCCTTACTGATGCCTGTGATGCCTATAGACTCTCATAGCTCATACATGTGGGTAAAAACAATATAAAAAAAAATTAAAAATTTGTAAGAGAATAAAACCATCTACCCAAATCCTGCAATGTTAGCATTAAACATTAATAGCCATACTGCTATGCTATAGACAACACATAAACAAACAGATGCATATGTAGAAAACAATAATAAATAAAAAAGGGGAAAATATTCATAAATTATGAAAATATTATAAAAATTCAATTATTACCATCTTCATTCAACATGCAGTCTGAAAACTTTAATTCAACAAAGGTGCGATCAAGTGACAACAGTTTTCCAAGTACTGCACAGGTTTTAGCTGACAGAGAGTTAGCTGATAAATCAAGTACAGCTTTGTCACAACAAAAACTGTAAAAAAACAACAAAAAAAAATACATCAGTTTGATTTGTTTCAATATAAGAAATTACTGCACAATACTATTAAAAAACTTTCTCTCTCTCTCTCTCTCTCTCTCTCATTCTTGCAATCATGGAGAGAGAAACAGACTGTTAATTTCATAAAATGATAAACAATCCAGCAATTTTATAATTAAAAGGGTTTTTTGTTTGTACAAAAAGCAGTAATATAACAAACAGCTTTAAAATTAATTTTTAATATGCTTGTTTGATATATTTAATGTGCTTAATTTCCAAATTCATCCAACAATTACAAAAATTTTATCTAAATGGAGGTGATTGTATTAATAATTTCTTGAAACTGTATGAATTTTATGATATTTAATTTATATATTTAATATCTTTCTTTAATTTTATATGTAAATGTTTCTTAATAAAAAATAATAATAAAATAAAATAAAATAACCATGACAGTTAAATGTTGATGCATCATTGTAGTTTTTATCAATTTAAAATCTGGTTTTAAAACAGACTACATTAAATATAAAAGATGACCTAATTAAAATATTCATCATTGACTTTTCTTCTCTTTCTCTACCTGGAATCTATTTCTATTTCACTGACACTGAAGCTGAATTTTAATGTATGAAAGCAGTAAGACATTCAATCTTACCTTTTCAGTTTTAGCAAAACACAATCTTGAACTTCAACATGGTTGTCCTTACATAAACGTACATATGTGTGTTTAAAATCATCCATTCTGAAAAGTAATAATTTTCTGTTAAAAAAACAACTATATATATATTAAATAATAATAATAATAATAATAATAAAACATTTAATATCATGTATCAAAAATACAATGTTCTATCAATAATAATGTAACTGTTTGATCTGACAAGCAAAAGAAAGCCACAATAGTTCTATGTAACTGTTTATATTTACACTAGCAACAGAACAACAAATCGTTACAAATCACCTCAAAATATTTATGTAAAGTGTGTGTGTGTATATATTATTATTAATATAAATAATTTAGTATGTTATATTGTTACAGGATGTATTCACGTTTCAAATAACACTCTAAATTATTAGGAAATTACCAATCTTTTGAGTTTATCCCGTCTGTCCTAAACTATCTTTACTGGCCGCCATCAAAGACACAATAACACACAAATTCATAGTAATAACTGTCAAATGAACTTAAAATAATTAATAATTAAACTATTTATTTTAATCTAGTCTGACTAGTGCATATTTTGTTTTTAAAAATCTACATTATTGTGATAAATATTACACGATTTTTATTACGCTGCTATTACAATTGCGTTTTATTAATGCAATATATGAAAATTTTGAAAAGACTGATTACGTACATCACAATGAATCAGAATTTCTGAGACAGAAAATCTATTTCAGTTACTGTTCAACGCCATATTGAAAACAAGGACGCTTTACTTTCATAATGTTTTTGAAAAAAAGAGTGCTACTGTCCCTTTCTATGATGCGCCATTAAGGTCCTCTTTCTCAGCAATTTAGTTTGATTTTATTCGATGCATGGTTAATTAAAGCTTGTAACTGAAAATCAAATTTGAAAATGAAAAGAAAAGAAATAAGATAAATACAATTTATATAAGCAAAAGAGAAACATTCATTGTATTTGTAATCTTAGTAACTGAACACGGAATATTTCCGAATAGTTTGCATGCAATATCATAATATGCCCAACCGTAACAAAATATCCAAGTAAACGAAAACTGGACTAACAGTTAAACAATAGTCTTATTCGAACTGTATTTGTTTAAATCGTGTACAATAATATTACCCAAAGTAATAATAATAATATTATTATTATTATTATTATTATTATTATTATTATTATTATTATACGCAGAATATTTTTCACGTAGAAAAGGAGAGTTTTGTCCCGAATCTGTTTCCATACATTTTGTCTTCCCGTGACGAAACTTTCACTTTCTTCGAGAACTCTGAAGTAAACTTATGTCTGGAAAAGACGTAACGAGAGTTGTAAACAAATGTCGACAAGCTAAAGAAGATGGTCGTTTGGGTAATCAAAATATTTTTAAATGTGTCATTACACTATTAATATTAAACTGTAGGAGAATGAACACAGTAAAATCGCCAAAGTCGATGCGTAGAAGAAACAGCGTAATAGCAGCTTGATAGTGATAGCACTCGTTTGTTTTTATGAGGGTGGAAAACATCAACAAACAAATTATATGCATTTCATGCTGCATGAATATAAATTTAATAATGTTAAATTATTAATTTAATAGTTATTGTATTTGAAATATTTTCATTATTATTTTAATATTTTTTAAATAGTTTAATATTATTTTCAAAATAATAATAATAATAATTTAATTAAAGAAAAGAAAATTTAAAAAAAGAGAACAGATTCCTTATAAGAATTACGTTTTTAAAGAAAATGCAAAACATAAAATGAGCATGAGATTTCTGGTACTTATTATATATAAACTTATTGCTGGATTTAAAAAAAAAAAAAAAAAAAAACCCACATAAACCCCACAAAAAACCAGTTATAAATAAAATAAATAAAAAATGTTCATAAATAAATAAATAAAATGCACATATATAAAATGGTATAACTAATTTAAGAAGCACATAAATAAATAAATAAAATTAGACAAATAATTAAAAATACGCATAAATAAATAGATTTTAATATAGTTAGTATTGTTTTATTCAACCTTCAGATCTGTCAGACTGTCAGCTGACACAGATACCTGATGCTATTTACATGTTAATGGGAAGCACTCCTCTGGAAACATGCAACCTGTCGCGAAATCTCATCAGATCAATCCCTCCCAAACTCTGTACCACCTTCCACCAAGTCACAGGTAGAAAGACTTAAATTTATATTTATAAAATTATAGAGAGAGAGAGAGAGAGAGAGAGAGAGAGAGAGAGGTGTCAAATAATATGACATGTTTTTAAAACATTTATGTTAACAGTATACATATTATATTTTACTGTTTTATCTGATTAATACCAGATTGTTTGCCTTGTTTAATGCAAGTACATTAACTACAGATGAGCAGTCACTCAGAAAAACATAGAGACAGAGAGATAATCCGATAATATAATATAAAGGGCTTACTCCCATCTGGTCGAAAGGCTAAATATGGTTCAGTGGTCTTATTGACTAGCATGTTTTTATCTCAGTCATTATAACTGAACTGTTCAAGATTATTTTGAAACTGATTGTTATTGTATAGATACAGTAATACCTTGCTTAATGATATCAAGCTTTAACGATCTTTTTTTTTTTACAAATTATTTAAATAGAAATTTAATAGTTAATTGCTCAAAATAAATTATACAAATGAGTACAAGGCATGTATTTAAGTCCATCTTCGTTTGTTTTTCATTCAGTCACAACCTTCCCTCAGTTGTGTTGATCAGTTGACATACAGACATCATGCATGCATGTGGTGTTCAGATTCTCTTTTCTCTTCTGCTTCCATTTAGACTTAACACTTTTGTAATTTATCCTTCCAGTATGTCAAAACGAATAACAGTACACGGGCAAAAATTGATGATAAAAAGAAATGCAAGAAAATAACTTTAGAAACAAAATATGATATCTTAAATGAACACAAAACCCACAAAAATGAACCCACAATGAGCAGCATGTAATTATTTCTTAATGTATTTGTATAAGTTGATTTGCAAATGATTTACTGTTTGTTTAATATCTATGATCTATTAAATCCTTTATGTCTAAATTTCCATTTTATTTCTCCTTATTTGACATTTCTTTGAAACCAATTACATCGTTCATCTGAGATATTACTGTAGTATGGATATAGCTTATTGCATAAAGTATGCAAATATGAAAATATTGAAATAGTCCATGTACTGAATGTAGTTGAATGTAAATAATTGAAAAAGAAGATGTTTACCTAAAAAAAAATCATATTAAAAACACATGTATCTGATGTTTCAGTAAGTTCAGTAACAGGTACAGTGTTATAATAATATTGTACAAATCTAGAATTTTTTCTGTGATGTGTTTAATGAAATGTGTTTTTAATTGAAATTAAAATATAGGATTTTTTGTTTTGTTGTTTTTTTGTTACTTTTTTAATGGAAAGAAAATGTTGATGAATTAGAAATGACTAGATTAAATAATAATAATAATAATAATAATAATAATAATAATAATAATGTTAATGATGATGATAATGATGATAATAATAATAATAAGAAGAAGAAGAAGTAAATAATCTACAACAAATGAGCAGTGAACACTTGTTCTGCTTTTGGTTCATATTACATAATCAATTTACAAAAAATGTTAGAATCAAGTGCCAACTTTTATGGCAGCAGAAGAAGAATAAAGAAACCAGATAATGATATATTTGTAAATAAACCATTGTCCATCTATAATAAAATCTTGTATGAACATGAAGAGGCCAAGTTAATTGTATACAGAGGTAATCAGGTATTTGGGTAGACGAGTTATTTTGACAAACTGGGAATTCAACCAGATGGGAAGACACCATATAAAGCATTAATGGCAACATGTTTCAGAAACAGAAAGAGAGAGAGAGCGCCACAGACAATATAATTTAAATAATAACTTTTACCTTTATCAGGTAAGGGACATCATTATTTAAATTATTTGTCTGTAATAAAGGTAATCAATTTGCACATTGTATTTTGCAGTTTTACATCTGAATGGTAACAGATTGTCTACCTTGCCTAACTCTCTAGCACAAATGTCAAGACTTTCTGATTTGGACATTTCCAGTAATAACTTTCAGAATCTCCCAGAAATAATTTTTTCTTTCTCTCATCTTCATCGTCTTAATGCTGAAAACAATAATATATCGGGTAATAGATTTCTATTTAGAATGAATAATTTGCTATTGCTTTACTGATACAAGTTATATCCTGTATTTTTTTTAACATTCTTATTTTAACACACAGCAAAATTTGAAATGATTAGTATTTGAAATATTGTTATACTTTCATTCATATTTGAAAATTTTATATTTAATATATACAAACATGCCTACATAAATACTCATGCATATATACACACAATTACACACATAATACATGACCAATATGATAAAAATCTATAGATATATAACAAACATACAAAAATATATAAATACATAAATATGTATACACACACACATCCTATACATACATATGTTCAGGCATATATATTCATGGATGTGTTTCTGTGTGTTTGTTTATATCTCAGTCTATAACAATATCTTTATGTGTTTGTGTGTGTGTGTTTACCTATGTAAGTATGTATACATATGCTATTGTTATTTTAGATGTGAACACAGAGAGACTGCAGTCTCTTTCAGCCTTGGATGAGGTTAACTTTGAGAGCAATCCACTGACTTCTGCTGTGTACAGTCAGCTGATAAATATCAAAAGTTTTACAGTTCTAGTCACACCACAGGACTCAGAATTAGATTCTGTTGATTGAACATAACGAAAACTGTAAAAAAAAAAATTAATAATAATAATAAGTAAATAAATAAATAAATAAATAAATAAATAAATAAATAATAATGTATTTAAAAAAAAAAAAAAACCTCCAACACCTGTGTAACTGATATCTTCAAACAGAAAAAAAAAAAAAAATAAAAAAAAATACAAACACACAACTAAAACATGTAACTGATCTATGTAAGATGTAGAGCAACTTAAACATGAAGAACCTATACTTTAAAAAAACAACAAAAATAAAACACGAACCAAATATACAAATGCAAGATATGTTACTGCAGAGAAATTAAAATACAAGAAAAATGTTATTTATATTAACTCAAAATTCACGAACTGTTGTGCATCTTAAGAAGTACACATGTTGACTGTTAAATGAACAACAAATAGATGGAACGTTGTTTAAAAAGATAGCTTCAAAAAATTATTTTTAATTCAAGCATTTATAAAACTGAATCATGTACATGCATTTAAAAACAAATTAAATAAAATTAAAATAATAATAATAATAATAATAATCCAAAAATAAATTTAAAAAATTATAATCAAAAGAAAGTTATTTCTCGATATGATTGAAATTTTTTTGAGGGATTTAACATTTTAAAAAAATATTTTTTAAATCTCATTCATGGCTGTGTTAGTAAATATGTTTAAACTTAATCTTAAGCTTTCCATTATATTTTATTTCATTTTTTTTATAGTATATTTTATTTAACTTTTTCTGCTGGCAAATATTAATTATTTATTTATGTATTTATTTATAAAAAGAATTTTAATTAAAAAACAACAACATTATACAGATACTGCTGTATTCGGTTTTGTTGAACTTTTTAACTTTGAAGAAAAATACTTCTCCCAATATTCAGGAATTATGTTCTGTTTTAAATTCTTTTCAATGTGTTATAATTTATGATTTGATGATACTATCATATACTGACACAAAATATATTATTTCCCAATATTGTTTAGTATCATTATGTTTTGTGCTAAAATGTAAATGATATTTAATACAATTGTGTATTTATTGTGATTTAAATAGAAAAATAATGTTCAGATCAATGCTCAATGAATAGGTTTTCAATAATCAAGGCTGCCATAAAATGTTAATTTTTCTTCAATGAATCTGTAAGAAAGGATATGATTAATAGCATTTATTAACAACAAACCCTACCCAAAATACCAACAACCCAACAACACAAAATCCACCATAACAAAACAGAATCAAAGTAGAATAATAATGTAAAATATATGAGCTTGTACCTAATTTTTATTGATATTTTACTGAAATGTGTAAATAATTATTACTTTTCTTTTCTGTTATTTTATCTTACTGTTTTACTTTTTTTAATGTTTTAGTTTTCATTTTTTATCTTTATCTTTCTGTTTTAATTTTCTCTGTTCTTTTTCTTTATCAAACTTTTTACATTTCTTTATTCTATTTCTTTATCTTTTTATTTTATTTTTCTTTGTTCTACCTCTTTATCTTGCTGTTTTACTTTCCTTTATTCTTTATCTTACTGTTTTATAGTACTAATTTTTGTTCTGTTCTATTATTTTAGTGTTTTACAATACTTTCTTTTGTTTTATATTTTTGTCTTATTTATTATTTTATTTTATCATTTTTACTACTGTTATATTTCATTATATTTCATTACTGTTACACAAAATAATTTTTCTTTATTCTGTATCTTTATCTTACTGTTTTACTTTTCTGTATTCTATTTATTTATTTTACTGTTATACTTGTTCTTTATCTTACTGTTTTCTTTGTCTTACTGTTTTCTTTATCTTATTGTTTTCTTTGTTCCGTTTCATTTTACTGTATTGCATATTTTTCTTTGTTCTATTTGTTAGTTTTTCTTTTCATTTTTCTGATCTGTATGTTAGTTTTATTCTTTTTACTATTTTACTTTTTTATCTTACTTGTATCTTTATCTTACTGTTTTACAAAACTTTTCTTTATTTATATTACATCCAAACTTTTATTGAGTTGCTTATGTAATTCCTTTTTGTGCATTTAGGCAGTTAACTAACTAGAATTTCGTGTTTGTATTTTATCTTCTTTCACATGGATTTGCTTTTTCCTGTTGTGAACTGACTTCTGTAGCACATATTTTACTGTTACTAGTAAACAAAGATTCTGAAGATCAGATGCTTTACTCCTTGCCTTTATAAAGAGTATATGTATGTCAGTAATAATATAATTCTTTATATGTTCAAGTTATTACTTTATTGTTTTGGACAACCTACCATCATGACATAAAACATTAAATAGCTATTTTATTCCTTCATAACAGCAGTCGTAATGTTTTTGCATACATGACTGATTAATAGGTACCTTTTTTTTCTGGCCATACTGGAAAAAGATTAGAACAAGTTGATCTGCCCTGAATAGAGTGACATTACAGCTACAGAAATATGATGGTATCTGGTATTATAAAACGGTATTTGTTTTTTTAATTTTACTTTGTTATTAATAAAGACTGGACAGCAAAAAACAGAAATAAAAATGTGGTGGAAGTATATGCAGAATATATTTAGACTATTTCTTTTTATCCTCAGAGGGACACTCTGAAATGTTTTTGGACTAGACTTAAGTGTAGAGAGGTAGTTGATATCCTCGAACACTGTAAATCTTTTTTCAATTACAGTCTATCAGCAGAAAGAAGATTATAAATTACAACTTCCAAATCATTATAGTTAAAGGAATCAGGTATTTTCAGTAGTCAGATAATATAATTAATCATTTCCAATAATTTTAAATTAAAAGAACTGTCTAATTCCCTAAGTATTCCATGCTCAAAATATTTGATAATTTATTCAGCTTCAAGCATAAAATTAACTTTGTGTAGTAACAACTTTTAGACTGTATTTGTATTTACAAAACTTAAATACAATTTAAATTAATTTTTTAAAATTAAATTTTATATATATTTTTTTATATTTATGGATTTATGGAAGTGTATTTAATTATAGTTAAAAAAATATATGTGTGTGTGCATACATACGTAATAACATCATATATACTTTTAAGAATTTAAATCAGAAACAGGGTAGAAGTCTAAAACCCACCTAAGATACCCTCCCAGATCTCTGCATGCCTTGTTTATTTTCATTGCTATTTTACTTCTAATGCAGGGTATTACATCTTTTTATACAGTTTAATATTTTCTATGACACAGAGATACTGAATGATTCCACATTGTTAGCTAAAATATAAAACATACTGAATAAAAAACAAAAGCATGTTCATAAATAATAAGTGTAGTAAAATACTGAACTAAGAAAAAGTTAGAGAGTGTAAGCTAAATATATAAAAATTTACAATCTTAAATAGTGTTTATGTATTTTGGTGTTAGGATCATATTGGTGTCTATTTTTATTTTTTATTATTATGGTTCTGTATTATTCTTAATTCTTTTTTTTTTTTGTTGTTGTTTATATTTTATTTCTTGAATGCATTTATCTATCAGATTTTATATATGTATATAGAAATGTTTGATTTTTGTAACTGTTTATAATTTATATATTACAAAGAACAAAGAACAATAACACAGCTTATTTCATAGATAACAATAGGTTACATTTTCTTTGTAATGTTTTCTTTTATATTATTATTATTTTATTTTTTTTGTACAATTAAATATCCTTTTGTACACATAGAACCATAAAATGACAGTTATATTGGACTTTTATAGATAAACAACACATACTTAAAAATTTTTTTTTATTTGTGATTGATTTATTGTTATTATTTAATTTTTAATTTTCCTTTATTTTTTTATTTTCTTAAACAGTTGTGTCTTGGATTACTTATGTTCACATAAATAGCAAGTATACAGTTTCTTGTTTCTTTTTTCTTTTGAATGATTTATTATTAATCAATTTTTTAAATTTTTTCCCCTAAATATTTGTGTGTCTTTGATTACTACAATCACATAAAACAACAATTATATTACAACTTTTATGGTCCTGCAATATATTTCATTTTCTTTAATGTTTTTCTTTTCATTTATTTTTATCTTTGTTGATACTATTACTCTTGTATACAGTCATGTAGTAGAAAAGAGGTTATTTAACCTGTTAAGTGCAAACAATAGTTTTATTCTGGGGGTTTTTTCTCTGCATTTTTTTAAAATTATATTTTATAGGTATATATATATATATATATATATATATATATTTAAGATGCTTGTGCATATTAAATGTGTGATCTCATAAAAGAACTAATATTTAATGATCTTAAAAATAAATGTAATAAGTGTTTGTTCTTGAAAAGTATTTTCAAATGAAAAAAAAAGCATATTTACTAAATATGAAAATTAAATAATACATTCATCTGTTTTGAGTGTATTCTCACAAACACAACATTAAGAGATTTCTTTTTCCTTTGTTTTTAAAAACAAAACACAGAAATTTAGAAAAATTAAAACCTTTATTAAACGTCATTAAAAAAATAATTTAAAAAAATTAACATATGTATATAGTTTAATATTTGCAAGCAGAAGTATATAAAGAACAGAAAATATTTAAATTATTAGTTTCTGTGGTTTCAAAAATATGTCACAAAGTATTCAGTCTTATTTATACAGTTTACTGCCATATCTGAATAAGATAAAATATACTCTTTTTTTTTTTTGGATGTTTATGCTTTAAACATAGACTTAAAGAAATATCTGTACACCTGAAATGAGAATAATGCTTAATGCAGTTTATTGATCTCAAATTTATAAAATTACATTAACCATTGTTAAATAAATTATTATTTGAACTCAGTCAGTGGTGTAAAAAACTTGAAGTTTTCTCAACAGTATTTCAAGACTAGATTACACACTATCCATGCAATAACATTTATTTATTTATTTATTTATTTACTTCTATGCAAAGAAACTATTTATTTCATTATTTATATGCAATTAATAATATTATTAACTGCTGAGATTTGTTTATTTGTATACAATAACTGCTGCAAGATTTATTTATTTTCTTGTTTATTTATATACAATAGTAACTGGTATAATGTGTTTTTAATTATTATTTACTTAGTTATTTATATGCAATAATAACTGCCTTGAGATTCGTTAATTTATTTAGGTCTCTATTGTGTATTGATCTTCCAGTATGTGTGTTTTTAAGTTATCAGTGTAATGTTGTTTAGTTAAAAAAGTCTAGTGTTATGAGTGGAGCTGTGCATGTTTATGCTGACAGATCCAGGATTCTTGCTATCAAGAGGAGGCCTCGGCAGTCTTTGTGTTTTAATATAAAATCTGCGTATAACCAAGTAGGTGAACAAACAGTAGTAGCCATTGCTGGTGGTTAAATATTTATTAAATTTGTGTGTGTGTATTCATGCATATACACATCATACATGTGTATGTATGTGCATTTGTATGAGAAAAAAGAGAAAATACAGGTTACACCTTTTTAAAATGAGTGAATGGATTTGGTGGTAAAAAACAGAGGAGAGAGTTTTAACTCATGAAGCACCCTCCTGGATCTCTGCCTGTTTTTTTTTTTTAAGGAAATGCTGGAGATGTATTCATGAATGAATTATTTTGCTATTTTCTTGAATAAAGCTATTGTTACATATTATTCTGTTTTATTACTTTATTTTTTCACGTATATGATGATATTACATAGAAAAGTTAAAACTATTTTTAGAATTTAGGAGATTATGTTAAGTGTTTAGATGAGAAGTCTAGTAACTGGTTACCTGTCTCCATCTTTGTTTATCAAAAGATGATGACACTAACATGGGTTCAACCATTCCAGGATCATAGATTTGTTCTTCCATTATCACATATAATCTATTAAATTTTATAAAATATTTAAAAAATATAATTTTTATAAAAACAATTTCACATGCTTACCATAAAATATGTTTGAAACTTGTAATGCCTATGTCAATACACATTAACTCGTGTATTCCTGCACATGCATAAAATCAGCACCAACATTCTTAAAATATTCATATGCATAAAAATTCAATATACATGTCCATGAATTCAAATGAAATATTCGAATGAAAATGATCTCTGAATCAACACCTATCATGATGCTGCTCTGGCAAGATTTATGACGTGACATTTAATAAATTATTTTTCCCAAACTGACCTCTATTTCTACGACTTGCTTCATGTTTCTCTGTCATCTGCCAGTGACTTATTTTAGCATGCTAAAGTGCAGCTTATTTTGCACCCTGCTATGTAATTAGCTACCTACAATGCAGATTATGTTTCGTCATCTAACATATTGTCCAGTGGTAAACATACAGGTGATATTGCCCTAGTTGCCTCCAGCACCCCAACTGGAGAGCAAATCCATGGATCAGCTGTCACATTCTGCCATCTGTTCAGATCGGTTTTTAAATTTTTAAGTATGTCGGCATATTCACTTTTGCGAGCCAAATTGGTCAGTTCGTGAGGATCATTAACCAAATCAAACAGTTCCCAAGATGGCCGGTAGTAGTAAGTCTTCAGAGTTTTGTACCAGTGAAGATCTTCTTTTCTTCGTGTCCTTTTCAGTAAATCCTGGAATGTTGCTGATATGTAGAAGTCTTGATCTATGGGGAATGGCATTTTGAAGTTGTGATTTTGTATTAGTTTGAACTGTTTTGTTCTAAGGACTCTCATTGGATAATACATTGTGACCTCGTGAAGGTCATGGCTGGCATACACCCTGTCCCAGCCTGTGATTGGTTCAGATTTAAGCAGAGGCAGCATGGATCTGCCTGTTAGTTTGACAACGTGATGTTGTAGTTTATAATGTGGGTACTGCAGACCAAACCAATCAAGAACTGTTGGGACAATGTCCACTAGGCTAACCATTGCTTCACTCTCCTAAAAAAAAAAAAAAAAAAGAAGAAAACATATTTCAGAAAATTAATATGATGTATAAATATATTTTACTCTACTACTATATTATTATTATTATTATTATTATTATTATTATTATCAGATATCATTCATCAGAACATTTCTCTAGCAAGACAGCCGATATTTAAAATGATAAAATGAAACAATTTTTATCATCATCACGACTACCTCCACCACCACCACCACCATCATCATAATAAACAGATTACATATATAACAAGAAAATATATCATATAACACAGTTACCTGCCCCCATCTCTGTTTATCAAAAGGTGATGACACTAACATGGGTTCAGCCATTCCAGGATCGTACAGATTTGTTCTTCCACTAGGAAATGGGATTCCATTGTCAGATGTGAATATAATCAGTGTGTCATCAAGGTGACCAGCCTTTGTAAGTTCCTCGGTTATCAGTCCAATTCCTGGGTTAAAATATTTATAAGCTTATATAAGACGCATTCTTTTCGTACTGAAATAATAATGTAACCTGATCTCAATAATCCAGAATTCTAGTGCTTGATGCTGTGTGAACAGTGTGTAATTAAACTCTCTGTGACTATATTAATAACACACGTTAATTTTACAATGAGTAAAGTAGTTTTTAAAACCTACCCCTATTTATTTCTTTATTTGTATTATTTCTACCAAATCCATTTTGATGTAAAATATGAGAAAATGTTATAGTTTTTATTTTACCAATGCTTTTTAAAATTCTGGTTGTAATTTTATTATTTTTTATTTTTATTTAAAAAAAAAAAAAAAAAAAAAAAAAATATGATTCATAATAATAATAAATAAAACTATAAAAACAACAGAAACAAACTTTAAAAAAAAAAAAAAAAAAAAAAAAAAAATCCATCAAATAATAAATTTTTCAAAAATGTTTAAAAAATATAAATATTCAGGTGTTCTCCACCTTGGTCCATTCTGCCTATGGTTGTGTACTGAGCTGCAATGTCAGCCCTGGCTGCGGGTGTGTCCTGTACAAAGTAGGGGACGATGACATCGTGTGGGGAGTAGTACACAGGTTTCCAGTCAGGAATCAGCCCCATTCCTTGATCTCCATTACCAAAGAGTTCACAGAAACTGCCAAACTCTGGATGGGTGTGGCCACATCGGTGTGGGTCATGAAATCCTATGTACAACAGAAATGGTCTGAAATTAACAAGAACAAATATCTTTGACATTTTTCATTCATTCTTTCACTCACTCTCTCACTCACTCACTCACTCGTTCATCTATTTATTCATTTATTTATTCTGATATGGTTATTTTTTATTTCGTAGTAAAAGATGGAACCATAATAAACTATTTTCTTTAAAACCTGCACCAGATCAGTTATCTGGCAGATTTGGGGTTGGAGCTGACTCCATCTTCTTTAGCTTTTTGCATATATAGCAGAAAAGTTTTTGATGAAAATTAAAAATAAATTTATAATGATTAATTCAGCTAGCTTTAAAAGTAAAAGGTTTATTTTTAAAGGTAATAGATTTTCTGGGTGATGGATTCCTGTAGTGATGGTCCATTTTTTTTTTTTTAAATAAGTGGTTTTATAATTATTAATCTGGCTAGTTTTAAAAGTAATAATCTGGAAGCCAGATACTTACATTGAAACTTTAGAAAGGTTGTTAAAGAAAATTATGAATAACCTATTTTATAATTATTAATCCACCTCTTCGGTTAATGCATTTGAAAGTCCAACAGACCTATCATCCTCGACAGCGAAGAACTGTTGTGCATACTGTTTCATTAGAGTTATGTTTCTTCCTATTTGAAGAATTGGTAAGTCTTCTTCTGTCACAGAGAAATTGAAAGGGTAAGCACTGTCTGGACCAACATGTTTTTTTCCAATGATACCTTGAAATAAAATAACAAATCAATAAAAATTAATGAACGTTTCATTAAATAAAATAAAACAAAATTATAAACTCATATAAATGTAAAGTTGTGTAAAATAAAGTAAAAGTAAAGTGAATATAAATTCAGAATGAAATCACAAAAGATATATAAATAAAATGATAATAATAAAAACAAAACAAAATAAAGTAATAATAAAAAATAATAATAACAAAATAAAGATAATTGAATAAAATGAAATAATAAAAATATAAAACAAAAACAAATGAAACTAAACAGAACGAAAATAGTCCTAGAGAAAATACCTATAATAAAACTTTCCTTTTAATTATGTCATAATACCAATGGTTAAAAATTTTAATAAAGACTTCAGTTATGCTTTGAACAAATTTAATAGGAAACCTCTCACTGGTGTTAAATATCACACCTGTTCTAATATTGGCTTGTTGCAGTAGATGTGGAAGACTGCGTATGCCATCAAAAGAGTTAAAATGGTGGACACTGTTGTGAAGACCATACATCCCATTCTGATGCTGAGGAAGACCAGTAAGAATAGCAGACCTGAATATTAACATATTTATAATTACTTTATTTTGTGATATATATACACACACACACACACACACACACACACACCAATTAAAGCTGTATAAAACAACAGAGGCTTTATATATACACAGATGCAAATCAAACACAAAATACTAACATTCCAAGATGACAGACAATTGATTAACATATTTCAGGATATTTATTTTCTTAGTAAAATACATTCCCATAAAGATGAACCCCATATATCATTTATCCATACATACCCTGAGTAATACATTACATACATATATAAATATAAATACAAACCCACCCACAAGACCTATATCAAAGCAGTAACATATCTGAAATATATAGTAAATACAAAACAATCCAAGAACTTTAAATGAAGAAAATTTGTAATCCTTTGAAAAGTGGTTTAACATTGTATGATAATGCATATTAAGAAATAGAATGATAAATTTCACTGTACTATTTTGAAACCTGTTTCAAACTAAGAGGCCACAGCATACATGCTTGAACCAGAACTAAATAAATTTCTAACTTAAATCTGAATTACATTTGCTTAATCAACAACATTTTAAAATAAGAGTCTGAATGTTTTATAATGTATTTCTCAAAATCTATTAGTTGTTTTAAAAAGACACAATGCTCCCAGTGTTTTAAATCGTAACATCAATAAGAAAAGGGGATATTTTTATTCTATTTGTTTGAATGTTTTTGAATCAATTGTTTTTTATGTTTTGGTGCAAGACAAATACCTGCTTGGAGAACAACTGCTCACTGAAGTAAATGCGTTCGTAAAAGATCACACTTCTTTTTGCAAGTTTGTTTAGATTAGGCGTCCGACATACACTGTTGTTGTACACCTGACTTTCAAAACCAGCGTCATCTCCTAGAAAAGTAGACACATAATGTAGTACATTAAAAAAAATGACTATTATACATTAATTTTATACTAATAATCATTATTTTTTTATGAATTTTATAATCAAAAATCATTATTTTGTGAACCTGTTTATATGGTTGCTTGGTATAATTTGTGTATTCTTGAATCTTCTTTTTGTAGTACAGAATGTTTTTTTTAGAATACAGTTCCAGTATAATTGTAACTTGCAGCATGTGTGTGTGTGTGTTTGCACAGTTGTGTGTACATTTGTGAAAGATATATATTACTATATTGAATTTTAATAGATGGAATAAAGATAAAAACCAAAATATATTCAAATGAAAGATAGACAAAATAAAAAAAAAAACACCAAAAGAGTTAGAACAGAAATCCTGGATACAGTCAGTTATGTAATTAACTTCTTAAAAAGTATCCAATATTTACATATTACTTATACACTTGTGATAACCGTAAACTAAAGGTTCATGTAAGGTGAAGGTTGTAATATAAATTAAGAGACAGGTATCATATCAAGTTTTATCAGCTCATTTGCCAGAGATGAAGGAACAGAAGATTTCCATTCAGGTACTTACTAATATTTATAGCTTCAGTTTAAACATAATCAAAAAAACTTATCAACCCGTTTAGACAACTTTACAACTTGCGAGAAAATAAAGAATTTGATAAAGATTGAAAAATTAAAAAAAATTATTCTTCTGCTTTGATGTAAGGATAGTTAATGGTGCTTTTGACTGTGCTTGATAATGGTAAGCAATTAACATGGTATTGGTTTGTGTTCAAATAAATGAAGAAAAAGTGTGTCAAAAGTAATAGCAGTTTATCATCAAGTAGCAAACACGAGAATGATACAAGCAGAACATGATGTGATTTATGATCATGTAAATCTGTCAGTGAAAATTGTGTTCGTTTATTGAAGTTAAAGTTTTATATGCTATCGAAGGTGTTCTTAAAAATATACTCATCCACAAAAGAAAATGCTACTTCATAAAAAATTTGTTTAAAATGTGTGACCATAAACGTATTGTATTTTCTGTACAAAGCCTTTTTTAGTTTAGCAGTGATAGGGATATTCTGGGCTTTTTTTTTTTTCCTCCTGTTGAGCTTTTTAATTTTCTTAATTTAACAAAAAAAATGAAATATATATATATATATGTAATACTCTAATTATTGAAATGTCTTATAAAATGGATGGCTATCAAACATTCAGGGTGCAACAAATCATATTTTATTTTGTTAAATATTTTGTATGCGTTTATATAAAGTTTTGGTCAACAAAATGTGTATATATTAACAAAAATGTGAAAACAACACATCTTGAGGTATTATTTAAAAAAATATCAAAATGGTGCACTAATGGCCATGTGTATGACTCAGTCATGGACAAACACATTCTAAATGTGATAACTCTGAAGTGTAATATGCACAGTGTTGAATCAATTCAGTACTTACAAAGAATAAATTAAACTACAAGGAACAATAATATTTGAAAATGCTACGATGTTATAAATTAAAATTTTGCAGTTATAAACTGTTAAAATCAATCAAGCCTCATGTTGTTGCTATGCCAAACAATAATGCTTAAAAATGCTACTGTATTACATTTACATTTTGCAATTAAAGTGTATCTGTATAAAAAGTCAAAATTGTTACCTTTAAAATAACGTTTTGGTTTGTTTAGTTCCATCACCAATGTTTGCTAATACTAAATGCCATTAATCTTTACACTTCCAATCAAGAGAGAGAGAGAGAGAGAGAGAGAGAGAGAGAGAGAGAGAGAGAGAGAGAGAGAGAGAGAGGTGAAATAAAATAGTTTAGTAAATGGTGGTGAAACAGTGATTTCTTGAGACTGTTGTATTTTCCTGTAATTGATCACACCAAGAATAAAGAGAAATCCCTTATTTGTTATTTTATTACTTTAAAATTAAACATAAAACTTTAAGGCTTTGGTTTTTGCTTTGGCTTTGACTTTAACCCCATGTGTGAAAAAAACAAAAAACACCTTAAGAATGATTTGAAAAATATACAAAATGTGCTAAGGTTATTTGTTAATATTGCCACAGTTACAAATGAAGAGAACATGCTATTATAAAATATTGTTTTTAAATAAAATAAAAATACTAATATTCTAAGAAAAAAGAAAACTGATATAACATTTGTCAGGATATTTCTTTACTTGGAGACTTACAGAAAGTGCTTTCCTGAAAAGATGAACCCCGAAGTTATTAGTTAAAAAATCTTGTTACTTAAGCTGGGCATAAATGTCTGAATTAGTGAATATTTAACAACATATCAATAAAATTAATGGTAATATAGTCACAAGTGGAAGGTGTTTTTTATTATTTATTTTTTTTATTAACATCTGAATTAGTGAATATTTAACACTATATCAATAATTTTAATGGTAATATAGTCATGAGTGCAATGTGGTTTTGGGGGTGTTTTGTTCATATATAAGAAAAAAACAACAATAAAAAAAACTCCAAAATCCCCAAACACAGTGCCACCACATCTTGGTCTACTTTTGTGAACAGTTTATTGAATTTCATCTTCTAATCAACTGAAAAATCACCCACAAACTATAGCCATGGAAAATACAGTCCTGGGGCAAGAAGAAAAAAAAAAAAAAAAAAGTAGTAATAAAATGAGAGTAATGAAGAGTGGCTTATAATGAATTTTTCCAATACTAACAGCTGCACTGCAGCCTAAACGCTTGCAGACTGTAAATTATTTTGCTTAGTATACACAATAAGCGAGCGACGCAAGAACGTGTTCTTTTTATCATAAAAACTCCATAAACAATTTATAATACTCAATTCAGTAGAAACTAAACCATGTGCCGCCCAGAATTTTGTTTTAGTTTTACTTCTGACACCCCCCCAAAAAACACGAATTGCACTGGCGTATTGCTCCTAAAACCAAACTGCTTCTCGAAGACATGGTAGAGCAAGACTTAGTGCAAACAGAATGCCTACACAACCAATTATGCATGATGAAATTGAAATGCAGGTGAGTACATTTTATGTACATCTATAACCTATCAAATAAAATTATTGGTAAAATCAATTCATAACTGCAGATGTTTATGGTGGAAAAAAAAAAAAAAAAAAATTAAAATTGTTTTTTTTTTCGGAATGTGTTATGACAAATGCATAGTTTTGAAAAATATCTTACAATACATTTGTCTTAAAACAAAAGACAATTAAAAAGAAAAAAGAAAAGAAAAATAAAAAAAATAATGTTAAAATGTTACTCATTTTCTCATTAATATATATACAATTTTAATATGTTAATTGATGTTATACTTTGATGTATGTATTTATATTCATGAGTAAGTTTATAATTATCAGATATATTTTATATTAAACATCACTGGGATTATATCAATTGTTGTTAAAATTAATAATAGTAAAAATAACAAAAAGTAATCAAATTTAGAAAATAAATAAATATACAAATCATTCAAAACATGATTAAACTTAAAGCAAACTTGTTCACTGTATCTAGAAGATGATATATTGTTAGTACTGATAAATACATTCAGTTTGGTAAACATGAAATTCTGTCACTATTGGTAAACTTAATAAATTATAATTATTGTAAACATGAAACATAATACTACTGCAATACTTGAAGATGACAGATAACTTGTTAATACTGGTAAACATGATGATCCATAATATATATATATATATATATTATGATGATAAATAATTAGTATTGGTAAACTTTATAAACCATCATTGCTGGTAAACATGATGATAGATGATCAGTATTGATAAACTTGATAAAGTATCAGTGTTGGTAAAGAAGAAGTCAAAATTATAAGCCTGGTAAACATGTTGATAAATTTTCAGTAGGGTAAATATGATGATAAATTATTAGTAGGGTAAACATGACAAATGTTCAGTATTAATAATCCTGATGATAAATTAACAGTACCAATGTACATGATGGTAAATTAAAATATTGATACAAACGATGATAAATTAACAGTACTCGTACAGCTAATGACAAACTAAGAATCCTGGCAAGCATAATACATTTTCATTATCGATGAATACAATTTTCTCGCAACCATTAATCGAAGACTAATTGAATATAAACAGTAGGGAGCTCATGAATTCGGCATGCATGAGACAGATGTAACCACGAAGAGAGATGATAAACCAAATCACAGGCCAGTTGTGTTTAGTCAATACTGTCAGTTGCCGAACACGAACTGCACAGGCCACACAGCACTTTTTCTCTTCTGGAAATTCAGACATTCCCCACAAGTTTTGTGCCACCAATAAGCCCAAAGTTTAAAGCTTTGGCTTTGACTTTAACCACATCCGCAACAAAGAAGCTTTTTGCAACCTGGACAGAGATGTTATTATCTGTGAGGTAATAAAGGAGCCAACGTTCCAAGTTCTGTAGAGTGCTTCATGGGGAAATCGCTGTAACTTGCCTGTTGCGATGAATACTGAATGTCACCAGTGATCCAAGGAACACTCTGCTGTGGATGTTTTCAGACATCTTTGAAGTCTGGAAGCCACAGTTCTTGAACATTCGATTGCTGACGACAATTGATGATGTCTTGCTTGGATTTTGCCAGCAGATGTAGACTTTTTGTCAAACATTTACAGAGCCGTTTCTATTTCAGTGAAATGAAATTTATGTTGATTCAGAGCTGTGATGTGAGTAACTTTTAAAGACATTGGAGGCTGTAATTTTATATTTATTTCTTGTATTTCTTTCTGATTTATTAATTTTGTCAATTTATCAAATTTATTTAATTTTTTTTATAGATGATCATTTTGTTTTTGTGTTGATTAAAAAAAAGAAAAAACAAGTTTGATATTTAATTAAAAGGGTTTGCCTATCAGCTAAAAAACTTGCCCCTTTGCCAACTAGCTGCAGATTATTTAGCTCTCAATATGTAATTTGTAACAATTAAATGAGCAATGACTGAAAGAAGTTCCATGACTATCTTTATGGACATAGTTTCACTGTTCTGACCAATAATAACCATATATAGATGGATGGATGGATGGATCGATCGATGTACACTAGATACAATTAAATTCAATGCTATGGATGACAGGTGGTTAGTTGCTTTGTCTCTGTATGATTTTTAAAATAAACCCAAAGTGGTCTATGACTTATTGTCTGGATTCTCAATAAGATCACAAAGACTTCTGAAACTGTTTCATTAGATTTAATTCAGTCCATTTGTTTAATTTTACAAGTGCCAAGTCTGGTGGAAGCTGTCTGCTTGTCTTCTGCAATTGTGATGATACAGAAGCAGTTGACTTTTTGGAATTGTTGACAATATCAGACACGAGACTGTAGTATAGGTCCTTTCCTTAGATCTGTTACTCATAGTAAATGACCATCAATAAGAAAGGTTGTCTCCTCACCAGGACAGATGGCACTGCTGAAGGAGTTTGTCCATGTTTTTCCTTAGAGTTAGTCAGTAGGTATGAGAAGAGACCCTATTTTTATTAACAAAGACCTTTACATCCAAGTCTTCAGTGTATATCAGAAAACTTGGGAACGGAAAGAATTATCTTTGATTAGAGATAGATTTTATATTCCATATGGACAGATTGATCAACAGTTGCTAATAGATGCTCAAGGGGAAAGCCTGCAACAAACATTTGAGCATTCCTGGTCAACATCTAACCAACATGGTATGTGTATTTAGCCCAAGACTACTTGAAATGATAAGGTCTTTAGCAGGCTAATTGGAAGTTGCATTCTGAACCACTGGCCCAAGCATATTTATGACTGTACTTTCTTTTTAATGTTTAGTAGGTATGCTCATCTGTCACTGGATATTGCTCTAGGCATAGACAGTGGCAATGGACATCAGAATCATTGAGAATTCACAAATCCTTGCAGAAACACCTGGAAGACTCTTGCAGAATTACTAGTCACATTGCTGACTGTAACTGAACTCGGCAGAATGAGCAGTTCAATTTTAAAAGTCTGCAGGAAGTTGTTCAGTTGCAGATTGGTTGTTTCTTTGAATTAGCATTTGACGGGAAGCACAAGTTGACAAACAAATGGGAGGAAGATGTCTATGAGTTCTTATCTTTATTGTTAAGAAGGAGAATCCACATGGCAAGATATGGACTTAGCATCAAAATCTGTTTTTTCCCATTGTGTTGCTTCCCATTCTTGTTGGAGATATTTATGTAGGTAAACCACATATCAAATTCAGTGACTTCTCTGAAGGTGCAAACTGGCTCAGATCAGATGGACCAGCCCCATTTCTAGACAAAGATTAGTCACGTTTTTTGTGCCAGTTGAAGACCCCTGATTAGAGGTCAGAGGTCTGAAATTTCATCATCTGATTGACTTTAACCAATGTTGACATAAACCACATACTTTATTGTTAATTGCTTGTTTTTTGTTTAATTTTGGACAG
Source organism: Chrysomallon squamiferum (assembly GCA_012295275.1). Classification (NCBI taxonomy): domain Eukaryota; kingdom Metazoa; phylum Mollusca; class Gastropoda; order Neomphalida; family Peltospiridae; genus Chrysomallon; species Chrysomallon squamiferum. The sequence continues at coordinate 8,769,714 of CM022679.1, forward strand.
CTTTAGGTAATAAAATGCTGTTTTACTTTATTTATTAATCTTTTTATATATTTAGTATATTCTCTGCTATACTTACAAAATAACAATAATTACAACTAATTTTAACAATCTTAGATTCTCACTTTTTTTTTCTAATTACATGTAAAAAAACAAAAGAAATTAATTCCTGTAATTAGTGACTGTTAATTAGTCATAAAACACTTAATATAAATATTAGGTGGCTGGTTCCAATATATTTGTAAAGGCCTTTCGACGCTATTTCCAACAAAAACATATTTGTTAGGATCACTTTTTTTTCCTTCTTTTTTTCTTTAACCAGAATATATGATAATTCGTGAATAAACAGAATCTCCAAATTAGATTTTTAAACCTGTAAATACATTTTTCATCATCTAGAAACAAACAGCATTTAATTCAACCAGTGTTTTTAAATATCCATATAATACGATTCAAACACTGAAAGAATGTCACTGTGAAACAGTATTAACAATGAGGATAATGCAATAACGGAACCACAAACGTGAACAGAAAATTGAGAAATAATCACAGACATGAAAATAAAAATGTATCTCGTTTCATTTAAAAATCAGGAAAATATGTTACGTTCACCAGGTTTCTGGGTGTATACGTATGCCTACATAGTGCATAGAAATAAATTTTAGGAAATTATATCAAATGTGTGCAGTAATGAGTTACGACATCAGTCATTCCTTACCAACAAAAATCAGTACGTTTCGCTTCCGAGCATTTAGACTTCCAAACACAACAATGAGAAGTAGAAACCCAATGAAACTAAACATGTTAACATTAATAAACCATACACTGACTATGCCATCGTCATTCTTAAGTCGAGAGGAATCGGTATTTTACTGAAAACAAATTTGACACCCACAAATAACTACTTCCTGTATGGATCACACCACATGATTGTCACATGGTTATAGGCGGATAAAAAAGAAATGGGAAAGCGGAACGGAATAGAAGAGGAATAAGAAATGCAATTTGTAATATGTATCGCTCGTTATTGGTATGTTCTCATTAGTTTGAAATAGTTCGTTAATAATAGTCTGACTTTAATGATTATGTAACCTGAATATCTGAACCATTTAAGAATGAAAATCCAGGTTTAGTTTGCGTAATGTTAAGTCTAGAATACACAAAAGATAACTGTCATTAAACATCTGCCTGTCATACCCGTTTTAATGTTTCTTTCAGGTTAAACTGATGTTTGAACTTTAATGACATTATCACGCTGTTTATCAGTGCTGTACAACTATCTGCACTTGTGCAGTAAAGCTAAATAAAAGAGAACTATTTATTTAAATATGTGGTCTTGTTTATTTTACTTTATTTTATTTTATTGTATTTATTTTTTTAATTTTTTTTTCTATTTATTTATTATTCTTTTCTTTTTATCCAAGAATTTTCAAATTTATTTATTGCATATAACTTTACTCATAGTTCTTATAATTTTTTGCATGCAATATTTGCTAACAATTGTAAAAAAAATGACAATAATAAAAATAAAATGAAGATAAAAAAAAAAATTAAAATTTATCATCTTTTGAACAAGATCATTTATCACATAAAAAAATATAAAATAAAATAAAATAAAAAATTTTAAAATTTGCCTCCCACACAAAAAAAACACCTCAAAACCACAACAAACAAACAAACGGTTTTCCCACATTAGATAACAAAATATTTTGATATTTTTCAGGAAGATGCCAAGGAGGAGTCTGATAATTTGTCCAAATCAGAGTACGCTGGGTTTAAGGAGACCTCAAACAATGTGACTGATTTGAGACCTGGGGACAGAGTCCGGAAGTGTTGTAATGCTTTGTGTTCCTTGAGCACGCTGAAGAAAAAACTTCCATGTATCCTGTGGATTCCTAAATACCGGTATGATCAGATTATTTCTGTATTATATAGATTCCAAAATACTGTTATGATCATATTTATGACACTGTTCGTGTATTAAATAGATTCCTAAATACCGGTATGATGAGATTATTTCTGTATTATATAGATGCCTAAATACCGATATGATCATATTTATGACACTGTTTGTGTATTAAATAGATTCCTAAATACCAGTATGATCAGATTATTTGTGTATTATATAGATTCCTAAATACTGTTATGATCATATTTATGACACTGTTTTTGTATTAAATAGATTCCTAAATACCAGTATGATCAGATTATTTGTGTATTATATAGATTCCTAAATACTGTTACGATCATACGAATGATATTATTTATGTATTCAGTAGATTCCTAAATGCTGACATGATCATATTTATGCAACTATTTGTGTATTCAGTAAATACTTAAATATTGATATGATCATATCTATGACATTATTTAGGTGTTCAGTAAATTTCCTAAATATCAGTATGATCATACTCATAACATTATTTATATGTTCCTAAATAACATTATGATCCTATTTATGACATTATTTATGTATTCCTAAACACTGGTATGATATGTATGACATCATTTACATGTCCAGTAGATCCCAAGTACTGGCATGATCATAATTAGAAACATTATTCATTTTTAAAACTGGCCATCAATCTGTTATATAAACATGGGTAATGTAATAGTGAAATGTAGATACCAGAGAGTGGCATTTTGGTAGCTATTGTCACAGAGAAAGTTGATGGAATGTCACTCTCCCATCATTAACTTCAGGCTGTGCAGTGGTATCTCTGAACATTTGCCCCTTTATTAGCATAAAAACAGGGGCAGAAAAAAAATAGTTTGCCATTGTGATTCAGTACACATAAAACATATGCCCCTGATATCAAATCATTTATCTGGCATTCTAAACATTGGAATTATAATTAAAAAAAAAAAAAAAAAAAGGCTTTACAAGTGTATTAATTAAATTTGATATCTGATAAGTATAATTTTGTTATTTACTTTTCATTGTTTATCTTATATTTTTAAGCTTTGGTCTAAACAAAAGAACTTTTGAAAATCATGAAATTTGGGTCACCTAATGTCACACATTTTCCAGATAAAATGGTCAAATATCTGTGTAAACTGAAAATCACAAAATTATAATAAAAATACAATAACAATGACAATAATGATAATAATAACATAATGATTTATGTAAGTGAATTGTTCTGTTAAAACCTTAATACTGTGAAAAAATAAATATATCAGGTATATCTGTGTCACAAAAATATAACAAAATCAATGATTTAATTAAGCATATAGCAAGAGCATAGTCACATAAGTATGGATCTACTTAAATGAGGCAGTATCTGTACATGTAATAAATGCATGAATGTTTAAAATTGCCTCAGTATTATTTTTGCTGAATAGCTATTGTTAAATATATAGATTTTTATACACGTATTGGTGATAACACAGAAACCTTTTAATTCCATTCCATGATGTATTTTTCAAACAGCATATTTTTATTTATCGCTTGCATTTAGATGAGTTGTTCTGTGAAATTCAAAATAAGTTTTAAAAAAACAAAACAAAAAATACACACACACTTAAGTTGGTATGTACTTTGTTCATTAATAATAATAATGATGATGACATGATTATGATGATATAATAACAATATTATAATAATAATAAAAATAAAAATAATAATAGTAAAAATATAATAATAATAATAATAATAATAACATGCATTTATATAGCACCCAACATACCAGAACTGATATTTCAGTGCTAGTGTGTTACAAACACATAACAATATTAACTGTTTAGTAAAAAAAAAAACTATAGATATTTTTCTGTGAATGGTTATTAAGAGATAAAAGTATTTGTATGAGTACACTGGCGATGTAACAGAAAAGATCTGTTGGTGACACTCCATGGTGCATTTTTTTCAATTAGCAATAAAAGATCCTTTTTTTTTTTAAATTTTATTTATCATGTATATTACATACACTGAGCAAAATAGATCATGTAATCATTAAAAAGTTGTCACAGAACTCTGCCATGCTACAGCCATCTCTGGTATCATTTAAAAAAATAATAATAATAATAAAAAAATTAATATGACAAGATATTAGCGTCATTAAAAAAAAATTTAAAAAAAAAAAAAAAGTAAAAAGAGAATTCTTTGGTAAACAAACAAATGAAACTATGAAAAAATTATAAATGTTTTTGAAAATTTTATAAAGTAAACACATTTACAGATGAAGTATTAGTTATGTCAGATGGGTTATCACAAAGTACACACCAGTCTTTTTTTTCATGACAGCAATGTGATCCTTTCTCATCTCAAGTAAATTATAATTTATTTTTATTTTTCTTGTGTAAATATTTTGCATATAATCTAAGTATGTCAGCTTTTACGTCACAAAAATGCCTGACTAATATCGGTTATTACGTCACTAATAGATAAGATGGTAACACTAGTTATGTTGCTATGTTATAAGTGTAATATCAGTATTTATGTTACTATATTAACAATTTATATGTCACCAGATTATAAAATAACAATACTTATATCACTAGGTTTTAAGATATTAACAGTAGTTATGTCATAGGATAGTAAGATAATAACAAAACCCATGTCACTATGTTATATGATCATAACAATAGTTATGTCACTATGTTTTAAGTCAGTATCACAAGGTTATGTCACTAGGTTTTAATGTAATAACATTATGTCACTAGCTTGTAATATAACAATAGTTACGTCACTAGGTTTTAAAATATCAAAAGTTAAGTCTTCAGTGGTAAGGTAATAATAAGTGGTCATGTTACTGAATTATGTGTAACAGCAAGAGTTGTATGTGTAATATCTGTATTTATGTAACCACTATCTGTTTCTAAAAGTCACATATGACATATTAAATATTACTGCAGCTTTCGTGAGTTCCAGTGTGATCTGATAGCAGGGTTCACTGTGGCTCTCACTGTTATACCTCAAGGTTTGGCCTACTCCAAGCTTGCTGGGCTTCCACCACAGGTAAACGAACTTAATCTAGATGTTTTTATACAAAGAAAATATTCTTGAAATATATATATATATATATTTATAATTAAACTGAAAAAGAAAACAGTGATGCCATTTATGTATATAAAACAAAAATGTCTTCCAGCTTTAACAGAGCCTAACATATAAACTGATTTAAAACAACTAATTTCTCTCTGTTACTCTTTTTTTTCTGTGAATGTCTCTTTCTCTTTTTCTCACAGTTTCTATTGCTCTCTCTTGCACAATCTGACATATACCTGTACCTATCCTAACACATGCTAAGACACACACACACACACTGATTCTAACATTACATACACTGACACACACACACAGAATATATATAAATGATTGGTAACCACATAGTGATCTTATTTGTTGCAGTATGGCTTATATTCTGCATTCATGGGTTCATTCATGTACTGTTTCCTGGGCACATCCAAAGACATCACACTTGGCCCTACTGCCATCATGTCACTGATGACTGCCACATTCGCACTATCTCCCATTCCGGAAGATCCTACATTTGCTCTCGTTCTCACACTCGTGTCTGGTTGTGTTCAGTTGCTGATGGGTATTTTAAATCTAGGTCTGGACATTATTTATTATTTTTAAATCAACAGTATATAAATTTGTAATGTTCTTTGTTGAAATATTATTTTTGTTTGATTTGTTTTACCAACTGTACTGCCATTATTGTTGTTGTCTTAATCTGGGTGTGTTCTAACACATTACTACATATTTTGAACCCGGAAATAAGAGAAATAGTAATTTATATGGGTAAGAGAATGTAACAAAGTACATTATGTTAGTACAGATTTCGAACCTGGTAATACGAATGAAAATAATAATAAATTGTTTTGTGTGAGAATATGTATATTACATTAGTACAGACTGTTTATGTATCATTGTCTTTGTATTCTTATTTTAAAATCTTCAAAATTTAAAAAAAAAAAAAAAAATTTATTTCCTATTTTGTACTACATTATACTACAATATTGTTCACACTTAATTATTAAATAAATGACTGGGATGTGTTGAAATCTGTGTAATGTTATTTCTGCAGGTATTTTGGTGAATTTTATCTCATATCCAGTCATCAATGCCTTCACATCGGCAGCAGCTGTTACAATATCATTTGGACAAATTAAGGTAAATAGGTAAAAATAATGACACTTTGTGTTACTGACTGCTTTAAGGCGAGTACAAAATCGATGTGTGTGTTACTGAGTTCACGTGACTGATTTTTTTGTAATGTGCTGATGAGCATATGAAAAAGTTAAAATTTTTGATGACAGTGTTTTTGTTTGTAATATCAGTAAATGTGAGTTAAAACACAAAGCTCATGATAAATGGATACTTTTGAGCAAGTTTTTCACTGTTATTTAATTTGATTTTGAGATTTGACAGAGAGAGAGAGAGAGAGAGAGAGAGAGAGAGAGAGAGAGAGAGAGAGAGAGAGAGAGAGAGAGAGAGCAGGGTTGTAGAGAAAATGAGAGTGTGAGAAAGGTTAAGAGAAAGCGAGAGAAAGGAATGGAAAAATAGAGTGAGAAAGAAGAGGAAGGAAGGTGTGCAGTGTAAAATTTTACAAATTTTATCATTTTAGAATTTTAGTAATTGAACAGTGAGTCAAGATATTTACAAAGAACATAAGAAATATTTACTAATTTAGAATCAGCTAAAACTTTTTTTTTTTTTTTTAATCTTTTCTTTCTGTTAGAACATTCTTGGTCTCAAAAACATTCCAAGAGAATTTGGACCAATGGTGTATGAAACTTTTGCCCATGTAACAGAAACAAAGTAAGTTTTATTAATACATTTTTTTTTTTTTTTTTTTTTTTGGTTTAAATATAGATATTTTCCAACAAAGAATAAAGGCTGAAGGAAAGATGTGTATAATTATAATAATAATAATAATGTTAAATTATAATAACAATACAGAATAACACATCTGTTACTTTCACTCCTCTCTGCTGTTACTGATGAGAAATATATAATTATAATTAGACTGCATTTTCACAGAGATCAGAATGCAGAAACAGTGGTATTAAATACCATTTATTTTAACACAGCAGTTTATTATCACCTACTCGCTAACAGCATTATTTCACTAAAACTTCGCAAAGAACAGAAAACACAGGCAGTGGGTTTAATGAACTGCTAATTCTAATGATTGTCACTGAATACAGTAAACATTATTTATTTTAATGGAATAATTTAATATCGCTTGTTCGATAATATCATCATAACACAAGTATGATGTGCCGCAGTTACAGCAAATGAGTTAGTGATAGGATCTCACAGTGAAACACATTTAATATTCATAAACTGAATATAATGAATATTCAGCACTGCACTGAATAAACACAATTTATTTTAAAATAATAATAATTTAATATTAACATCATTATACCACAATATTGTATATACTGAACTGTTAAATAAATTAATGATAAAATCTCGTAACAAAACATATTTAATATTTATAAACTGAATCTGACGAATAATTTATTGTCATTAACATCAATATTGTTCACACTTAATTATTAAATAAATTACTGATATAGAATTTTGTAATAAATTAATAATATAATATAACCTACTTATTGACATCTTTGTATTAAAATATTATACATGCTACAGTAAATTTTAGATAAATTATAATAAAGCTTTTAATAATTTACATACTAAAAGTTATCACCAAGTGTAATAAAATGATAGTTTTATAAAAGAAATTAATGTTCATCTCATTATCATTATATTCACAAATATTAAAAAAAACCTTTAATAAAGCTTCTATATAAATTATGACAAACACACACACACACACACACACACACACACACACACACACATATACATATATGGATATATAAGAGAAAAATGAAAAATGATTATAGATATGAGTTTTAAGCAGAAGAAAATAATGGGTGATCATTTCAATGATATCAGAATAAGAGAAACAGACTCGAATTTTTAGAAAAATTTGTTCTTTGACTGATATTAGTTTGTGGTTATGCTGTTGAAATTAATCTGTTCATGGTTTCTTTTTAAATTTTGTTTTTCAGGATTTGGGATTTAACTATGGGATTGTGTTCCTTGGTTCTGTTGATTTTCATCAAGGTGAGGAGGAGGAATTAAAGAACAAAATATTAAAAAATTAAATTTGATTCTTTTTTTTTTTTTTTTTTTTTTTTTTTTTTTATCTAACTAAATCTGGTCAAATATATTACATCTGAAATTTACATAGAAACTACAACACAAATATTATTTATTTATGGCTGGAGATTATATTAACTACAAAATACAAAATTATTTAAACCAGTTTCATTATAGAAACTACACAATTTATATAACATTTGTAAAAGTAAAGTTATCTGTCATGGAAAAATATTTCAAATTTTGTTTTTTCATTTTTATGACAAATATAATACGTTGCTTGTTTTTTTTGTTTTTGTTTTTTGTTTTTTTGCAAATAAGCTGGGAATCAAATATTTTTAAAATTGAAATTCTTTTATTTGTGTTTGAGGCTACTGCCTAAAGGTTCAAAATATTTTGTTATTTCACACCAAACAGAAACTTCGAACTCTCGACTGGAAAGATGAAGCAGGTGTGGAAATAAAAATATCTCAGAAAATTGCTAGAAAAATTATTTGGCTTATTGGTACTGGTAAGTGTTAACTTTTTGTTAACTTTTTGTTACCAATAATAACAGCTGCATATCATTTTTGTTACAGTTTATAACAGTTACAACTTTAATTTTTGTTACCATTTATAAGTTTTTGTCACTGTAACAGAGCATGATCATCAATATTTAGTTATTTAGTTAGTTAATTACTTATTTATTTACATACTTACATACTTTTTATATACTTATTTAATTATTTATTTATTCATTTTTTTTTTGTTACTTACATACTATTTATTTACTTATTTATTTTGTTACTTACCTTTTATTTATTTATTTATTTAGTTAAATATTTTTTTATTTACATACTGTTTACTTATTTACATATTTATTTAGTTACTTATTTACATACTATTTGTTTATTTATTTACTTGTTTACTTGCAGGTGCTAATGCTGTGATTGTTATAGCAGCAGCTGGAATTGTTGCAATTCTCATAAGTCAGAACGTTGTTGGAAAATTGTCCATCACTGGCCACCTACAGGAAGGGTTGCCTCCCTTTAAAGTGCCTTCATTTTCTGTTCGCAATGGCACCCAAGTCTACACAACGAGTGACATTTTCAGTGTGAGTTTCTATCATTTTTCTTACAGACTTTAAAACTGGGCCTGTTATGGTTGCATCTGTTGGGTGGGAGTGTTTCTAAATAAAATCTATCAGCTATCTGTTTGTCTTCTGTCTGTGGATAGAGAGATAGTAAGGGAGGGAAGGAGAGAGATAAAAGGGTATGTGCTAGTGAGAGAGAAAGAGAAAGTAGAAAGAGAGATAGCTCGGTTTGTTAATTCGTTGCACACACACACACACACACACACACACAAACATGTGTGTGTATGTATATGTGTATATAAATTAATAGTAAATTGTTATTTTGTGTCCATGGGAAGGTGCTCATTAAAAAAAAACTTGTGCTGGTATCAAAAAGATTAAAGCAGATTTCTTCCAGAAATAAAAAAAAAATCATATGCACTAATGATGTTGTTACTGAACAATCTCAAATTTACTGAATATATAACATTCATAATGTTTTCTATATAAAATATTTACCTATGAATTTGTATGGCATTTACTTACTATTTCCACCACCAGCAAAAGATATATTGATAGAATCACTGCAATTTCCATTGTAAATATTTTACTTATTTTTCTGTTGAGAAAATAGGGATGGACTTCATTGCTAAGATCAGTGCATATTTCATTGTACATATCTGAATTTTTTTTTTAATTTATTATTATTTTTATATATATATAGAGAGAGAGAGAGAGAGAGAGAGAGAGAGAGAGAGAGAGAGAGAGAGAGAGAGAGAGAGAGAGAGAGAGAGAGAGAGAGAGTGTGTGTGTGTGTGTGTGTGTGTGTGTGTGTGTGTGTGTGTGTGTGAATGGGCTTATCCATTGCTAGAATGAGAATATATTCTAGATATTCAGATTTATTTCTTCAATTACAGAAAATAGGCATGGGTTTCTTCATAGTTCCCATTCTTGGACTTGTGGAGACAATAGCCATAGGAAAAGCATTTGGTAACTGTTTTCCCCAGTTCAGTGATATTTGAAACTTTGGCCAAACATTTTAAATCAGTTTCTATCTAATTATACAAAGGAAATAACCAAAGCTTTAAAACAAGACATAAATCGTTACTCTGTTTTGCTCTAAATGTGACATTTTACAACTATTAAACTGGCTGAAGTTAATTCTGAGCTTTCAGAAAATGTCTGTTTCAAAAATGGTTGCCAATTCTTAAACACCCTTTTCTGTTTTCTTATTAACCAGATGGTAGGTAAGAAGTATTTTGTTTTTTAAAATAATTGGTTGTTAAATTCGTATTAATAAGGAGATGTTTAATAATTAACTATGTCTGTTGCACAGTACCAAAATTAATAACAGTTTTTTTTTTTTTTTTTTTTTTTTTTCCTCAGCAAGACGAAGCAACTATGTGATAGACCCGAGTCAGGAACTCATTGCTATAGGTGTGTGGTTTGTAGTATTTCTTTGTAAGTTTAAAATGACATTCTGTTTATAAATCTCCTTGGTCTAGCAGTGTAATGATTGGAAGGTGTGATGGGTTATTGTGTAAAACACACACACACACACACACACACACACACACACACACACACACACACATACAGGATGCATTGACATATACACAGAAATATATTTACACAAATACACTCACATATACATACATACATATACGTACAATCAAATACACACAGACACATACACATATCTGTGTGTGAGCGTATACATGTGTGTATGTGTCTGTGTGTACCTGAGACAGTGTATGTATATCTGTGTAAAATTTAAAGTAATGGGAACATTCATTTCCCTAAAATATCAAAAAGAAAAAATTAAATGTTCAGTACAAAAACATTTACATTAACACTGTATTAAATAACGTATGTCACATTACTTTTATTAACAAAAACTGACATATTTTTCGCAGATGTACAATTACTGCTTGCAGCCAAAGGCACAGATATTATCAAAATAAATATGTTTTTGTTTCTAAGGTGCTGCTAACATTATTGGTTCGTTTGTTTCTGCATATCCAGTGACTGGAAGCTTCTCCAGGTAAATCAGATCACATGTAATTATTTCAAATTACCTGCTGTGTCAGATTGAGAGATAAATTCTAGTGTTAATTAAGTGTAGCCCCAAGTCAATGGAAAACTGAAATAATAAAAATAATAATAATAACAATTGAAGTTTAGACAGGTCTCACTTTAGTTTATTTGTATGATTATATGTCAGTTTTAGAATTACTTATGTTTGGTATTTTTAGTCATGCATGAAGTGTGAGTTTGTGTGTGTGTGTCTTTGAAAGAATGGTTTATTATATGTAAATACAGAGTTTTATATGTTTATATGTATATATGTATGATTATATACAAACTGGTGTGTGTGTGTATGTTTATATGTATGTGTATGTATGAATGTATGTACATATGTATCAATGTGTATATGTATATATGTATGTATGTATATAGGTATGTATGTATATATGAATGTATGTATATATGTATGTATGTATATAGGTATGCATGTATATAAGTATGGATGTATATATATATGTATGTATATATATATATATATGTATGTATGTATGTATGTATTATATAGGTATGTATGTAGATATATGTATGTATATATGTATGTATATGAGTAGTTAAAATTGCTGTGTTGTTTCAGGACTGCAGTAAATGCACAGAGTGGAGTGAGGACTCCTGCTAATGGAATATTCACAGGTTTGACTTTGTAAATAATCACTGAACAATTCCAGCCTGGAGTTCACTGGCTTAGCAGGACTGGTCCTTCTTAGAGTACATGTTAAACTCCTGTCACACTTGGTTTATAAAGGCTGCGTTACTTGGTTTCGATTATGGGAAGATTTATATAAACATACATGCATAGATATATGTTTGTGTCGGTGCATATATATATATATATATATATATATATATATTATTTCTCTTAATCTGATAGTTAATGAAATCCATGGCATAGCAACTTCATGTTTTGTCTCTCATATAACAAAAGTATATCCACTTTTACAAACGTAATCTGTATCAGGATATTTAATATTTTACATTTAATTGTATATTTGTATTAAAAAAAAATCTCATGAATCACTTACATTTTTATGCAGCAGGTTTAAAAATAAAAAAAATTTGATTCAAAATGTCTGATTGTGTTCTACGTTTTATTTCAGGGGCAATAATCCTGCTTGCGCTGGCTGTGTTGACACCACTGTTCTACTATATCCCCACTGCAGCACTGGGTGCTGTCATCATCTCTGCTGTTGTACCAATGATTGACTTCGGAATTGTGAAGTCATTGTGGAAAACTAACAGTCAGCATTATAATTAAATACAGTTTGATAATTTGCGAAATCTTATAGCCAGTAATGTAGATAATTTTAGTTCTGTCATTACTGAAAACCTTCAGTCAGTATTGTAGTTCATTATAGTTTTATCATTTGTGAGAACCATTTGCAGTCAGTATTGTAGTTAATTTCAGTTTTGTCAATGTGTTGAAAACTAAGTATTCTAATTAATGGTATTTTTATCATTTGTGTAAAACCTAGATAATTCATGGCTTAACATTAGCAAGACAGAGACAGCTCGAACTATAATAAAGTCACTACCTTGAAATTAATTATTTTTCCATTTGATTTCTAAACAACTTCTCAGATGTTGTAACTTTCAGTTGTGTAGAAATGCTTTACAGATACAACACTGAAAGCCTGGTTTTCAAAAACAATACTTGGTTATTAAACTTTTGCATTCGGATGTATAAATAGTTTTACTCATGTTGGAATGTTTTCATGTTGTAATTTAAATTTTTACACTATCTGTCTTGTTTTTTGTTTGCAAATTATATGATTTCTGGTTGACTATTTTGAAGATAACATGTATGTATTTTTCTTCAGAATTTCTTTTTAATGAATATTTCAAAATACATTAAATATTATTATTTTTTTTTTAACAGAACTTGATCTGATACCACATCTAATTACATTTGTGTCATCTCTGGCTGTAGGTATTGAGGTAAACATTTTCTTTCACACTGGTAAAGACTTTAATAATAACAAACCTTTCAAGAGTTGTAATCTGTTTTCATCATTGATATTATTGTTTAGTTTTGTTTAAATCTCTTTATATTTTTATAACTTTTAATAATAACTAATTCTGAAATTTTATAATCTATACATTTTTTTTGGTTATTCATATTTTAATTTAGTTAAGTTTAATTTAAACCTGTTTATAATTTTATTATTTGATAGCTTTTAACTGTAACTGATGCTGAAATTTTATGATCTGTAAAATGTTTTATTATTCATGTTTAGTTTAGTTAAATTTTAGTACAAATCTGTTAACAATTTTATTACTCGATATATTTTAATAATAATTAATGCTCAAATTTTATGATCTATAAAATGTATATTATTCATATTTCAATTTTAATGTTTTATTATTCATGTTTTAATTTCGTTAAATCTTAGTTGATATCTGTTAACTATTTTATTACTCGATATATTTTAAACATAATTGATACAGAAATTGTATAAGCTATAAAGTATGATACAGAAGCAGTGATAACAAATGCTGAAAAAATTTGGTTCCTGTGTAAAGACTGAAATGATGGACTGAATTAACTTTCTCGTGTTTCAGTATGGGATTCTGTTTGGAATAGGAGTGTCACTGCTCATTTTACTCTATCCAGTAGCAAGACCACCATTAAAGGTATTTTACAATGATGACAGAAACAAAAAGGCCAAAATGTGATAGCCTGAATTTTTGTTTTAATTAAAAACAAAATTGTATATGTCCTCATATCTTGTTCTTAATATTGTAAAGAAATAATGAACATTATCATAGTTATCATCATCATCATCATCATTTCCATCATCTCCACCATCAAATCACTATTTTTATTAGCAGCACTAATAGACATTTATAGACATCACCTCATTATTATAAACAACGTCATCACTATCATCATGAGACCATATCAAAAATCATTACCATAATCATTGTCATCATTATAATTTTTTATTTCTGTACTAAGCACAAATGTGCTTAATTTCTAAAACTCACTCTGTCTGTCGTCTGTCTGTCTGTACAGACGATGGTCCGTCCTGGAATTTTACTTGTCCAGCCCCACCAGGGTCTGCTCTTCCCTGCTGCTGAATATGTCAATGAAAGTATAGTGCACAAAGCCACCAAAGGTACATTCTGTGTGTCTGTGTCTGTGTGTGTGTGTGTGTGTGTGTGTGTGTTTCAGTCATTTACTATGTATATAGAGTGTGTGTATTGGTATATACTAGTATAAAATAGGGTATTCTCTTGTATGTATATGTGTGAATGTGTGTATATTGATGTATTATTTCGTGTTTTGAAGTATATTGTATTTGATTATCTAAGACTAAAAAATTATCTTCTTTTTTTTTTCACTACATTTTTATATTCATTTTTAATTCTTCCATTTAATGTTGACTAAACATTATCTTAAATTACTTTTGTTTTGTTGTGTACTTATTATTATTATTATTATTATTATTATTGTCATCATTATTAGTATTATTATTATTATTATTATAATTATTATTATTATTATTATTATTATTATTATTATTATTATTATTATCATTATTATTATTATTATTATTATTATTATTATCATTATCATTATCTTGTTTTCACAAGGTGGTAAACCTCAGTCTGTGATACTGGATTTTCAACACATAGTCAAGATAGATTATAGTGCAGTGCAGGTAGGCAGCAAATACATTTTTAAAATTCAGTAAGAATAACTAACAACAATTACCATCAAACATAATTAAACATTTTGCACAATGATGACAAATCAGATAAAATTATGTACCATCAAATCTTTGAGCCACATTTTTCAGTTAGCAATAATAAATATTTTAAAATACCTTAGCCAATTACAAGTCTCACATATATACATGGTAGTTGTAAAACAAAAAGCCATTTGTGGAATAAAACTGGTCAGAAGTAGAAGTTAAGTAAACTGGAACACTGAACGGATATGGTCCTTTGTGTCTCAGTCAAATTTTGAAATTCCAAAGTTACAGTCAGCTAAGAAAATGTGTAATGTCTGTTAATAATATTGTATATATTTCTTCTTCTTCTTCTTTCTTTCTTTCTTTCTTTCTTTCTTGCTTTTACTGGTCAGTATGTAATAAAATGATCAAGTGGGTTTTTTGGTGTGTTTTGTTTTTTCAGAGTTTGAAACAGCTGTTTGCTCAGATGAAGAGACAGGGTCAATGTGTTGTGCTAGTTCACGTACAGGTAAGTTTGTTGTGTGTGATTTTTATACACTGAACATTCAACACCGAAACCTCTCAAATCTGAATACAATCAGGGACGATTTTTATTTTTTGCACAGCACTCTTTACACTCTGTTTTAATTAATTCTTGAATTTTTATTTTGTTCGTGTTTATCTTTGGTTTGGCACCCATTAGCTGATATGTTTTTGGTGTTTTTTTTTTGAGCAGGGGAGTTTTATACATTCATTCTGTGTAAAGCCAGGTAATAATTTCCGTTTCAGTGGATTTTTGGTTTTGCTAATGTTTTGCATTTTAAAAACTTGATAAGCTCCAGAACTGCACAAAATAGTCCATTTTATGGAAATTCTGGTTTAGTATGGGTGAAGTTTTGAGAAGTTGCACTAGTATTTTTATTTATGTTTTTATAACACAAAGTGATGTTTTTTCTCTCTCTGCAGTACAAAGGGTTTAATATCATTCTTATATTCAGTATTTAATAGTTATATCTAACTGGTATATTACAAAATGTTTTAACAGACTGAAGTGATGTAATTTATTATATTACTGACACTTTGATGTTAAATACAAAACGTTTTAACAGACTGAGTTGACATAATTGACTATATTACCGAAGATTTTATGTTTAATACAAAATTGTTTGAACAGACGTAATTTATTATTTTATTGACTGTTTAATGTTTAATACAAAAAGTTTTAACAGATTAAGGTGACATAATTTACTATATATTACTTAAGGTCTAATGTTTAATACAAATTGTTTTAACAGACTGAGGTGATGTTTGATTTGCACAAGGCAGACATTCCATTTCTAGTAATCAGATCAACGATAGAGGAAGCTTGTGAAGATATTAGAGGCCTTGGTGAGTTTAAATATTATTATTATTATTTTATATTTTTGTATTATTATGATTATTATTGTTGTTAATATTTTTCTAATTTATTATTATTGTTGTTAATATTTTTCTAATTTATTATTATATATATATATATATACTGTTCAAATTAATTTATTTTGTTTATTTATTTCATTTTTAATTTATGTTGCTATTCAGTTAATTTACATATTAATTTATTTTCTTTCTCTTCTTTTTTATTTATTTATTTATTTATTTATTTAAATATTTTATATATATTTCTAGCCTCATGTGTGTCTATCTTTTCATTTGTTTATTTATTTATCAGTTAATAGCTGATCGTTTTTTCTGTTGTTTTCTGTTATTACTGACTCATATTATTTTTATATAAAATTTTAAAATATAATAAAAAAAATAATAATAAAAATAGAACTAAAAAAATTAGATTAATACATTTTCTTTTGATTATATTTCATTATAGAAACAAGTTTTATTAATTTAATATTTTTTTATTATTATTATTATTACTACTGTATTTATAATTTTATTTATTATTGTTACTATCATAATATTGATTATATTTTGAAAATTTTATTTTATTTTTTTTATTTTTTTTAATTTTTTATTTTTTTTTAAAAAAATTTTTTTTAAATTTTTTATTTATCTATTTATTTTTATTTTTCACAGCTGATGGATTTGAGCTCACTGTCAATCAGGAAATCAGAGATGAAAACCAGCCCGTTTTATCATGAACGTTTATATGTCACCAGTTTTGTGTTTGTGTTTGTTAATCCACACAATTTGTAGCTGCTGATTTTTGCTTATAATGCTATAAACAATAACAACTTAGTCCCGTACTTAAAACCTTTGCAATTCACACCTATCAGTACTTACGACAGGAACAAAACAATGAAAGAGGAAAGATAAAAAAAAAAAAAAAATCATTGTGATTTTTCTTATAGTTTCTGCTGTTGAGCAGAAATAGACAATGCTGGGTAATATGCTGTTACTTAAAAAAAAAAGAAAAAAGAAACTGGAGTAAATTGAGAATAATGTCCACTCTGAGTAGCTTCTGGTCAGTAAGAATATGACCCAGTTTTCAGTAGGGAATTGTCTGTATTAGAAATCATTTAGTATTATAAAAAAAAGTCTATATTACTACTACCATTACTACTAATAGTAATACTACTACTACTACTACTACCACTAATAATAATAATAATAAAAAATAATAATAATAATAAAAGAAAAAGAAATATTAAGGGTTTTAAATACTTCTAATACATAATTATTGTTGAAATCGGAAAAACATGAATATGGTACTTATTTATACACTACTTTTTTTAATGTCATTTTATTTAAAAAAGAATGTTTAAAAGTTACTGGGTCAATATTAATTTTATTTGTTTTTGTTACATTTATTTATAAGTTGCAGTCATTTGTATCATTGTATGTATTGTGTTTATATCGTAAAATTATTATTTTCTAAAGATTAATGATATTTTTACAGAAATCTAGTGTTACTTAAATCTTTTTTCTTTTTTTTTTTTTTTTTATTAGTCAATTTTTTGTTTTTTTACTTTAATGAAAGCTGTGTCCATGATAATGCTATTCTTTTGAAATCTTGAATCTATGCATTTTGTTACTCACACTTTACAGTAAATGAAAGTACCTCAGTTTTTCAACATATGTTGATTATAAATTTGTAATATTCTTTGTTGAAATATTATTTTCATTTAATGTTTTTTACTTATAACAATGCAAAATCATACTGTTTTATTCTTGTATACATATATATATATATATATATACACACACACACAGACGCACATAAATATAAAGGCACATACACACTACACACACAAGTAAATATCTATAACTATATATATATATATATGACTGAATCTTGGCAAGGATAAACAAATTTATTGAATTCTGAAAATTATTTAAAAAGATATTATTTCATGTCATATAAATACAATGAATTTTTATTTTTATTTTTTTAAATTTTTAAATTGTTTGATAATTTGACCTCTTTAAGTATTTGACCTCTTCATTTATAAATATATAAAAATAGCTTCACTAACATTTTTAGTATCTACTTACAGGTACCATACCATTTATCCTGTATAAACTGTACACTGAACAGTATCTGAATTTTTAGGCTCTTGGCTCTTGTGGTCCCAGGCTTAATATTTACCAAAGATAAACAATAAACAATTGAAAAGTAAATTCTAAAGTGTATTTAACAGATAGAAATTAATACTTCTAAAATCATTTTTTTTTCCAGGAATTCCAATTTCTAGGAAGCTGGATAAATGGTTTTATAACTTGAGAGTTGTAACTAACTAGTCAAAATGTTAAAGTTTGAACACAGTAATCATAAAACAAACTACACTTAGTCCCACCTATATATCAATCTCATATTTTTATTTATTATTTTGAACATTTGTTTTGTAGATGTTTTGGGTTTTTTTTTTTTTTTTTTTTTTTTTTCTTATTTGCAGTATACTTTTACATATAATATAATTTTAACATAACAATATTTAAAATGATCAAAATGGAATTTTTCGTTATGTACCCCCATTATCTTTAGAACTGTATATGAAACACAAGAATGTATTTTACAAAGAATTGGCACAATCAGTTTAAAATTTTCATATTTATCTTTTGTTTCTAAAATTGTTTATGAAAAGCAAAAATATATATTAACAAAGATTTGACACAAACAGTTTAAAATTTTCTTTATTTATTGTTTGTGTCTAAAATTGTTGATGAAAAACAGAAATATATTTTGCTAAGATTTGACACAGTAAAGTTTAAAATTTTCATATATATCCTTTTGTTTTGAAAATTGTTTATGAAAAGCAAATATATATTTTCCAAAAATCTGATCTTTTTATTTATAGACTTTTGTTATTGAATTCACTGATATATTTTTTTTAACATTATTTGTTTCATTTCTTCAGAAAATAAAAACTAACACTGTCTTCACGAAGTAGCAGTTAATGAAAAGATATTATTTAATAAAATGCTGTTAGTTTACTAAGGCCTTAGTGTTTTATAAAAAGAGCTTATTGCATTAATAAGACGAGTTAATTGTTTAATAAAAGCTCACTGTTTTATAACCAGAGCTTACATTTCAGGCATTAAATTGCATTATTGTTTAGTTTTAATTATTGTAATAGAACATTTTTGTGACACAAGAACATTTTTCTTATTCTATAAAAATGTTCCATTATAGTTATATTAAAAAACATTTATTATATAAAAATGTTTGGTTAAATTATCAAAAAAAATGGTTTTTTTTTTTTTTTACTGTATAGGAATATTTTGCTCAGTGATACTTAAATTATACTACACAGCCATTGACCTAAAGTATTTTACACACAAATTCATTTTAAATAACATTTTATTTTAGTTACGTATTTAAATTTCATTAAAAATGTCTTAAAGTAATTCCTTAATTGTTTTCTACAGTTCAATCAGTCACTAACTGAGTGAACAGTAAAGGTGTGTGTAATATTGTTACGACAAATCAAAGCATGTGATCTTAGCTTTAGTCCATATTCAGAACAGGAATATTGTATTATTTATAATAATAAATATAATAATAATAATAATAATAATAATTGTTATATTAAATTAAATAAATAAATAAAATAATTATTTATATAAATAATTCGTACATTTTATGATTATCAGTATTGTAGCCAATACATTATAGACTTAGTCTTGTTACATTATCTGGATTGATGAATTTTGGCTTTAAAAATAAATATAATCAAGAGAATGTTTAAAGGAACATTTTATCAAAACAGTCACTGCTGGTCAAAATATTGGAGTTTTTCTTTATTTTCTTGTAAATGGGGTTTACTTATGACAATGAAAAATGTATTAAAATATGTTATATAAAAAGGTGTTTGTTATTTCTTTCAATAAATTGGTCCTGGCCCCTAACAATTTTGTTTGTGTATATTTTTATTTTGAAAATATTTTTTAATAATGTTTAAGATAGGAAATGTGCTGTCAATAATTCACTGCAGTTTTATTTTTTGGTAACATTTCTCAACAAGAAAGCTTTAATATATACTTTTCATCAGACAAGATTACATTAAATAAGACACAGGATAGGGTATATATATCTCTAATTTCCAGACTGTTTTGGCTGCACAGGTATATATGCCTTTGGTATGTGACCAAAATTTCAGCCAGTTGGGCTCTACAGTTTAATCTGTTATGAAGTCAACATCATTTGGCCTATTTTTGATATTATTATCTGATCATTTTAACAGTTGAATTTAATCAAGTGCTTTAACATGGTTATATAAATAATAATTAATCTGTTATAATGTCAACATTATTTGATCAGTTTTAATAATATTTACAGGTTTTTTTCAATATTCAGATTATATATACCCTGGCAGATCCAACTCAAAGTTAAATACAAACTGATATATAAACACATCTGACTCGGCCATTTTCACTTGAATGTTTTAAATGGAAATAACAGTGTAATGCTAAAACATAAATAAAATATTTTAATAAAAAAAAAAAAAATAGCTATCACCAAATAATTTTTGTAAGTAAAAAAAAATCAAAACTTATCAACAGAAAAAAAAAAAAAAAAAAAAAAAAAAAAAATATGGTTTGAAAATGTGAATTATTTTGTGGATCAAAAATTTACTGTTAAAATTTTGATATTTCTATAACATCACACAGCTACTCATCAAAATAATGGTAAGAAATATTCCATGATTCCCACAGAAAAATAAATAACACAAAAGCAATGTTTTTTTTTAATTTGTTTTTTTATTATAATTTATTAACAAAAAATCACACCACTCATAAAAATCTGGTGACATAAAATAGAAAATATTTGTCTGACAAATAACATTCCAGAGTCAGAAAAACATCCATAACTAACTTACTAACAGACCCCCCACATCCATAACTAACTTACTAACAGACCCCCCACATCCATTACTAACTAACAGACCCCCCACATCTGTAACTAACTTACTAACAGACCCCCCACATCCATAACTAACTTACTAACAGACCCCCCACATCCATTACTAACTCACTAACTAATCCCTCCCACATGTACATAATTTTTGTCTAGTTTTATGAATAACAACTAGTAGTAAATGAAGTTAAAAATATAAACATTTCTTTAGAAAAAACAAAAACACAAGAAAGCAGAAATAAAAAATTTGACCTAAATATTCAATATGTGCTAAGGTTAAGTTTAATTTAAAAAATAATTAATTTTTTGTGGGGGTTGGTGATGGGGGTGGGGATTGTTGTTTATTTTATTATGTTTGGTTTATTTTAAATACAAAAATGTTTTATATATGTATATGTATACATATGAATGTATGTATGCATGTATGTATGTATGTATATGTATGTATGAATAATGGTTTTAAATTTTTTCTTCTTCTCTCTTCTTTTTGGATTTAATTTTTACTCTATGTTATTTAATTTACCAACAATATCCTTGGAAAAAATTTAAATAAATAAAGTTGAAAATGAAAAGAAAACTTCATTCACTTGATTAAAAAGTTATAAACAAATAAAATTTTAAATCATCATTATAAAACTAATAAATTTAATGTTTTTAACATCACACACACACACACACATACATATATGTATATATATATATACATATATATATATATATATACATGTACATACATAGATATACATATATATATAAACACATGTGTGTGTGTGTGTGTGTGTGTTTGAAAACAATTACCTATAACAGAATTACAAAACACCGTAACTTTTCCAACACTTATTAACTGTTGCTTTTCTTTAATACTGCATTCAATAACAAAAAGTAGTCTTACTATTAAAATGTGTGACTGGATATCAAAAGTACAATATCTGCAGCATTGAATTATGTATCTAACATCATACACATGAAATATTTAAAAATCCCACATGCATCAATATAATATCACTGGTATGCATCATGCATATAATATGAATCTCATAGATCTCTTTCTCAACTCATTTTTAACAATACATTTAAAACATTCACATTAAAAATTAACATGAAAGAATCTTAAGAAACTAGACACAAAACCACACAAGTAATTTTGTAAGTACATAAAATATAAATTTAATAAATTGAAGAATTAGTATGTACACCATAATTTTTAAATTAAAAATTAAAAATAATAAAATAAAATGAGAAACATAAAAAGAAAACAGTGCTCAAGAATTAGTACATATATCATGTTTTATATAACGTATTTTAAAAAGGTGTCTATTTGAGAAAATATTTAAGATTCATTAGAAATTTGTTTACAAATAAATCTGAACTTTCTGCTATTTCAAATAACTTCTTTTCAGTTCTGTGTTATAAAGTTTTCATTACATTTTAATAATTTATCATATT
Source organism: Chrysomallon squamiferum (assembly GCA_012295275.1). Classification (NCBI taxonomy): domain Eukaryota; kingdom Metazoa; phylum Mollusca; class Gastropoda; order Neomphalida; family Peltospiridae; genus Chrysomallon; species Chrysomallon squamiferum. Next base: position 8,792,447 of record CM022679.1, read on the forward strand.
TTTTTTTTTTTCCCCCAATTTTTAAATTAAGTATCTATGTGTATCTCTATGTATGTATGTATGTATGTCTATGCACACACAAACATAATACATATATCTAATTATTTAGACTAAACAATATTCAAGATAATATCTAAATGAATCTGATTCTCTGAAAAATAAGTATATATTTAATGCTTTATATCACAAATTTGCTGTCACAATGCGTATTTTTATCTTATCTTATTTTTTTTTTGCAGAAAGCCCCTTATGTAAAAACAAATCCATTATGAACAGATTTCTTCCTATCTTTATCATGATAGGATATGTCAGTGCAATAAAAAAAATTTTAAATGTTTTAAAAAAATATTAGAAATTACCACAACACTGAAACATTCAAAATATATCAATTAGAAAATCACAAACACAGACATGACTAGAAAAGTAAAAACTTAATTATGCAGCTTTTTTTTTAAAAATGAATAACTATAGATTATAAATATTTATTTTTAACATATATGTATACATATATTATTTGAAAAACAGAATAAACATTTATTCTTTATTAAATCGATTTACTATATAATATGATATATACCAATTTTTAATACTTTTTTAAAAATAATAATATAAATGATTCGAATACACAACTTTTAAAAAACATACCTAATACACATTTATTCTTTTTGAATCCATTTTTTATGTGATCTATTTTAATTACTAAAACATCTAAAAACATATAATATTTTAAAAATTTAATCAGTTTTTAATATGGCTGTTTTAATTACATAAACAACAAACATTTATATTTAAAATCCATTTTACATAAATTTTAAAAATTTAATTAACATTTATTTTCTTTTTATCCCTTTTTAGTGTAAATATTTTGAGTATACACAAAAATAATAAATTATTATTTTTTAATCCACAAACTAATGTAATTACATAACTTTTAAAAACATTTAAAAACAACAACATAAAAAAATAACATACTTTTTTTAAAAGCATAAATAATAAGTTATTCTCCTTTAATCAGTTTTACATGTATCAACTATTAATGATAATTAAAATACACTGTCAAAACCACATAAAAATGGATAGTAAAAGCTTATTTCACTAAAGCAAAAGCTCAAAATCTCAAGTGTGGAGAGCTCTAGAGAAATGAAACAGAAAAGTTTCAGAAAAAAATAGGCACTGTTTCTTTTCACAAACAACTTAGGAAGAAATGGAACAAAACATTTATAATTCACAGATGTAAAAATATATCTGAAGGTGTAATACAGGTTTATAATACATCATTCCTGAGAAAATGTTCAGATGATAAAAATATTTGAAGTTTTCACCACTATATTTTACATACAATACATTTCGGATTATGATTATTGATATTATTATTATTATTAATTATTATTATTATTATTATTATTATTATTATTTTTTTATTTTTAATTATTTTTAAATTAGTTGCTAAAATTTTTTGTACATTAAAATTAAAATATGTCTTGTATTAATTAAAATGAAATTTTCAGCTTATAGCCAGCTAGGAAAATAAATAATTATAAGAAGCCTTTGGATTTAAAACAATTAAAAATAAAAATACTTATTTTTTTTAAATTAATTTTTCTTTAAAAACATCACATATACATAGACATAGACACACGTAGAATTTTAAACTTTAATTCAACATTTTAAATCTAATTCACAAAGAACTCTTTACATTCATGTATACATTGTATTTGAAGCTTTATATATAAAACATATTTATTAATGTGTTATATTACATTTTAATGTACATTTATACATACTTTTCATACAAATATACAGAATTTTAATAAATACTGATTTCTTAACAAATTTACAAGATAAATAAATAAGTGAATTTGTTTACAAATAAAAATTTGACTTCATGCACTCTTATTAAATAATTTTGCAAATTTTGTGATAATCATTATATTATAAATTAAAATAAATAAAAAATGTATAATATATAATTGCATTTCATCTATATTATTATATATTTAATGAATGTTGCACTTTTTGTTTTATTTATTACACTTTACAAATTAAATAAAATTTATATAATCTGTATTTCTTCTGTTGTATACAAATTAATGACGCACACATTATTTTGTTATTTATCATTCATTATCAAAATTAAATAACATTTAATAGATTATTATACAACATCCCTGTTATTACATTAATTAACGTTGCTCATTTTGCATTATTTTATTACATTTCATAAAGGTATCATTACATGTAAATTAATTATCCACATTTATTTTTGCACTCATCACTTAATACATTATCAGAATTAATTAACATAAATTAATTATCTGTTTATCATTTTATTGTCACCATCCTCTATCAAACTTTAAATAACACGTGTAATATATAATTATATTACATTATATAACATTATATAAAAAAAGGACTGTGAGATTCAGTGAGAATATCCTACAAGTGAGATCTTGAAATCCCATTTTGAGATTCAAACTCTTGCAATTGCATACAACAGTCATCAGAAACACAGAACCAGTAACTGCTTTTTAAATGTTTTTTTTTTATCAAATTATCATATTACTAGATGACTTTATATTAAAAAGCACACATTATAATACATTTTATGGTCAATCCATTCCTTCAGGGTTATTTCAGACTGCAACCAGCTTTTTTTTTTTTTTTGACTGGTTAATAAAAGGACATGGTATGTGGTATCCTACTCCTTTCATTAAAAAAAAAAAGATCCCTTGCTGCTTAACTTACACATTTGCCCACAGAGTGCTTGCAGTGGATTATGTTTCACTTATTTTTTCTTTCATTATACAAAAACAAATGTGATGGTGTCTTAATATGTGTTACTGTTAAAATATACCAAGTCGTTTTTCAGTACTGTTTTTCTTTTCAGTAAGGTGATGAATAAATTAGCTTTTTATAAACATTCAAAATAAATAAATAAATATTTGAAATATATATATGTGTGTATGTATGCATGTGCATGTATGTATGTATGTATGTATGTATGTGCATGTATGTATGTATGTACACACACACACACATACACAAATATACATGGATACGTGTGTGTGTTATCATGTAACAAAATATTAAGCAGCAATGTCAAGTATACTTGCTTTAATATTTTATATGAAACAGTGCAGTAATTAACTTTGTATTCCAGAATTTACACAGAATCCAGCATGAATTACATAAACATGGTATTATATTACATGTGTGATAAAATGTTATGTTAAGAAAACAATATGAAAGGCAAAAAAAAAAAACTATTTCTAAATTAAGTAGCCAAAATTAAAAAGACTCAGTTATAGATAATAGAGGAAGAACTGCTTAGAGAACTTTGGTATCTCGGAAAATCAAATAAGTGTTAGTGAGATTTGTAACATGACCTATCTTCATAAAGTAATATTAAGTTTTAACTTACATCTGTAACATGAGCTATTTTCATAAAAAATATTAAATATCACTGAGATTTGTAACATGACCTATCTTCATAATCTAATGTTAAGTTTAATTTACATCTGTAACATGACCTATTTTCATAAAATAATATTAAATATCACTGAGATTTGTAACATGACCTATCTTCATAAAGTAATATTAAAGTTACAACTTACATAACCTATTTTCATAAAGTAGTAGTGAATATTACTGAGATTTATTAATAGACCTATCTTCATAAAGTAATATTGAATACAATGGAACAGATAGGTGTAACTTAACCTATCTTCAAAGAGTAATATTAAGCATTATTGACATCTGGATCTTGGCCTATCTTCAGAAAGTAACATCAAAGTAGAATGAATAGTTATTTCTAACATGACCTGCCTTCATGAAATGACATTAAAACTGCTGATATCTGTGAGATTAAGTAATACTAAATATTACAGAACATAATTTTATCTGTAACTTCACAGAGTGAAATTAAGTATAATGTAACAGATATCCACAAAATGATTTATTGTTATGTAATAATATTAAGTATCATCAGTGACTGAAACATGACCTGTCTTCATAAAATATTGAAGTATCACTGAGACATTTATAATTTGACCTATCTTCACATCTGTTACAAATAGCACAATAACCAACAGCTCTATCTCAGTATTTGGACATTATGAACTCTTTAAACACACACAATACAGTTCATTTACTTTATATATATATATATATATATATATTATTCTCCCATTGAAGTTCATTGTTTTCTCACACATTTACTTCAGAATAGAGTATGTAAAAGACTGGTGTATATTTTGACATATAACAGTAGATTACAGAAAGTTTCTGAGTCAAACAAACTGCAGTGAAATGATCAAGCAGTATCATTATAAGTTCTTCTGTTGTTTATAATTGAATATCACAGATTTCTTCATTTCTTTTGTAGAATAATGATGCTCATCCCACCCAGTTGTTGTTCAGTTTTTGTGAAGAATATTCCAGTCTTCCAGATTTCAGATCAGTTCCAGTCATCTTGTAAAATAAATTCAGTTTGTGTGAATGTTTATCGTGTCAGAATGCCAAAATCTTCTTGTCGTGGTTGTCTCTGTACTTGTTAATTTATTCCTTTAAGGTAGCCATTTTATTTTTCACATAGAATTTTGTAGCAGACATTTTTTTGGTTTCTCTGACCTGGTTTTGTCTGATGATGAGACATCTGATAACTTAATCAAGAAATCAGAATGTTATGTCAATGGAATCATGTTTCTGTTCAGAAATCTGATATTACAAATTTGCTCACATCAGAAATCACTGTTACACTTTGATGATCAGACCACTCCATTTCTGATTTATTAAGTTCTTCTTTATCAGAAAAAAAAGAGAAAAAATCTGGACTCTTCTGATCTGTCTTCTCCAGTGTAAAAACATCGTTATTGCACTGAGTAGCTGTACTTCATTGTAGTTTTAATAGTTGTATTTTACAAAAGTTTTTCCTGATAATTTTTTTTTTTTTTTTTTTTTTTTGTAAAACACAATATTGCAAACCAGGATGACGCTACCTTGTGTGAATTTCAGTTAATATCATGTTCAAAATACTGATGGAGGTGCCTTTGAAACTCTTCTTTTTTTTTCTTTTTTTTTTTTTCTTTTTTAATTTCTATCATCAAGATAAAGACCCCCCAGGTACTGCAGACTTATGAACTGGGAAATCTTATTTTTGTGACACTTACATTTTTTGCATCATTTTTATAATCTTTTATTTTATTATTATTTTTGTGTTTTCTTTCTAAATCAAAACACTTCTTTTTCACACCTACCTAAACAATCTCTCTGGTTTTTTTCTGTTGTTTTTTTTCAAAATTCCACACACAACAAACAGATTTAGGTTTTATTGTTGTGTTTTTCTTTTTTTTTTTTTTTTTTTTTTTTTTTGTTAAATTTCATTGATCCTGGACTATGCAGAAATAATAATTTCTAAAAGAAACGGTTCCAGACTTAACTCTCGGTTTCATTTTTGGGTGTTTCCATTCTAGGAGTTGGAGTTCGATGTTGAGCCTTTCGTTTAGATTTCCTGATCACCTCGCTGAAGTTGAAAGGTTGCAAGCAGTAAACCTTAAAAAAAAAAATTAAAATTAATAATAAAAATTTAATTTTTTTTAATAAAAATTGTTAGTTATTCTGTGTGTTTAGAATGGATGTTTAAAATCAACAACATATAGACATTATTTGATATTTTTAACATTCAACAAAAATATTAAAATAAAATAAATAAATAAATAAATAAATAAATAAATAAATAATAATAATAATATTAATAATAATAATAATAACATTTTTTAAAAATATAAAGAAATTTTTAAAAATTTAATTGAAATCTTGATCAATAAATTATAAAAATTATAAAATTTTGTATAAAATTATATTGATATTTTTTTGTTGAAGAAATTTTCAAAAATTAACAAATTAAATAAAACTGATATTTCCATAAGAATAAAACCATCCATTACATTATAATTTTAATGAATTTAAATTTTAAAAACTTTTAATAAGAACATTAATAACCATTGATTACTACTTCAATCATTATTAGATTTAGTAACTAAAAATTAAGTGCATAGTTAAAAACGTCCATAAAATTCATTCATTCTAAAAACAAACTGATTTTTTTTTAATCCTCTCTATGTCTAACCACAATTTGTTATTTTTAAATTTGCAGAATGTTAAATCTCTAACTAAATTCATTTTAGTCTTTTTATTTTTATTTATGCACACTTAAAAAGCATTAAAGACTATTCTATATTGGGGCAGTTTAATATTAAAAGCAAAAACATGAATAAAATAATAAAAACAAACAAATAAATAGATTTAAATAAATAAATAAGTAAATAATTAAATCAATTGAAAATTATATACATAAATAAAATAAATAGATTTAAATAAATAAATAAGTAAATAATTAAATAAATTGAAAATTATATACATAAATAAAATAAATGAAATAAAACTAAACAATAAAAATCACATTTCGTCTAAATAAATATATTATTATAAAGATTATTTTTTTTTGAAGATAAAAATTTTTTTTTTTTAATTTACTCATGTTTTGTGACAGTAGTTATTTATACAAGATTTTAACAAATTCTCACCAATAATCACAACAGTAATAATAATAATAAAAATAATTATAATAAAACATAAGCATATTTCAGTCAGTCAGTTATTCATTTGAAATGTGTGTACACCAGATCCAATGCAGCCTCTGTCAGGAGACTGGGTTATCTGCCCATGCCAGTGTTAGTATGTTAGGAGATTAGTTAGAGGTAACAAAAGGTGCAGTGATGTTACACCTTTCCAGGTAGATTTTGTACAGGAGACAAACAGAATTGTGGATACTAGATAGAGATAAAATAATCATATAGTACAAATTACTTGTGTTTTAGACATAACAGTGAATAAATATGGTTTATTTATGTTTTAGACATAACAGTGAATAAATATGATTTATTTATGTTTTAGACATAACAGTGAATAAATATGACTTATGTATGTTTTAAACATGACAATATTTAATATGAATTACTTATGTTTTAAATATAACAATGGTTTAATGTGAATTATGTATGTTTTAAACATAACAATAATTAATATGAATTATGTATGTTTTAAATATAACAGTTATTTAATATAAATTTCTTATGTTTTAAACAAAAAAACAATTGACTACAAATAAGGTATGTTTTAAACACAACAACATTTAATATGACTTATGTATGCTTTATACATACATAAAAATGATTAAATACAAATTATGTATGTTTTAAACATGACAATATTTAATATCAGTTACGTATGTGTAAAATATAACAGTTATTTACTATAAATTACAAATGTTTTAAACATAACAATGATTTAATATGAATTATTTATGTTTTAAACATGACAATATTTAATATGAATTACTTACGTTTTAAACATAACAGTTATTTAATACGAATTACTTACATTTTAAACATAAATAACAAATGATTTAATGCAGATTATTAATTAATTATCACATAATTATGTTGTTACTGAACACAACAACAGCATCTGTAATTAACACTGAGATAAACATTCTGGCTGGATTTCTGTACCTGAAATTCAGAACACATTTCATTATGTTTATTTGGAAATTAAGTTTAAATCAGTCTGCCCACACATTACAATATAACAAATAGCTACCAGTAATTATATTGTGGATCTTTCCTTTGAAATATTTTTGTTCCATTTATCATCAAAGCATGACTTTAAGATTCGTATGTTATTGCAATATATATCACTGACACTACACTTCATCTGTGTATCTGAAAATTCACTGTACCATGCATACGAAGTATCATATACCTGATATTCATAGTACTGTAACTATACACCATCATACATTAAAATTATCACATATACCAAGTACCATGTACTCACAGTATGAAATATACACTGTATCATATACACAATATCATACACACAGTATCATATGCTTACACTATCCTATACATACATACATACATACATACATATATATATAATACTTTCACTCTTTCATATATACACATTATCATATGCTTACACTATATTAAATGCACATCTTTATACTTACAACTTAATATATTTATATTATTATATACAATATATTACACACTCACAGTATCACATATTATCATATGCAATCAACAGCATTTACATATAGCATCATGAATTGATTATCATACACACACACACAGTGTCACATATAGACAATATCATACACTCAGTTTATCATATATATAAATTATATACACACATACAATATAACACATTCAGTACTGTACACTGTAACACACATTAACGGTGATTTATTTTAATTATATCTTTAATTTTAACGAGTCAACAGGTGAAGCAATGACTGTGTTTTGACACTACATGAATGACCAACGGCAGCATTTTTGTCATCAGTGACAGGTGAATTAAATTCCTGAAATGGACCTGTATCAAGTCAGAAGAACAAAACTGACCAAACAGTTTCATGAAAAGATTTCATTCTGGTGCCTAGAATGACCAAACTGACCAAACTGTTTTCAGGAATTTTTAAATTCTACTTCATTACTTAATTTAATGGAATTGTTGTTGTTTTTTTGTTGTTTTTTTAATTATTGTGTGTGTGTGTGTGTGTGTGTGTGTTGTTTTTTTTTTTTATCTTTCATTAGATGAAATTAGTGTTTATTTAATATTTTTTAGTTTATTTTATGAGATAATGATAATTTTGAGCTTTTTTGTCCAAGATAGATCCATTTCATGAATTTTACACACTGTTCAGTGACTGGGCAGCATAAGCTTGTGAGCTTGTGGTCTCACATTTAAATTCATTTAAGCCATAGGTAAGTGATTACTTTAGGTATGAGAACAATGAAGACTGAACCTGTTCAATTGACAGCTTTTAATTTTAGTACATGTTACATTGTTTTACTGCATATGAAGACTAAGTTCTAGTAAGTATTAATTCTAAGTTTATAATGTACTTGATTTGTTAAACTACAGTAATACTCTACACCAAAAATTCTAAACGTTACATTGTTTTACTGCATATGTACACCAAGAATTAATTCTGTATTAATAAAAGAAGTTGATTTGTTAAACAAACTACAGTAATACTCTACACCAAACAACATTCTAAATGTTACATTGTCTTCACTGTATGTATGATGTCACTGGGTTAATTCTGTATTAATAATATTAATAACCTGCTAACCTAAGCTAGAACACTGTAGTACATGCTGTATGTCAAACAAAGTAAGTATGTTAGATTGTGACGGAGTGCTCCAGTGAGTTAAGGAGGGAGTTAACAAAAAACAAAAAAACATGGCGCACCGCTGTTGTTTACATGACTGACTCATCATTGTGAGTCTGGGACGCCTGGGAAGGAAATGAACACGGTTTTAAGCAGTACACCTGGCAAACAAGAGATTGAAAAAGAGGCTCGGTCAATAATAAAGAAGGAATATCATCAACAATAATACAGGACTGTCAATCATAATAATAATAATAATAAACAAGGAATATCAACAGTAATAAGGGAATGTCAGTAATAAAAAAGGAATATTGACAGTAATAAAGGAATGTCAATAATAATCAACAAGGAATATCAACAGTAATAAAGGAATGTCAATAATAATAAACAAGAAATATCAGTAATGATAAAGAGAGAATAATATTAAGGAATACTGGTAACAAATGAAATATCAATAACAGTAAAAAGGGAATATTATTAGAGAATATCAGTTACCAAAAAATGGAAGAAAATCAACATTTAATAAGGAATAATAGCAAAAAATAAGGAATATCAGTTAGAAGTAATCAGCATCAAAAAAAGGTAAGGAATATCAATAATATGGGATACCAACAAAAATTAACAAATATCAATAATAAATAAGGAATATTAATAATAAAAAACGAGGAATATTGGATGGAAACAAAACTATCAATAATAAATAAGGAATACTAATAATAAAAAAACAAGGAATATCAGATGGAAACAAAACTATCAATAATAAATAAGGAATACTAATTTAAAAAAACAAGGAATATTGGATGGAAACAAAACTATCAATAAGAAATAAGGAATCCTAATAATAAAAAAAAACAAGGAATATTGGATGGAAACAAAACTATCAATAATAAATAAGGAATACTAATAATAAAAAAACAAGGAATATCGGATGGAAACAAAACTATCAATAAGAAATAAGAAATACCAACAAGTTAGGAATGTCAATAATAACTTAAGACACATCAGTAAGAAGTAATAAACAAACTATAAAATACAGAGACATTTAGAAATAGAATAAGAAATAAAAATAACGTTCTGCTGACCTGGTCAGTGGGCAGCAGCTTGAAGTCCTCAGGTGGGTTGGCTATCACGTAACGCTTTGAAGATGGACTCTTGACCGATTCGTTGGTGTCACGAAATCGGTAAAGTCCGATGCAGAGAATACCGTAATGTTTTAGAGCATAGACAAACAGATCACCATATTTATCTCCTTCCTGAAACATAGACATATACAAAAGATCACCATATTTATCTCCTTCCTGAAATATAGACATACACAAACAGATCACTATATTTATCTCCTTCCTGAAATATAGACATACACAAACAGATCACCATATTTATCTCCTTCCTGAAATACAGACATACACAAACAGATCAGTCAAATATTTATTTCCTTGTAGTTTGAAATACAGACATATCTCTTTAAACATGATGATATAATGTTTAATCTCCTTCCTGAAACTAAACAGACATGACCACAAATAAATTAAACTGTTTAGTCTTGATGTGATATAAACTAAACTGTTTAGACTTGATGTGATAAAACTAAATTGTTTAGACTTGATGTGATATAAACTAAACTGTTTAGACTTGATGTGATATAAACTAAACTGTTTAGACTTGATGTGATATAAACTAAACTGTTTAGACTTGATGTGATATGAACTAAATTGTTTAGACTTGATGTGATAAAATTAAATTGTTTAGACTTGATTTGATACAAACTAATTTGTTTAGACTTGATGAGATAAAACTAAATTGTTTAGACTTAATGTGATATAAACTAAACTGTTTAGACTTGATGTGATAAAACTAATTTGTTTAGACTTGATGTGATATAAACTAACTTGATTAGACTTGACATGATATAAACTAACTTGATTAGACTTGACATGATATAAACTGAACTGTTTAGACTTGACATGATATAAACTGAACTGTTTAGACTTGACATGATATAAACTAAACTGTTTAGACTTGACCTGAGATATGAACTAATCTGTTGAGACTTGATGTAACACAAAATTATACTTTTTTTTAAAACAGGATATGATACAAACTGAACGAAATGACCAAACTAATAACATCTGGATTTTTTTTTAATTTCCATTTTAGATAAGTACCTACATCTAGAAACAATATATATTAAAAAAAAAAAAAAAAAAAAAATTACATAAACATCTATATCAATAAATAATGAACAAATTAAATAAATAAAAGTTATATTTTTACCCCAAATTGAGCCAATGGTCCATCAAAGAGAGACACTTGGGCAACTCGGCAACGATCTCTGTTTGCCAAGATTGCAGGCGTGCAGTAGCCTCCCTTCATCCCTGCCCCCTCCGCGAGGATCTGCTCCAGTTCGGGTGTGGCTCCTCCAGTGATCAGAGTCCGAATCAGGGTCAGGGCATTGTCATTGAAATAACTCTGTGAAGATACAAAATGTGTCAGAAATAAATAAATATATATATATATATATAAAGTATGTCACAGAGAATAGAGCTTTAAGTATTAAAATAAATGTGTAGATGTGTATGTATGAATGTGTGTGTGTGTATTTATGTATGAATGTGTATATATTTATCTATGAATGTGTAGTATATATATATGTGTGTGTGTGTGTGTGTGTGTGTGTATGTATGTATATGTGTGTACATGTTTATGTTTGTATGGGTATGTATGTCTATGTATTTGAATGTGTGTGTGTGTGTGTGTGTATGTATTTATTGATTATTTTACACATGGTGAATGTATGTGTATTTATCATACACACAATGTTTTTCAAATGTTTATGGTAACAAAATCAAATTATTTATAAAACTCAACAACAAAAGTTCATAATAATAAAATAAAAAACATGAACAAATTCAATGGATGCTGTGAAAAGGTAATAGTATCATCTTTAACATTAATACTCGTTAAATTGAAATGAAAACAAAAACTCACAGTGCTCATAAGTGAGTCGAGCACACTGACTGCAAAGGCTGTGCCACATGCAAAAGGCTGAGTCATGTACAACTCCGTGTCAGGGTCGTCATCATCGTCTTGGTCCAGAAACTGAACGTTGGAGTCGTTGGCTGAACAACAGCAAATTGTTAACAGACAATATTTCAAAAATTATTATTTTTAAAAATTATCACACCGGTTGAAAATATAAACAGCATTGTTAAATTATTTTACTGGCTGAAAATACAGACAATATTTGTCAAATTATTTTACTGGTTGAAAATACAGACAATATTTGTCAAATTATTTTACTGGTTGAAAATACAGATGTTATTTGATAAATTGTTTTACTGGTTGGAAATACAGACAATATTTGTCAAATTATTTTACTGGTTGAAAATACAGACAATATTTGTCAAATTATTTTTATGTGGTTGAAAATACAGACAATATTTGTCAAATTATTTTACTGGCTGAAAATACAGACAATATTTGTCAAATTATTTTACTGGTTGAAAATACAGACAATATTTGTCAAATTATTTTACTGGTTGAAAATACAGATGCTATTTGATAAATTATTTTACTGGTTGAAAATACAGACGCTATTTGATAAATTGTTTTACTGGTTGAAAATACAGACAATATTTGTCAAATTATTTTACTGGTTGGAAATACAGACAATATTTGTCAAATTATTTTACTGGTTGGAAATACAGACAATATTTGATAAAAATTAATTTATGGGTTAAAAATATAGATAAATTTTTGAAGTTGTTATACTGGTTGAAAATAAACAGTATTTGTTAAATGACTTAATTCTTATACTGGTTCTGAAATATCAGCAATGAATGAATCAGAGGACAAAATAGAAAAATTAATATTTTTATAATATTTCAGTAAATGTTTGTTATTATTAATAATACAAGTTCTGAATGTTTTTGTTGTTATTATTATGTGCATGTGTGTGTGTGTGTTTGTGTTAAATATGTTCAGCTGTTTTAAGGGTTTTTTATTTTTTTTCTGATACAGCATGAGAGAGAAAACTCACTGATTCTTCTTTTTCTCCTCTTGTTATTTTTATCATTTAGCAGCAAGGATTTTTTTTTTTTTCACCTGAACCTTTTCATAGTTAGGACAATACCTACCACAGCATTTAATATTGTTAGCAAAGATTGATGTTCAGAATAACATTAAACACTAATTAGAAGAATTTAAAAAATATATATATATCGCTATGCTGTTTTAAATTTTTACCTAATTCTGTGATGAGTGGAACATTGGAACCAGAAACCGAACCTCTTCTTGAAGTGTTGGTGGGGCTGCCAAGGGGAGAGAACCCAGAGGGTAGAAAACCTGAAAAAAAAGAAGAATTTTTAATAAAGCATAATAATTATGTTAATAAAATTGTTTCACAATAAGACTATTTTACTTTTTCAATGAATCGAAAACAATATGGATTGACATTTGTCAAAATGCCCATCAAGATTAAGCTAGGAAGGTCATTATATAACTTTTTTTTTTTTTTTTTTTTTTTACAGTTTTAATATGAAAAAGTTTATTCTAAATGGAAAAAAGAAACTAAAGAAATGAAAAATAAAAGATTCTGTATTTTGGCAATTTCACAGACATTGCCAAAATACAGAATCTTTTTTTTTTTTTTTTATATTTATCTCAAAAATTGATATATATATATATTTGTACAAGAATTCCTGCAAAACTTGACAGGGAAGCACTCAGTTAATTTGTTTAGGTCAACTCACAAGTCACTAAATTATCTTCTTGCTAACCAGTGGAATCAACTACCCAACAGGGTGTCATCACACTTTCAAAGCAAGTTATATTTTTTTTAAACACCTATTATTTTTGCTCATTAGCTGAGATTGTGAACACTTTCAACAAACCTCAGGTAAACAAAACCTGGAAAAAAAAGAGATGACTGAATTTTTTTTTGGTGTTATCAGTTTATTACCTGTGTTTGCAAGATTTGAAGACTGGATGAGACCAATGCTGTCGTCAAAGGTCATGGCTTTGATGTTGAGTGAGCACAAGATGGCCTCCTTGTCGACTAGGTTCGGGTCGTCGAGGTTTTTGTCTTTCGTAGAAACTATCACACACATGTCGCACAGGTTGATGTTCACTGCCCGAAGGTTGGCTCTGTTCAGAGGAGATCCCTGGTTGAATATTAGAATTAACAGACTTAGTCTCATATATATATGTACAAATATACACTAAACTAATACACTTAGTCTTATATATATGTACAATAATACACTTAACTAATACACTTAGTCTCATATATAGGTACAAATATACACTTAACTAATACACTTAGTCTTATATATATGTACAATAATACACTTAACTAATACACTTAGTCTCATATATAGGTACAAATATACACTTAAACACTGATAGATGTACTAATACTAACGTATTTACAAACATGAGATATATTTATGCTGACCCATTATATGTAACACTGATATATTTCTTGGCTCAAGTTATCTATGATGAATATATATATATATATATGTATATATGCATGTATGTATGTAAGTGTATGTATATGTATGTATGTATGTATGTTTGTATGTATGTATGTATGTATGTGAATGTATGTATATATGTATGTATGTATGTATGTGACACAGTGCAGAAACATGTGCAAATCATTACAGATCCTAACCTGTTTATTACCTATAACAAAATGACCAAAATTCATTAGTATAAGAGGGTGATCATTTTAGAATTTATAAAAAAAACCTATGAATCTGCATATATTATATTTTCAAAAATAACTAAACTAAATACAGAACAGGCATTCAGAATTCAGTTTACTCAAAAAGAACCCCAAAATTCCAAAAATTCATTAATATATAAAAGACTGACCATTTTAGAATTCAACAAACAAAAACTGAATCCATACACACATTTTCTAAGAATGACTAAACCAGGTTACACCCCAAGTTTAGTATAACAAAAAAGGCTTTCTCTGAACAGTGATATTCATCTGTTAACTCTGGCTGCTGCAGCAGTGCTTACCGGTAAGATGGAGAGTTCTGGAAAGTTCTGCAGTGTTTTCCACTCTCGGCGTATGTAATCCAGGTTTCCCACTATGATGACTTTCTTCAGCTCGTTGTAGTGGAAGTTGCTAGCTCTGAGGGGCATCACCAGGTTTCGCAGACCAATCAGAGGGGACGCTGCATCGGCAAACAGGCAGACGATCACATGACCATACATGCCTGAATGAGAGGCCTGGTTTCTGTCCTGCAAGTAACAAATGGAAGAGTTTAGAATAGTGTGCTAGCTTCTGAGAGGTGTGTGTGTGTGTGTGTGTGTGTTGTGTTGTGTTGTGTTGTGCAGTTTGTTTATTGTGTGTTATGTTTTGTGCAGAGGTATTTGTGTGTGTTTTATGTATGTGTGTTATGTGTCATCTATATGTGTATATATTTTGAGTGATGGTATTTCTTAAGTTAGTTTATGTGTGTGTGTATGTATTACGTTTGTGAGTTACGTATATCATGTGTTATATATATATATATGTTTTATATCTGTTTGTTTGTGTGTGTCGGAAAAAAAAAAAGTTTCTAATCAAATATTAAATAGACTGTCTGCCAAATAATTTTTACAATAACATTTAATATAATTAAAAACATTATTAAAAAAAAAGAAGTTATTTTTCCTTCTTTCATTCATTCATTTCATAAATATTATTATTTTTATTTAATTTGAATAATGTAAAACAATCTATTATTTAACTATAATACAAACTAAATAATCTTCTAAATAATAATAATAATAATAATAATAATAATAATAATAATAATTAATAAATAAATAATAAACAAATAAATAATTTGCCAAATGTATTTATGATAAGAGTAACTAAAACAAATGATAATTTCCACACTGAAGTTAATAATTTTTAAATTAATTATGTTTAGTATATTCTAAATAAATAAAAATATAATAATTTATTGTAAATAAAAGAGTTTTGAAAACAGAACTGTAAAAATATTTATGTTAGTATTGAAAAGGGTGTCTCATTTAACTAAGTGATTTGTTAGAGAAAGAATATTATAAAAATTACAAATTATGATCTTGTTGTTTGTAGCAGTATTTTCTGCAACATAATATTTGTAATTTATCAAAGTATAATGTAGCAATGTTTTTAATCCATCAGTGTATACTAAAACAATATTTTTAATCTATAAATGTATAATGTAACATACTATTTTTAATCTATTAATTTATAATGTAACAATATTTGTAATCTATCAATGTATAATGTAATATTTTTAACCTATCAGTGTATAATGTAGCAATATTTTAATCTGTCAATGTATAATGTAATATAATATTTTTAATACTGGTGTATAAACATATTAAAACTTTATCATTTCAACAATAAATCAGTAAAATATTTCCTTTTTTTCCTCTTTTAATAAACCATAAAATATGAAATAATATATACATATATATATTTATTTTTATATTTACTTTTATTAACCACTAATTTAGAAAAATATACATATCTCTTTGCTCAGGACATTCAATAACAAACTAAATAATTCAAACTTTCTATAATTTATAAGGTCCACATTATATCAAATCAGAGTTTATAAAAAATATTTAATACAGAAAGTAATACTGGTATTTCACTATGAAAGGTTTATATATGGAGCATTCAGAATTTAAAATGGAGAGTTTGCAAGAAAGGTTCATATACAGAGAATTTAGAATAAAAGGCCATGTAAAACTGAAATTTCATCAGAAAAGTTCGCATACAGAGAATTTAGAATCTATAATATGCAATGTAAAACTGAGATTTCATTACAAAAAATTCACATTCAGAGAATTTAGAATCTATAATATGCAATGTAAACCTGAGATTTCATTAGAAAAATTCACATTCAGAGAATTTAGAATCTGTAATATGCAATGTAAAACTGAGATTTCATTAGAAAAATTCACATTCAGAGAATTTAGAATCTGTAATATGCAATGTAAAACTGAGATTTCATTACAAAAGTTTGCATACAGAGAATTTAGAATCTATAATATGCAATGTAAAACCGAGATTTCATCAGAAAAGTTCACATACACAGAATTTAGAATATGTAATAGACAATGTAAAACTGAGATTTCATCAGAAAAGTTCACATACAGAGAATTTAGAATATGTAATACACAATGGAAAACTGAGATTTATATTCAGAGCAGTCAGCTTCAACAGATGGTTCTCAAAAGGCAAGTGAAGTTAAAGGTAAAAACCTAGAAAATCCTTTAAAAACCTAAACAAATGGGTAGCCTTGTATATTTCTGTTTTAAAATATATTATATTCAGGTTCCTATAAAACAATGTGTAAGTCTCATAACAATTAAAAAAAAATTCAAAAATAATAATAAAAATAAAATTTCAGTTTTAATAACATCACTGAATAGCTTACAAAAGTAATTAGATAGACAGATAGATAGATAGATAGACAGATAGATAGATAGATGGATACACACACACAAACATATACACACATATATTTCAGTCTTTAGGTAGAAAAATAAATATCTAAGAATTCTAAGAACAAACCCAGATTTTCATATCCATCAACAATAAACCTTAGTACCAATTTATTGCAGCATAAAGCTAAATATTAAACACAGACAAAACCTAATTAAAAACAAGGAATATTTTTTTAACCAATAGGAACAAAGCCAAATTGTTCACAGCCAATGATAAGACACTTTCAAAATTATACATAAAATTAAATAAATCAAAAACTATATTCAAACTACTTCAGCTTGAAACAATATGAATAGGAAGGGGAAGTAACTCTCATTTATTCTCACAATTAAGTTGTGATTGCCAAAAATATTTTTTTAAGGAGAATCATGCATAAAATCATCCCATTGTTTTGTTCTTTTCAAACAAACCTGATTGAACAAGAAATCAATGAAAATATGCCAGAATTAACATACAAGAATACAAACAGAAATTCTATCAAAAATATAACTATCAAAAAAACACAAAAAAACAAAACAATAAAGAAAATATTAGAAATAAATAAAATTAAATATTAAATAAACAAAATTAAAATAAATAAACAAAATTAAATAAATAATAACAGTAAATAAATAAATAAATTCATAAATTCATAAATTAATAATAATTATAAATTAATTTATTAATAAATAACAAAAATTAAATTTTTTTTTTAATACAAATGATCTGTTTAAATTTTCAATATTTACATTTTATTCTTTTACCCTATACTTGATGCTCAAACATTTATAATAATTAAGCATAACAATAAAACAACAAACTTGCATTATTGTAAAAACATTTCTGGGTCCTTCAAGGATTTTCTCTAGTTGTATTTGTATTGAAAGACAAGCTGTTTTTCATCTATTTATCACAAGAGAAAATATCATCTTTTGTAAATCATTAGAGTCTTAATACTTTAACATCATAAACTTAATTATTAGTAAAGGTTGGTCAAAAAGAAACTAAACAAAACAGTAACTTATAGTTTATGCAGTGTGTTTAGGAAACTGGTACAAATCAATGAAGGTGAATTTTAATGAACCAACTATGTCAGAAAAAATCCATTAGAAAAACTAAATGTCATAAAAAAATCCATTAAATAAAATATTAAATAAATAAATAAATAAACAACAATAATAATAATAATAATAATAAATAATAATAATAATAATAATAATAATAAAATAAATAATAATAACATTAATAAATAAACAAACAAATATGCAAATTCATATTGAAAAATAAATTGATAAAAATATATAAAAATACAACTATAAAATAATTAAATAATAATAATAACAACCATAACAGTACTATTTATAACAATAATAACAATAATAATAATAATAATAATAATAATAATGACAATAATAATGATAATGATGATTTTTATAATAGGAATATAAAAGACAGACAGTTTTGAAACTCCAGCACTGCAAATGGTAAGCATTATGAAAGTTTCTGTTTAACTATAATCAAACGCTAAGGCAGCAAAAACAGTAAAAAGAAATATTTAAAATAAATCTTAAAATTTGTTTAACCTCATCTCTCCTAAAACTTACCTGAGATTGATTTTTTGCCTAGAAACAGAAGAAATACACAAAAACTCACTTTTGTTTTGTTTGTGTGTTAATTTCCCCCTTTTTTATTTGTGATGTCCACAGCAAAGAAGGTAATGGTTGTTTGTGATCTGTGTTTAAATATCTGATCTAGTTTAGCTGGGTAATACTGGGTTTAAAATACATTCATGTTTTACTGATTGCTATATCATTATTATTATTTATGTAATCACTATTACTTCAGAGAAAAAAATAACATTTAAATTTTTAATTAGCATTAAATGTTTAATGTATATATGCTAGACATTCTTTACATCATTTTGCATTAAAAAAAAAATATTTTTAAATCTGTTATTAATCTGCTAAAACATTTTTGATTATGTGGACATTATCTCTATTTTTATTTTTATATTATGTTAAATTTTACTGTTTATGACATTAACAGAATATATATATATATTTATGTATATGGTGAATTATTTACATTTTTATTATACAACAGTGGAATGTGTTTAACAGGTAATACCTCTTTAAAGATATTTAAATATTTATAACACAAAAAAAAAAATGTGAAATTTAATGTACGAGACATCCTAGAAGATATTTGATTAATGTCTACTACATTCTGGAATATTTAAATTCTTATATCACACACCAAATAAAAATATATATATATATATATATATATATATATAATATATGAAACATTTTAGAATATTTTAAATTTCTAACACACCAGTAAATTATATTTAATAAGTGATACATCTTGGAAGATATATTTCAATTCATATATCACATTAAAAAAAAAAAATTATATTATGAATATATAATACAGCATAACATGTAAAATTAATTAATGAATATATTTTGTTTAAATTACACAGCAAAGCAATGTAATTAACTGAACAACAGCGGGCAGCATTGTGTTAAACAACTGAGCAACTACATCAACGTAAAACTGGAAACTTACGATGACAACTTCGTCGAGGGGTCTGTCTGGACACCAGTGGAACATCCCCGTAGAGTCAAACTTTCGAGGTTCTTCTCCTGATCCTAGCTGCGGGTCTCCTAGAGGAGAAGGAGACAAATGATCTGAAGCTAAGCCTTCCAGGGCTTTGCCATTTGTAGCAGGACTGGAGTGGAGAAAAAAAAGAGAAACAATTTTTATACTAAATTTCATTTTAGAAATTTTAGAAATTGATTCAAAGGAGTTGTATTAAATAACAGATAAATAATAATAATAATAATAATAACAACAACAACAACAATAATAATAATAATAATAATAATAATAATAATAATAACAATAATAATAATAATAGTATAGTAGCAATAGAAGCAGTAGCAGTAATAGTAATAATAATAATAAATAACAGTAATAATAATGTTGTTTTTATACAAGTATGTTAATATATTCTCTTTTCTAAATTTCATTTCTTAATATCTCCATTTAATCTTGAAGACATTTATACAAAACATTTTAAAACTTTTTTTAAAAGTTAATATTTAAAAATGTTAAATATATTTCCATTACTAAAATTCATTATATTAGTTAAAAGTTATATTTAAAAAAAAAAAGAAAAACCCACTAAATAAGGTATGAAAATTCAAACAAATAAAACCAGGACATTTTGAAAAATTCACTGCTGTTAGTATGAAAACATCCATTTTTAAAGCACCATGCAAAAATTCATTTATTCAACAACCTTCTTCATATATTCTGTAAAGTTAGTGTTAGTCACATATAACATTATGAAGTTATTTTACACATAACATAAAATGTAAAATGTTAGTCACATATAACATTATGAAGTTATTTCACATAGGATAATAACATCAAATTTAAAATTATAAAGTTATTTTATACATATTTATAAAATAAAATGTTAGTTACATGAAACATTATTACTTTACACTTAACATAAAAAATGTTAGTTGCATATAACATTATGGAGTTATTTTAAATATAACATACAAAATTTTGAACTTATGTTACACATAATAACATAAAATGTTAGAAGTATGTAACGTAATAAAGTTATTTTAAACATATAAAATATTAGTTATCCATGTCAAAAATTGAAACATATTATTGGGGATTATTAACTGGATTATAATTTGAGATTTGTTTTTTAACAGAGGAACTTTTATACAGTTAGAATCCAACACCCTAACAATCTCTTATGGTGCTTAAATAATATCTCCACATTCTAATGCAGCTGATGTTCTTTGCAAAAAGCTTATGGAATCCCTAGATATCAAAAATATTTGGCCAGTTCTTGGAATACAAAAATAAAAATAAAATTAAATAATAATAATGGTAATGGTGCAGAATATTATGCCAGTATATAGCTCAATTGGTCTGGTTTTTATGGTGTGCTTTTTTTTTTCTTTTCTTTTTTCAATTAAATATATAATTTCTGTTTCAATTTATACACAGATATATCAAAACAGTAATAAAATTTAAGAGTAATGAATTTATTTATTTTTTAAATAATTCAGATAAAGTAATTAAGACCAAACCAACAAAGCTACTACTTAAGGTGCTGGTGAAGCAAACAAGAAAGTATTGTCTTTATCGTTTATTCTTACTCTTTCCTTTGTGTCAGCTGCCAAACCTTGGTGATCGGTCTGAGCAAATTAAATAGAAAGGCTGAGTGAATAGAGTGATACAATAAGGTGTAACAGATTTGTTTTATATATTTTTTGTAATTAATTTTATTAGTATTATAGTCTTTCTAATTAACACAGATTTATACCCTCTCCTTTGAAATGTAATAATTTATGTTTTATATGTGTGTGTGTGTGTGTGTGTGTGTGTTTCCTTTACCATATAAAAACAAATATTGTAATTGTATTTGACTGTAAATTTCAATACAAATTCACAATTTATATTTCAGCTAACAATTTTTTTTCCAATGTATATGATACAAAGCAGGTGTAAAATACAGATGTTATGAAATGTCATTAAATGCAGACATCAGTAATGGATACAGATAATGATTTTTAAGAGTTTATTTATTCTGAATATCAGCTTTAATAATGAGTTTAAATAATAATGTAACACAGCAGCAAGAAAAGACACACAAATAAATAACTGAGTAACGTCTATATTTTACATATACTCAGTAACTAATACATACGTACACACATACACAGACTAGAACTATTATTCATATTCATTTAGTCTTAAGTACTTGTTAAATTTTTTAGTGTTTTTCTTTCTTTGAAAATTTAGACTATTATTTTAATTATTTAATTAATAAAATACCATTAAGATTATTATTTTTATTTTACATTCTTTAATCATTATTATTTTTAATATTGTTATAATAATAATAATTATATATATATATATATCATATCTTATGCATTTCTATATACATCAAGAAATCTATTCTAGTCAACATTATTTGCAGACAGTGTCAGAATAATGTGATATTTGTGAATAAATCAGTTGATCAAATATGAATTTTGACTATAATAAAACAACAAATAATAACAAAACTAAAAATAAAACAAAAAAAACAAAACAGAAATAGAATAAAAATACTTTGATTTGTAAGCAAAATTAATTTAAAGCAAGAACTGTTGTGAAAATGTGTTTCAAAAAAAAATATAAATAATAATAATAATAATAATAATAATAATAAAAGTAATAATAATAATAATAATAATAAAATGGTTGTGATAAACAGGAGAAAAGTAAATATGTCTTTAGAAAAAATATAATAATAATAATAATAATAATAATAAAAATAATAATAATAATAATAATGATAATAAAAATAAAAATAATAATAGTAATAATAATAATAATAATAATAATAACAATAATAATAATAATAATAATAATAATAATAAAACAGTTGTGATAAAGAAGAAAAAAGTATTTTATTTATTATCATCTTACTTGTCCGAGGTTTCTAGTTGTCCATATTGTGTAATGTGTCTAAATAAAAACAATATAAACTAGTTTAAAGTTACAAAACAAACAATATTTCTGTTTTAAAAGTATTGGAAACAACAAAAAATTTAATTAAAAAAATATAAAATTACAAAATAAAAACGATGTTTGTGTAATAATAATAATAGTAGCTGAAATAAAATGAATTTTTTTTAATTAAAAATATAAAATTACAAAATAATATTGATGTTAGCAAAATATGAGTAGTGGAAATAAAATGAAGTTTTTTAATTAAATGTATTTAAAGTTGAAAACTAAACATTAATGTTGATGTAGCAATAGTAATGGAAATGAGAGTAAATAATAAAATGGACTGTATGTATGAATGTGTGTGTGTGTGTGTGTGTGTGTGTGTGTGTGTGTGTGTGAAGACACATTTGTGTACTGAAGTACAAATATGTATAATCTGTGTATAATCTATGGCATTCAATATATAATATATTTCTAGGTAAAGCATGTTTTGGACGCACGCACACACGCACACACACACACACAGACACACAGATGGATGGATGTACATATTAGAAATTTAATTTAACACAAAACTGATACCATCCAAATTTTTGAATTGGTTGACAAAATTTAACTTATAATTAAAAGTTGAAAAAAAAAAAAAAAAAAAATATGATTAATAAAAAAATAAACATATAATCAGTTAAAGATCTTTTAAAATGTTTGAAAGATCAGAAATATTTTTATATGGGAATAATACACTGTGGTGAGAAAAGCTCGTATACATGCAAACTAACAAGTGAAAAAATCCAGGTTTTATGTATATTCTACATTATTATATATATATAACAAAACAGACAGGCAGGTGATAAATGCAAATTCAGAGATCAGTATGTGATATACTGAAATACAAATACTTGTATATAGTAATATACACACACACACACACACACACCACACTTCAGAAAGGTCTGTGACAATTTTAAAAAGTGTAGTAGTAGTTATATGATGCATCTATATCATAATCATTTGAAATACAGGCATACACTTCAGTTTGTGATTCATCAACTTAATAATGCTTTGAAATACAGATGTATACATCTACTTTATAATGTTTGAAATACAGAAACAGATATCTGTTAGTGATATATCTACTTCATAACAGTTTGAAATACAGATAATAATTTACTATACTTTATTTAGTTTACTAACTAATTATTATTATTATTATTATTATTATTATTATTATTATTATTATTATTATTATTATTATTATTATTATTATTATTATTTGTTTTCTTATTAACACATACATTAGTACATTTTAAAAGAGCTTTTCAAGAGTTACATATTCAAACAACATTTTATTTTGATTAATGGAATTCATAAATTAGTCTATTACAAACTTGTTAAAGTGGAGTGAAATAACAAGCTGTGAATTACAAAAACATACAATAATAATAATAATAATAATAGTAATAGTAATAGTAATAGTAATAGTAATAATAATAATAATAATAATAATAATGGTAATAATTAATTAATAATAACAACAATAATAATAAAATATAAGTAATAAAAAGCATTACTGACGTGAATAATAATAATAATAACAATAATAATAATAAAATTTAAATAATAATAAAAAGCATCAAGGAAGTGTTAATAATGAAAATCTCACCTAGCACTTTCACTTGTGGCATAAACAGACATACTGTAAAACATTGTTTTAATAACCCATGGCTCAAAACATAATACAATGTATCTTTGTTATTATTATTATTAAAGTTATTAATACATTGTAGTTATTTTCTGTCACATTTTAAACTGAGTATCATTCTTACGTTTTAATTACCTCAAATATATGCATGGCAAAATTTAATGCAACATATACACACACATATGCACACACACAGAAACATAGTCAAGAAACATACAAACATGCACATACACACAAATATGCACACACATATCATCCAAATGTAAATACTTCTGAAACATTATGTTATTTTTTGTTGTTGCTATTTCTTTCTCTTTTTCATTTCTTTTTAAATATATTTTTCTTCTGATTATTATATATAATTTTAATTACATAACATTTTTTTCATTATATATTTACTAGATTGTATATAAATAAATTTTTGTATTTCAATGTATTGCTAGTATTTGCTTTTGAAGTGGACTTAATTGTTATTAAGTGTTGTTAATGAGTGTATTAAAAGCTGCGGTTTATAATAAACATCTATAACAAAAGATTGTAACTGTTTTTATTTAAAATATTTTTAAAATATTTCAGTTATGTAAATACAAAGTAACAGTAAAAAACAATAAAAACAAAAAAAATTAATGTTAGCAGATAATGCAGAATAATTTCCTTAAATATTTATAAATCAAATTATTATTATTATTATTATTATTATTATTATTATTATTAAAGAAATAGTTTTTATTAAATAATTTTCAACTGAACACAAATAAAATACTTATAAAAAGCTTACAAAACTAAAACAAAATGCAGTTGAAGCTTATAGCATTTATCAATCAAAAAAAAAAAAGAAAATATATGCAGGAAATTATTATTGGGGTGGAAGGTTATTGTGGAAACTTTGGGGAAATCACTGAAAACTTGTAATTTTAAATTTACATTGCACAACTTGGCATTGGTGAGAGTTTTACTGGTTTTTCTCTCAGTTTACTTTTTCTCTTTCGCCCACTTTTTGTTTTTGTCTCGGCTATCTTTTCATCAGAGTTGTCTAACCCACATAAACTGAACCTGGAACAGTTTGCACAATACTGTTATCTTTATGACATATCTTGTTTTGTCTTTCTTTCCATTTCTTTCTTTTTTTCTTTTTTCTTTCTTTCTTTCTTTTTTTTTTTTCTTTCTTTTATTATATATATATATATATATTTTTAATTTCTTTCTTTTTTATTCAAAATATTTCATTATTTTAGTTTAATGTTATTTCCTGATTCATATACAATTTCATTTTATTTTATTTATTTATTTATATTTTTTGATTTTATTATTTATTTATTTATTTTAAATCTATTTATTTATGTATTTTTCACATTGATATATAGATATATTTTTTTCAAGTCAATTTTTTTTTTCAATTATTTTATGTATGTTTTAATTTTATTTTAATTTTAATCTATTCTATCTTTCTATTATTTTATTTACTTATTTTTGTATTTTTTTTTGTATTATTTAAATTAATTTTAATTTTATATTTTTTTATTTTAATTTGATTTATTTATGCATTTTTATGTTTCCTATTAACTAACATACATAACAGTAAAATTTATAGTCACTTTTCTATATATAATAATAATAAATAATAATAATAATAATAATAATAATAATAATAATAATGCAAAAATATTATTACATTCAGAAAACACCCTACATTTTTATATATATATTATTGTTTCAAATAACTAAATAAATAAATACAGCAATATTTTCCTGAATAACATTTTATATGAATTTTTTTCAACACAAATTAGCAGATTTATTTTTATCATGTTTACCTTCTTAACATATATTCCTCTGATTTTAATAATTATTTAATATAACTGTTTCAAAAAAATTTTTTTTTTTTTTTTATTTTGTTGTTTTTGTTTTATATTTTAAATTTTTATTTATTTGTTTTTATTTATTCATATTTGTTCATTCATTCACTTAATTATTTATATACATTTTTTTATACATATATATAATTATGAAACATGAATACAAATAATCTGATGATTCCCTAATTTACAAAATACACATTTGTTATATCATCTTCATTGGGACAATACATAGGCTACCAACAAAAAAAATTGATATGTAATACATACAGATTTGCAAAAAATTATAAACTATTATTTTTAACAATTTTTAACAATCTTGTGGACTTCAAAAATTTAGTTTTCTTTTTGTTTCTATTTTCCAACCTCATTGCTGCAGTTTCATTAATATATGATATTTTTTTATAATATCAGAAACAAGAAAAAAAAAGAATTTTTTAATTTTTTAATATTTATCTATTTTTAGACTTTTTTTTTTTTTTTTTTAAATTAAAATATCTGGGTTGCAGACATTTTAAATAAATAAACTTAAAAAATGAATAAATTAAATAATTGTTTGACAAACCGTGTTCAGACTGAGGCAATACTTACACTTGTGTGTGAGAACCTGCTTTAGACTCGGCCTGTGGTGCCTTTTTGTCCTTTGAAACTATAAAATAAAACGGTTAATTTCACATGATTGGAATATATTTACAACAAATAATTCAGTACTTATAACTTTTAATAAATAATGCAAAGTAAATCTAAATTAAAAGAACGACATTAAACTTTCAATTTTACATGCCAGGTAATCTGAAACATTTGAAAATAATATATAATTTTTATTTATATATACTGAAAGTTTTTTTCTGCTACCAAAATAGTTTAAAACAATTTATTTTGGAAGTAGCATAATTACATACTTCAAACACAAATAAATAAATAAATAAATAAATAAATAAATAAATAAATAAAATAAAATAATAATAAAAAATAACAATAATAATAAATAATAAATAAATAAATAAAAATATTTTAAAATAATAACAAGTTTTAAACAAACAAACAAACAACAACAATAATAATAATTATTTTTTTTTTTTTAGAATAAATGTATTTCATTGGTGCATTAATAAACCAAATTCCATGTACTGATTTAAATCATCAGTTTTCATAATAAAATTAAAAATTTTCTTCTGCTAAATTCCTGAAAATTGGATATTTATGTAATGTATCAGAATGTTACAGAAATTTTTAAAACTTTTTTTTATGTTTTTAATTTGAATTAAAGAAATAATAGTGTTTTGTAATAAAAATAATGAAAGTTCATGCAAGGGAAAAAGTGCAGTTAGTACAGTTTAGTAAGAATATTAAAACTGATTGTAATGCATTGAAATAATAATAATAATAACAACAACAACAACAATAATAATAATAATCATAATAATAATAATGACAATGACAATAGTAATAATAATAATCATTGAGATAATAACAATAATGACAATAATATTAATGATGATGATGATGATGATGATGATGAAAATAATAATAAAAATAATAATAATGACAATGAAAATAATAATAATGATAATAATAATAATAATAATAATAATAATGACAATAGTAATAACAATGACAATAATAATAACAATAATAATAATAACAATAATAATAATAAAAATAATAATAATAATAACTATATGTATGTAAAATTTAGAGACAAAGTAACTGAAAATTATTTTATTTTAGACTGAACACACAAAGTAAATCTAAACTCTGAATATATTCTAAATAAATAATTTTTAAAATGTATTTAAAAAAATATATATAATACAATTGTATACAAAACAAAAATATACAGTCATGGATTAAAGTCAGTGCTTACAAAAAACAATGTGAAATATTTTAATTTCTGTTGACAGAATAAAACCTGTTTACAGTAAAGGCCTGCATGAATTCATTCTATAATTTACAATCGATAATTGGAGAGATTAGCAACCAAAATATGCAACAGATATAATTATATGTATATATGCATGTGTGTTGTTTTGTATAATGTGTATGTGTGTGTATGTCTGTCTGTATATATATGTATGTATATTGTGTGCACATATGTTTGTATGTACATAATGTATGTACACAAGCATACATGCACACAAAAATCTCTTAAAATCTTTGACTTATTTTGTCTTTCCAGTATTTTTGTTTCCCTGTGATAAAATCTGCTGATAAATGACATATTTACTGCTGAGCTGATTGCTAAAGATTATGTTTGTTCATTAATTCTTGCTGTGAAACCTGAACAACATATCTGAATGGTATTAAATTTAAACTTACTTGGATGCCATGAAATAAAATTTCCAGACATTACATAACATATTTTGGATGCTATTAAATTAATTATCTGGATGATATTAAATAAATTATCTGGATACTATCAAATAAGTTATCCGGAAGCTATTTAAATAGCTTATTTGGATCCTATTAAATAACTTGCTCGGATGCTATCAAATAAATCATCTGGACGCTATTAAATAATTTACCTGGACGCTATTGAACAAAATATCAGAGTGTTGTTAAATGGAATGTGATAAGACAGGTGACACGTAGTTTAAAACTGAGGTGTGAGAAGTTTTGTAAGCACTGACTACAGGTAAAAACGTGAAAGGTAAGTGCATTACCGTCTATGGGAGGAGAATGTGCTGTGTGTCGGGGGTTGTTAGTTTCAGATCTCTGCAGGGCTGCATGAAACAAACCAGTTAGTGATCAGTCTTGTTCAACACTCACTTACACAAACTTTTTTTTTGTATCTAATGTGTTGAAAATAACGGTAAAAATGTTGTTGTTTATTTGTTATTTTTTTATTTCAATTTTTATTTTAATTTCAATTATTTATTTATTTATTTATTTATTTATTTTAATTTCAGTTTTTTGTTTATTTTAATTTTAATTATTTATTTATTTATTTATTTATTTATTTATTTATTTATTTATTTATTTATTTATTTATTTATTTATTTTTTTTTTTTTTTTTTTTTTTTTTTTTTTTTTAATTTAAAAATGTATATAATTATTATTATTATCATTATTATTTTAAATATAGAAAACCATAAAAAAACCCTATCTTTCAAACTGTTAAAAATGTTTAAAATAGAAAAAAAACTAAAATAAATTTTAATAAATACATCCATTAAAAATTATATTTTAACTACCACTTCAGAAATAATTTCACTTAAAATTAGCCATTCTTTATAAATGTTTATAATATATTTTTCATTAAAAATTTAAAATTAAAAAAATAAAGTTTCAGAGGTCTTTTTTAATATATATTTTAAAATTTAAAAATAAAAAATGTATTCTTATTATTATTTTTATATATTATTATTGTTTTTTTTAAGCAGACAGTACACATAAATATTTGAACCATAAAAAATATGGCTGGCTAGAAAACAATGTTGACAAGACTTCAATTACTGTGCTGTAAAATCAGATTGCAAATTTGCAGTGAAATAAATCAAGTTATTACACAGTGACTATTGTTTTATATAAACTACCTTCTGAGACATTCATTTAATTACAATATAATTTGTATATTAAAATCTAATTTTATTTACTTATTTGCAATTTAATGTTATTTTGTTATTTTAAAAAATATATAAAATTTAGTTTATTTTATTTATATTAAATTAACAATCACAGTTTCTTTTTAAACTTTTCATTTCAATATATATATATATATATATTTTAAATAAAAATCTTAATCATTTTTTTCTTTGCAAGTTCACAAATAGAGATACACTTTTTAATTAAAAAGTGACACACAAATATTTCATACAGCTAATACAATTACTATAGCAAAATATAAAAAATATTACTGAATATAAATTTATCATAATAGGTGAGGCAAGTAAACTAAAGGTTGATAAATACTATACATCTTGCAGTAATGATTTAATTAAAAACAGATGACTAAAACATTTCATTAATTTTATTATAATGTTGGGGTTTTTTTCAATGTTTAAAAATATTTATTAAGAAGATAAATATCAATACATTCACTCATTCTGCATGATAAAAATTCTTGTTTATTTAAAAAACATTCATTAGCGCAAACTGATATGTTGGTTATAAAATAATTTATAGAAATCATTACTACAAGTTGTGCAGTGTGATAATGCAACAAACACTCTAAAGCTGGGAACATTACTATACTGTTGAAATATTAATATAAAGACTCCAAAATACAGAAGCATGATAAAATATTTTGTTAGTATCTAATAATCTTATTAAACATGTGTAATAAAAATTGTACACAGAAATTATTGTTAAATAATTACCTAAATAAAACTGACCAATATAGAAATAATTTTAAAATGATAAGATTAGATTATAATATTTTATATTTTGTGTGTTAAAATAAAATAAATATTAATAAAATAAAAATAAATAAACCCCCAAAATATAAAACCATTGTCTGTGATAAAGAATAATAATTATTATAATTTTATAAAAAGTAGGGGAAGACAAAAAAATTAATTAAATATTCCAAATGGGAAACCAGATAAATGATAATAATAAAATATTAATATTATGGGAAAATAAAATAAAATTTTGTTAGCAGATTTGACAAATGGATGAAATATCTAGTAGCAGTGGTTAAAATGTTATTAGACCAAATTTGCCAGAAAACAGCTTATAAATTATTTATTTTT
This sequence comes from Chrysomallon squamiferum, assembly GCA_012295275.1. Lineage (NCBI taxonomy): Eukaryota > Metazoa > Mollusca > Gastropoda > Neomphalida > Peltospiridae > Chrysomallon > Chrysomallon squamiferum. The sequence goes on from CM022679.1 coordinate 8,823,966, forward strand.
TACTTTGTTTTTATTAACAAGCAGTTATTAATAAAATTCATTAAAATAAATAAATAATAATTATAATGAATTAAATTAAATTAAAATTAAAATTAAAAATAATTAAATAAAATTAAAATTAATTAAAATTAAAATTAAAATTAAAATTAAAATTATAAACTTAAAATTAAACTTAAAATTAAAATTAAAATTAATTAAATTAAATTAAATTAAATTAAATTAAATTAAATTAAATTAAATTAAATTAATTAATGTTAAAATAAATTAAATTAACCTTTTTTGATGTTTAAAGTTTTAATCCACCAAAAAAAAAAAAATAAAAAAATAATAATAATAATAAAAATCACAACCTTTATTCAAATCTTTGATGTGACCTGTTTTCCAAATTAGGCACAAAAAATTATGCACCCAAAAAACCATATACCAATATCATAACAAAATAATAACATAAAAAAAAGAGGTAAAAATAAAATAAATTTAAAAAAAAAAAAAAAATTAATAAATAATTTAAGGTGACAAAGCATTAAGTTGAACCAAAGCACTGATAAATTTTTGTTTTCTGGCAGTAATATATTTTATGGTGATATCTGCTAGCCCCACATAAGCAATGTGTAATCTAGAATCCTGTAAAAAAGCAAGTGGGATAGTAGGATACACCCAACAAAATGTGTACAGTCCTACCAAAATGGTTTGAATATGTTACTTCAAGAACACTATGAGGTGGCTGATCTGAAATGGACAAAAATGCTCCTTATTGGAATATTCTGTAGAACATTTTATAACAGTATTCCAAAATAATGTGTAGAACATTTTATAACAGTATTCCAAAACAATGTGCAGAACATTTTATAACAAAATCCCAAAATAATGTGTAGAACATTTTATGAAAGTATTCCAAAATAATGTGTAGAACATTTTATAACAGTATTCCAAAATAATGTGTAGAACATTTTATGACAGTATTCCAAAATAATGTGTAGAACATTTTATAACAATATTCCAAAATAATGTGTAGAACACTTTATGACAGTATTCCAAAATAATGTGTAGAACATTTTATAACAAAATCCCAAAATAATGTGTGGAACATTTTATAACTAAACTGAAAAATAATGTGGGGAACATTTTATAGTTAATTTAGAAGAAATAAAAAATGTACTTTTTAGTCTATAAAGTGGATAAATAAAAATAGCTACTCACTGACATAACATATTAATTATATGATAACAGTAAATGTTTTTCATTTTGTGATAATAAATATGAAATTTATATATATATAAAATATTACTTTTACTTTATTTTTTCAGATAATAATAATAATAATAATAATAATAATAATAATAATAATAATAATATTTTCTAAATTGATAATTAACTTGAAATAAAAATAAAAAATACATGATTTTTCTGCTGCACACTTTTCCTGATTTTGATAATTATTTACAGTACATTTCTGAAATGACTAACAAGAGTTGTATCCCTTCGACCACTGCAACAATGATAAAATTATTAGTAGTTTTTTTTTTTTTTTTTTTTTTTTTTTTTTTTTTTTTATTGTCATGCACTTGTTTATAGAATTATTTTATTCTGTAATTACAATCTATTCAGCTTCTAACTCTAATCATGCTTACCAAAACAAGAACAAAATAAGCAGACAGGCATAATATAAAAAAACATTTCCTTTTATTCTTAGTATTATTTATTTATTTATTTATTTATCTACTTATTTATTTGTAATCTATCAAGATTTATCATACGTGCAAAAGGGTATGTGTGTGTGTTATATATATATTTTAGAGTGATCCTAAAGAGAAACATATAAAGAAAAAGTAATTAAATTTTCATTGGCTGCACACACAGAGAGCATCAAAAACATTCAAATCAAGTAAGTTTTATATATTAAAAAATATATATATAACTTTATTGACACTATTTAATATAAAATATGCATAAACATGCAACATTCATGCCAAACATATTTTTAAATGTGAAATTATTAAAATTACAAAGAAACGCACTGATACTATATATATATAATTTGATCTCAGATGTTAAGAACATACTAAAAAAAACAATAATGAAAATGAAAATAAAATAATGGAAATTATCAGATTGCATGTCATACTGTCATGTCATACTATGGTGTTTTATAAAAAAAGAAATAATGAATCAACCATGAATTAATAATAGTTATGTGTGTGTGTGTGTGTGTGTGTGTGTGTGTGTGTGTGTGTGTACACATATATATGTATGTATATATGTATGTTCAATTCTTAATAATATATTTAAATGCCTACACTTCAATGAAAAATAAACGTATAAAAAAAAGCTGAAAAACATAAAGTACAGTAATGATGTGATACTGCGTAAGATGGTGAAATATAACATATATGTGCCATGTTGAATACACTCACGAACAGACCATACAAAATTAAAATACCTAGCACTGCAGCAGCTCCTTTCTTGAACATGGCCACTTCATAAACAAATATATATATATATTTTTTTAAATCTATGTAAATGTACTGTGTGTAAGATTTATTATAAAATAATAATAATAACAATAGTGATGATATTTCTAATAATAATAATATAATAATAATAATAATGATATTAAGAGCAATAATAATAATAGAAATCATAATACTATTAATAATTATATTAATAATAGTAATAATAATTATGAAAGTAATAATAATTATAATAGTAATGATAATGATGTAGTAGTAGTAGTAGTAGTAATAATAATAATATCTTTAAAATTCATAAATTTATTTTTATTTACTTTTATTGTTATTATTATTATTTTTTATTATTATTATTTTTTTTTTTTTATTATTAATGACACTGATGTTATTATTAAAAAAATATAAAAAATACAACTGATTTTATTTCTTGTCCCTTTAATCTTATCCAGTAACATTAATTTTTTATTTATTGACATATATTATTAATAACATGAATATGAATACAAATCGACTTCAAACTCAAACTCTATAACCTCCACCATCTTGATTTTTAAAAAAAAAAAAGTAATTAAAAATTTGTACATTATCAAACTGGACTGGAAATGAAATTAAAAAAACAATAATAAAAATTTGTTTACAAAATTAAAAATTTAAATGGATTGTCTCTGGAACAAAACAGCACATACCATGCACTTTGACAACTCAGTGACTTAAAAAAATGTATTGAATTTTAAAAAAATAAATAAAATATTAAATATGTTTATCTGGGTCAAAAATGCAACATCAGAACAGCTTTTCTTTTATTTCCAAGTTTTGACAATTTCATTCACCAAAATAATTAGTGTTATTATTACATACAATTAGTTAATGTGAAAACGAGTGACATTATAAAAGTGTAACTTACGTGGTCGACATCGACATTTCTTTATAGCTCTGACATCTGTGACGTCACTGTGACAAGTTTTGCAGTAATAAAAAGCTCTGAAAATGAAGGAATTAAAAATATTAGTAAACAAAACATTCGTTAATAACAGTGATGATGATGATAATTATAATAGTGATGGTAGAAGTAGTAGTAATGGTGGTAAAAATAAATAGTAATATTAATAATAATAATAAAAATAACAGTAGTAAAAAAAAAACAACTGCAGCAGCATCTAAAGTAATAATGACAGTGATGATGATGATGATAAATAGGAATAGTAATGATAATAAAAATAACAATAATAATGACAATAATAATAATATAAGAAATAGGAATAATAATAATAATAATATTAATCATTATAGTAATAACAATAATATCAATAGTTGTAGTACGTGTAATGGTAGTAATAGTATTAATAATAATAACAACAATAATAACAACAATAACAATAATAACAACAACAATAACAATAATAACAATAACTATAACAATAATAATATAAATATCAATAATAATAATAATAATAATATCAATAACAATCATAATAATAACATGAACAATAACAACAACAATAATAATAATAATAATAATAATAATAATAATAAAAACTATCATCAAATAACCTTTTGACTTCTTCAGCAGATTCTGCTACAAAGAAACCCTGCGTTGCATTTTCAATCTTCACCTTGGGGCCAGGATTGATTGCTAGAGTGCTCTCCCTTATATCCTCTTGACGGACTTCTATAGCCAGCAGTAACAACTTCAGTTTTGTGAAACACAGTCTGTTTTAAAATAAATAAATAAATAAATAAATATTTTATATTTCATTTAAAGTAACCAGCTGGTGTGCAAAATATTCATTTCGTCTTAGGAATATACATTTATAATACAAGACAGCATTAAATTATATTTTAAATTAAGTAGATGTTAGTGGGGTGTGTGTGTGTGTGTGTGTGTGTGTGTGTGTGTGTGAATTACATAAATAAAAAAATAAATAATAAAGATAAACAAAACAAAATAAACATTAATTTAAAAAGCAAAAAGAAAAAAATCTAAGAAAATGACTTTAACATTTAATAAAATGAACACAAAAAACACAAAAAATGAAGACAATCAATACAGTTTTTAAAAAATTAAAAAAAATAATAAATAAAAATATAAAATAAGGGAAAAAATAAAAGGGTTTTAAATGTTAAATATTAATAAATCAAGAAATATACAGAAAACAAAAAATAACAAAGAAGCCAAAACAAAAATTATGAAAGTAAAATGAAAAAAAAACACATTAAAGAAAAAGAAAAAAAGAAGAGACAACAAACGTACTCGGCTGCTTCGGGGAAAGTCATGGCATTGAAGGCACTAGACAGGTACTCAGTGTACATCTCCATGGCTGTCCCCCTCATGTAGTCAGCCTGCCACTGAGCCATGTCACACCCCTACAACACAAAAAACAGATTTATTTAATTCTAAAATATTATCAACAAGCGATAAATCAAGTTTTCAATAAATCCTAAACTATAAATCAACAATTAATAAATCAAATTTTCTTTAAATCCTAAACTATAATCAACAATTAATGAATTAAGCTTTCTTTAATCTTAAGCTATAATCAACAATTAATAAATCAAATGTTCTATAATCCTAAGCTATTGTCAACAATTAATAAATCAAGTTTTCTTTAATCCTAAACTGCAATGAACAATTAATAAATAAAATTTTCTTTAATCCTAAACTGTAATCAACAATTAATAAATCAAGTTTTCTTTAATCCTAAACTGCAATGAACAATTAATAAAACAAGTTTTCTTTAATCCTAAACTGTAATCAACAATTAATAAATCAAGTTTTCTTTAATCCTAAACTGTAATCAACAATTAACAAATCAAGTTTTCTTTAATCCTAAACTGCAACAAACCATTAATAAATCACTTTTCTTGAATCCTGTTCATGACTTCATTATGAACAAACTGCCAAAGCCATTATTTTATTACTATGACTCAAAGTGTACATAAATCACCAGATGACAGTTTTAATTTTGTGTCAGTTGATTATCAATAAATTATCAAGTGCATGTATGTCTGTTGGGGTCTTGTGGTAATATTACCAGACACTTACATTTTGTAATTCTGAATATTAACAGACACGTTTTTCATGAATTTGCAGTTGTACATGTTTGTAATTCTGAATATTACCAGACACTTTCATGTTTGCAGTTGTGAATATTACCAGATGCTTTCATGTTTGTACATATTAACAGACACATTTGTAACTGTGAATATTACCAGACACATACATGTTTGTAATTCTGAATATTACCAGATGCTTTCATGTTTGCAGTTGTGAATATTACCAGACACTTTCATGTTTGCAGTTGTGAATATTACCAGACACTTACCAGTTTGTAGTTATGAATATGACGAAATACTTACATGTTTGCAGTTGTGAATATTATCAGACATTTACATGTTTGCAGTTGTGAATATTACCAGATATTTACATGTTTGTAGTTGTGAATATTACCAGACATTTACATGTTTGCATTGTATGATCTCATGTTGATATTATCACACACTTACATGTTTGTATGATCTCATCGTAAACAGGTTAGCCATCAAAGTTGAGAAGCCTGGAGCCAGACAGCTTTGAGCTATGAATCCCAGTTTGAGTTCTGCAATACACACAGCATCGTCCCCTCTCTTCCAGTCCCAGCTGGGAATATTGAGCAGATATCCCTGAAACATAACAACATCCTAAGTCAGAATTATGAATAGAACATTTCATTACAATGTTATAGAAAGGAATAATGTGTAGAACATTTTATAACAATGTTCCAGGACAGAATACTGTGTAGAACATTTTATAACAAAATATCCAAAATATAATGTAGAGAATTTTTATTCAGGACAGAATACTTTTTTCAAATTTATGCTTTATTAGGACAGACTGTGCAGAACAAACAACAAAATATCCATTTTTATTAATTTAAATGTCTCTTTATTAGAAAACAACAGCATAATTTTTATACACACACATAAAAACCTTTTTTCTTCTAAAGACAAATTTACCCACCTTGTTGTGATACTGCAGTAGCTGTACGATGACTTTTATTTCAGAGTAGTAGTTTTTGATGGAGATCACCCGCATGATGTTGGCAGCATCTTCCTGGTCTGGGTCCTGACAGTACTTGTTGGCCAGCACCAAACAGGCATCGGCTTGACGAATCTGAAAACATCAGCGCAGTTATTACAGAGTCTGTTGACTGGAAAATAGTTTTGTATTTTATAAATGTGTATGCAATACCCTGAGTGTGTTAGTGTTAATTTAAATATTCTCTCCATTCATTCTTTTATCCAAAACTGCTGGTATCCATCCATCCGGTAGTGTACTGGTTCTATCCATGCATTTGGCTGATGTAATATTCATGTTGTTAAATGGTCAGTTATTTGATTGTTTAGTCATCATTTGTTTATCTATTTATATCTGAATAATGTGAAACTGGACATGTGGGTAGGAATAAAAGGAAGGTTATTTGAATAGAATGGGTGAGTGAATGAATAAATAAATAAAAGGTAAATAAAATAAATAAATAAATAGAAAAATATATAAAAAGTAAATAAATAATGTAGTAAAAACACACACACACACACACATCATATATATATATATATATCTGTATTAGATAAATAAATAAATAAATAAAAAAGTAATATATATATATAAATAGTATAAAACAAATTTTAAAAAATATAAAAGTATAGGTTGTTTGTATATGCATGTATAACATAAATGAAGGAAAACTGAAATGTTTTGTATCATCATCAATCTGTACTATGAGTAAGTTTCATTCAACAAGACAAAAATACAATATATTTATTCCACTATACAAAAGAAAAATGAAAAAGATAAAAATAACAGAGGAATGTTTTCTAAAAGAAACTATTGTTTGAGTTACAGTATTCAGCTATCCCTTTTCCACTAACATGTGTTTCAACACCTATACACACACACTCATCTGACATTTCAAAAAATATCACTCTATTAAATATCAAAGAAGAAAACACCCACATTCCTTCTTCTTGCATTTGTGTCAGGGTTATTTTTAGAAAACTGAATATTAATTTAATTCAATCCTAGGTCATCAGGTTATGTCTTGGTTTGTTCTTGTATTTAGGTCAAAGTTATTTTGTAAACTGAATATTAATTTGATCCATCTCAGTGTATTTGACATACCAGTGATATTCTTGGAATACAGGTGGAATCCATATATATATATATATATATATATACATATTTTTTTTTTTTCTTTCATTTATTTCTAGGTTATTTTATTAACCAAATTTTAATTTAATTCATCTTAGATTTATTATTTATTATTATTTTATTTTATTATTATTTTTTATTTTACCCCTTTATATTTATGTAATTTGTTTAATGTCATGATAAAGATATATTTTTTTATATTTTTTTATATTTTTACCTTTTTCTTCTTCTTCTTGTGTTTATCATTATTTTATTAACTGAATATTAATTTAATTGATCTTAGTCCTGGCAATTATTATTATATTTTTTTTCTTGCATTTATGTCAGAGTTATTTTATAAAATTAATGTTGATTTATTTTCATCTTTTTGTAATCAAGATTTGTTTTATTATCCTTGAATTATATCAAGGTTATTTTGCAAAATTTATGATATGCAATCCACATTTTTTTTTCTTAAATTTATCTCACGTTAATATTAAAAAATAAATATTAATTTAATTAATGTTGAATCATACAGGTTTTGTTTTTTTTAATTATTTTCTTCTAGCATTTAAGTCAGGGTCATATATTTTTTTTTTTTTTTTTTTTTAAAACGGAATATTAATTTGATCCAATCTCAGGTGTATATTTTTGGAGTTCAGGAGATATTTTTGGAATACAGGTGAGATAAAAACATCACTCTGCTGTTGCTATTTCTGTGTGGTTTTGTGTACTTGTTTATTTCCAGGTATGTAAGAGAACAGCTGTGATGACTGAACTCAGGTGTTACCTGCAGCTTATACAGATCTGTTTACCTGAACACACACTTAATCTGGTTTGTTGTGACCACTTCAATTCAGCGTCTATTGATTGGCTACTAATATTATTACTTCAAATACAGATTTTTAAATTTTTGTTTTACATTTTTTTTCATACCTTTTAATGATCTGTCTTTAGAAGATTGCAACCTAATTTGGTTTGTTGTGACCACTTCAGTTTACATATTTTCTCCAATTAACATTACTACTTCAAATACAGATTTTAAAATTTTATTTATATAATAATAATAATATTATTATTATTATTATTATTATTTTATATAGCTTCTAATGATCTATCTTTAAAAGATAACAACCTAATTTGCTTTTTGTTTTCAATGGGCCAATAACGAGGTAATCATCTTACAATTATACTAACTCAGTTTTTACAGATCTGTGAATCTGTGTTTATAAAACCTTGAAATAAGCTTTCATCTTTCACCTCAAAATTATTAAACCAAAGTAGAAAACATTTTTTTTTTTTTCAGCATTTTTCTGAAGCATACCTTCATAAAGCTTGCCTTCATTAAAATACAACAATTGTAAAATTGCTGGTTTCCTTCCCCTTTGTTGTTTTCATTGCACAAAGCATGGACAGACACAACATGCCACACACCATAAAAACAGATGTGACATCAACTTTCCTCATCTGACATGTTACTTTGCATTATAATGAGCTATGCATCAGATCTGGTCAATCAAAAGGAAGGTGTTACAGTGATTTACACGTGAAATGCTGCAGCTCAGTTGCAAAAGATCAAGATGAGAGAAGCATTTCTGATTGGCCCAAGTTAAGCATTCGAGTCTGCACACACTTTGAGTTTTTGTTGATTACTTTCTGTTCTGTTCTAAGAACCAAACTTGATTTTAGGATCATAAAAACAACAGTAGAATATATTCTGTGAGTGCAACTGTCAACAGGATTGCTTGAATGGTGAATTCAAGGAAAAGAAAAAACAAACTAATCATTTTTTTTTTAAGCATCATGCATGATTTAAATCTTGATTTTTTTTTTTTTTTTTGAATTTTGAAAGTGTTGATTACCTCCGTCAGAGAAATTATCAACAAAACCGAGATAGGCAATTTTTGTCTGCAGTCAAATCACATCAAGTACAAAGCAAAGAAAACTGTTTTAAGTTTCCACTTCATACATCTGACTCATCACACTTGCTTCTTTAATTGCCTTTAGTCTCTTGGGTAACAAGAGTTTTTAGCCTTTAATTAGCAACCTCTTTCTGGAGTTGGCTCTAATGCTTGGCCAACTTTGTGTAATATAGAGGTATATGATTAAACATCAAATGCTTGTAGTACTTTTAATTAAAAAAAAAAAAAAAAAAATATATATATATACATACATACATACATACATACATACATACATACATATATATATTTTGTTTAAACTTGTAGCACTAATTATTTAAAATACACAAGAATGAAAAATCATGGCACATATGTAAAGGAAGATTATGCTGTGTTGTTTTAACCAATAAAAATGCCTAAATGTTTCAAAAAGAATCTGAAGTTGAGCCTATAATGTAAATACAGAAAAACAAGAAAGTGAAAAATTTAATTCAGAGAGGGTGAAACTGGCAGATCCACTGCTTTGTATAAAAAAATAAAAATTAAACATGAAAGTTTATTAAATTGATATATTCCTATGTTATTTTTGCTGATTCATGATTTAAAATGCTTGGTTGCTAAGGACTTTTTAAGGTGAATGGAATGTCACCAGTTGCCTAATTTCAGCTGCCATTTTCTTGATTCTTTTCAGTTGCAACAGTGAACACTAAACATTTAATGCCACATCTTTATCAGTTTTATTTCAATTTGCATAAAGTTAGATTTCTTAGAAATGTATTTGTGTGCTCTTTTGGGAAATATGCTTATCTCAATTTCTGTTTGGCTGCTTTTGCAACAGTGCCTCACATATTGACTTCTGCTAATATTACAATTACAAATTCAGAATTTTTAAAAAATATCATTATTTTATTTAATGCTTCTAATGATCTACTGCCAGAAGATTACAACCTAATCTGATTTGTTGTGTCCACATCAATTCAACTTATACTGAATCCTACAACCATTATTACTTCGAATGCAGATTCAATATGATACATATATAAAAATATTATTTTTCAGATATGTTATTTGATGCTTCTAACTAATCAATCACCAAAAGATATACAACCTAATTTAGTTTGTTGTTACCTATATTGACAACGTATATTGACACTTACTAATATTTCTAATTTACAATTTAAAAAAAACAATAAAAAAACCCCAACAAAACAAATAATTTAAAAATCAAATGTTGATCTTATTTAATGCCTCTATTCTAATGATCTATTGACTGGGGACCATAAACCTAATTTGCATCTTTGTGAACTACATATTATTACTGTTAAGAAGCTTACACTAATTGCTATTAATATATGCTAAATATTGATTTGGTTTTATTATTATTTTTTATTTTTTATTTTTTTTATTATTATTATTTTTTTTTTTTTTTGAATTTTTAAATTTAATATTAATTTATTTTTTTTTATTATAATTGATTACTTATTGTTATTCAAACTCTGTCGTTAAGTGATCACTAACCTGATCTGGTTTGTTTGTGAACTGCTTATTAGTACTGCTGAGAAATATGCAATGACTGTTATTAACACATACAAAATATAATTAGATTTTTTTGTTTTTTTAATCATTTCATTTTTAAAATGTTTTTTTTGTTGTTGTTGTTGATGTTGTTGGTGGTGTTATTATTACTATTATTTTTTTTAAATTATATGATTTACTACCTACAGTTATTTATGCTGTATCTTTATGAGACCTATCTTTATAATAACCTAATTTGGTTTGTTGGTACTCTTTACTTGTATTGTTGATAATGTTTGCTGCTAAAACAATAATCTATTTTTAGCTTATGAAAGTTTAGCTTAATATTCAGTTTTTGTTATTGTTGTTGTTTTCTCAGTGTAATGCAGATTTTATTTGTAAATGATTTCAGAGAGGAATTTTTTAACTATTTGAAGACAGCTGAATTAAAATGTTAACAAAAATATTAACTTACTGTAGTGACTGATTTAACTTTTTCCTAAATAAATTATTTCATTTATTACAACAAAATAGTTAATATTATAATTTTTTTTAAAGTAATGCTGTATGCTTTAAAAAAATTATGAAAATTATGAAAAGTTATCAGGCATTAAATTAAAAATCAATATGAACTTTTATTGTTTTTCATAAGTAACAGATGTAAATATTAAAATTAAAAATCAGTTCTGTTGGCTGATAGCAAATAAACCAAACTAAGAAGTAACCAAACATACACACACATGCATGCATGCATGCAGACATATACAAACACACACATACATACATACATACATACATACATATATATAGAAACATCAAAGGCCATTATACTGACATCTGTCTGTTTTCTTTACCTTTTGTCTGATATTGATATTTCCACGACAATACCTTGAAATCTGATTACAACAAACTGTTACATTTCTAAAGAGGTTTGGCAGAGCATAATACAATCACTTCCCACAAGCACATTCTTATCTTCTACTTACACTAATACTTTCCTCAGACAACAAATCAAAATACGTATCATTAAAAGTATTTAGTAACATTAAATTAATGCAAAAATCGTTGTCGAATATTCAGAAATTCTGATATCCACACACACACACACACACATCTGACTTGCAGCCATTCTGTCACTTCAGTTTTGCCACTTTTGAGTCACCGAATGAAGCGATATTTGTTTTAATATTTATGGTTATGATTAGACGTAATGACAAACAGATGAAAATGACAGGTGAAAGTGACAAATTGTAACATCTGATTGTGACAGTCGAGTGTTACCTATCTACTGATAGGTTTGTTAATATAACAGGATAGTTGCATTTATTACACAGGTGCTCCAGAAACCTATTTAGTTGTGTTTTATGAAGCTGACAGATACAGATCAATCATAGTAAAACTCCGTATTTCACTGGTATTATTTGAATCTGCTGTGAATTGGTAAATATTGTCTCAGTAATGTTTTGCTAACGAAGACCAAGAACAACAATGATAATAGCAGCAGCAGCAGCAACAACAATAACATTAGCAACAACAACATCAATAACTATAACAATAGAAACAAGAACAGTAATTATTATTAATAATAAAAACAGTAATTGTTATTAAGACCATTGTGACTGTTATTGTTAATAATAATAGTTACAATAATAAATATGATAAAGCTAATAACATTTACAATACTTAGTGTTGTTATTATTATTAATTTTGTTATTTTTTAAACTTATTACAGTTGTTGTTGATGTTGCTGCTGCTATGTTGTTGTAAATAATTTTTTTAAATTTCCTTACTTTTCTGTCTTTTTTACTTAATGAAAATTTATTAAAAAATGAGTGTAAACTGCTATAATATTTTTCGTTATATATGATGTAGATACCTTTATACGGTCAAGGTCATTGGCATCCATGACAGTTCCATGAAAATATTCTACTTGTGTGAAATGTCTTTTTAGTAAACCTTCCAGCTCTAGATCTGGCAATGCACTGAAAAAAAAAAAAAAAAAAATGAATAAAATACAGAAATGAAAATAAAATAAATCTATATGAAAACTGTTTCTAATATTTTGTGTTAAAGCGCTTAACACTGTACTTACATGTGTGCGAAAACTATTTCTAATATTTTGTGTTACAGTACTTAACAATGTACTTACTTGTGTGTGAAAACTATTTCTAATATTTTGTTACAGTACATAAAACTGTACTTATTTGTGTGTGAAAACTATTTCTAATATTTTGAGTTACAGTACATAAAACTGTACTTATTTGTGTGTGAAAACTATTTCTAATATTTTGTGTTACAGTACATAACACTGTCATAGTGTACTTATTTGTGTGTGAAAACTGTTTCTAATATTTTGTGTTACAGTACATAAAACTGTACTTATTTGTGTGTGAAAACTATTCTAATATTTTGAGTTACAGTACATAAAACAGTACTTACTTGTGTGTGAAAACTATTTCTAATATTTTGTGTTACAGTATATAACACTGTACTTATTTGTGTATGAAAACTATTTCTAATATTTTGTGTTACAGTACAAAGTGTACCAGTGTACTTACTTGTGTATGAAAAGTATTTGTAATATTTTGTGTTACAGTATATAACACTGTACTTACTTGTGTATGAAAACTATTTCTAATATTTTGTGTTACAGTACAAAGTGTAACAGTGTACTTACTTGTGTATGAAAACTATTTCCACATCAACATCTTCTCTATCTTTGTGTAAAAAATCTTTGAGGAAGTTTGACACTGACTCAAAAGTAATGTGACCACAAACAACTATATGCCTGGAAAGACAAACATTAAGATTTTATTTTAACTAGACATACAACCTGGTCTAAACATTCCTATTATTCTTTGTCAGAGTAAAGTCTATACACATTTAAAAAAAATAATATTTAATTATTTAATCATCCCAAAACAGAACAATAAAATCTTAACTAAAGAAGATCAAAACAAAGTTTAGAGAAGGGTTTAAAATTTATAAATGTCTAAGAAAATTTATCAAGATATTATATTTTTGATTATAAAGCAAAAATTAATTTAGGTATTGAACATCCATAACTAATAAAGATTTTTCAGGGGAATGATATCCAAGTCTAGATCTTTTAATTTATTTACTGTATTTTATAGATAATAACCTATTTATTATTTAATTTTTTTAACAGTTTAGTGACACAATCATAACAACAACAACTGTTAATTTAAAAAATTAACCTTTTGAACTGTCAGACATAGGAAACATTACAAACCTTTTGCCTCTTTCTTTCTTGTAAGTTCCTCCATATTTCTGCCTCCTCCCAAGAATTTCTGCTATTTCAGGAATAAAGCTGGCAAACAAACCCTACACAGGACAAAAAAGATTAAAAACAAAACATTATTTTTTAAATCTTTATAGAGAAAATAAAATGACAGTAAATAGAATTCAAGAAGCATAAGTAGTTAATTCTTGAAATTTTCATGTAAGTGTTACAGCCTTGAGTTTATTTATTTTAGTAACTTGAGGCTGTTTTTTTTTCACTTTATCTGAATAAAAGAAATTATTAATAATTGTTTTCTCTTAATGTTAAAGCTTAGCATTTTAAAATAAACCTTTAGCTAATAGCTTGTTGAAAAGAAAAGTATCCAGAAAAACAGATTTGTTATGTGCAAAACACTTACGAAAATGTTTTCATTAAAAATGATTTATTTTCAAAGTATTTTATCACTGTTTTATTAAGTATTTAAGAAAAAATGGAGATTTTTTTTCTTTTTTTAATAATAAATTACACTCTGATGTACAAATATTATTAAACTGCTAGTGTTTTTATAATTATTAATTCTTTTATGCATTGCTTTTTTGAGAATTCTATTAACATTTAAACATTTAATATAAATATTAATTTATTAATTTAAATACTACTTGCAAAAAAAGATAATTAAACTGCTTATGCGTAATGAACTATTTTTTCTTGTGTTTTGATATTTGAATATTTGAATATTTGTTTATTAATTTAAATGCAACTTGTCAAAAGAGATAATAAAACAACACATATATTTGAGTCATTGTTGTTTTATTTTATTTTGTATTTGTTTTTTGTATTTCAACACCTAATTTATTAATTTGAATATAACTAGTAGAACTGCAATATTTGTGTTTTTACACATAATAAATAATGTAATAAACATCATCATCATCATCATTGTTCTGCAGCCATCTTGATCTTGGGATAGTCCAATGAGGTCTGCTGTTTTCTGATTAGTCCATTCCTTTACAATCATCCAGATGAAAAACATCTCATTTAACAACAAGGACAACAATAATAATAACTAACAATAATATTTTATTACATGTATCCATGGTAACATCTTATTAACTTACCAAGAAGGCAATACACTATTCTCTTTCTGTTATAAATGGTATATTAAATAAGGTAAAAGGTAAACTGTGATAACATGTGTTTTTTTTGGGTTTTTACAAAGAGATTACCAACTCACTATGCTGATGGTGATGTAGATGACAATAAACATTCTACCAAGCACAGTTGTTGCATAGATGTCGCCATAGCCAACGGTTGACATGGTAACCAGGAGAAAGTACAAGCATTCCCAGTAGGTGAGTTTCTGGGCGTTGCTGAAGTCGAAGAAAGGATCACCAGAGTTTTCAATCTGAAAACAAACGAACATTTTTAATTTGACGTTTTGTTAAATTCAAATACATTTTTTATGATCATTTTAAAAGCAATAAGTGCTTCTGTAATTATTCAGATATTTGTGCATGAGTGTGTGTGTGTGTGTGTGTGTGCATGTACATGTGTATGTATGTATGTATGTATGTCCATAATGAATGTATGTATGTATTATGTTTATAAGTATATATGAATATACATGTGTGTGTATGTATATCTATATATATATATATAAGTATGTGTGTGTGTGTGTACATGTACATGTGTATGTATGAATGTTTGTATGCATGTCCATAATGTATGTATGTATGTATTGTTTTTAAGTATATATGAATATACATGCGTGTGTGTGTGTGTGTGTGTGTGTGTGTGTGTGTTTTAACTTTTATTAAAATCTCCTATAAACAAAAATATTAAAATTAGAAAATTTTAAAGAAGTCAAAACATCAATATGTGGGTGTACAGTTCTATGTATGTGCATGCATAATAGTGTGTGTGTGTGTTTTTTTTCTTCTTATGTGTTTTAAATGTGATACAATTTATAAAAAAAAATAGGGAAGAACTGCTCTTATTTGTTCTTTTTTTTTTTTTTTTTTTTTTTTTTTTTTTTATATTGAAATATTTCATAGCAATATGTTTATCCTTTCATTTATTTATTTTTTTTTTAAATAAAATATAAATGATAATATTAGTCAGGGTTATCTAAACATTGAAAGTACATTTCACATTAAAATATGGCTGTATGAATAAAATAAACAGAACCACAAAATATATTAAAAAAACAAAAACAAAACTTCAAAATACCATTAAAAAATTAACATAAAAAATATGGCAACATTTCATTTGAAGCAGCGATTCAGTAATATGTAATTACTTTAAAGAAAAAATTAAAATTAAAAAAAAAATGAAATAAATAAATTAAATTAATTAAAATAGGGACAAAATCAAGAAAAAATATTTATAAAAATACATTTTTAATTTCCAACCACTAACTATTTTTGTTGTTAATACTATAAATTATATACAGAATAACAGATAGACAGACAGATATACTACTTAATTAAATTTCCTTGGCTTTATTGATTATTTATTGCACCTAAAGAACGTATTAACTTTACAAATCAGATTAATTGTTATATTTATTATCAGCTTGTTGTGGTTTTAAAGCAGTTTTATCCTTTTTTTTTTTTTTTTTTTTTTTTTTTTTACAACCCCAGGTTTCCATACAATCAAAACAATATTCATAAATAACTTTTATATTCCTGTCTGTATCCAGAACAAAAATGAACAAGCAGAAAAGAACTCTTTATGAAAAAAAATACATAAAAGGTATCCATTCATTTCAAACAGCAACAACAATAATATCAAAGACAACAAATTGTAATAAAAAAATGATACATTATAAACCTTCTTAATAGAGCAGTTAAAGAATTCAGAAAATAATTGTTTTTTAAATGGTGTGTTAAAAAAAAGAATCCATCCTTTTGAAATAGCAACAATGATATATGTTAAAGATAATTCATTGTAATAAATTATGATAATGAGCCTCTTAATGGAGCAGTTAAAAAAATTAAGAAAAGAATTGTTTATTAAACAATATATAAAAGAAGTCCCTACTTTTCAAACAGACAATAAAATGCATGTATATTGAAAGATAAATCACTGTAATAAATTATGATAATGAGCCTCTTAATGGAGCATTATAAAGAATCAGAAAAAAAAAATCCCAAAACAACAATATACAAAAGGTATCCCTCCTTTTCAAACGACAACAGAAGTGTATGTCAAAGATAATTCATTATGTTAATGAGCTCTTAATAAAGGAATAAAGATTTTTGTAATGCTGATAGATTTAATAGATATTTTATGATGTGGAAGCAGTAAATATCTACAGCTTTCAAGATGGCCTCTCAACCAAAACAGTCATGGACACAGCCAATGAACGTGTTTTTAAAAAGATTTATGAGAACCAGTTCATAGCCAGGTTATCAAAACAGAACTTTTTCATTTGTCTCTGATATAATCAAATGTTAAATTATGTAATGGGGATGATAACAAAAAAAAAAAAAAAAAAAATTGAATAATTTCACTTGTCAGTGTCATCATATTTCATAGGCACACATAAAATTAAAACAGTTCAGTGAAAAAATGCATATAATTCATATATGCATACATAGAATGATAGAATGATATTAATAATAATAAAATTGGTAATACACGTACCAAGAAAAGAAATTCATAAAATTTTATGATGGACAGTGTGTGAAATAATATGATTCTGTGCTTCCCTGAGTCTAAATGTTTAAGCCAGTGTTTCTTCTAGTATTGGTGTAAGTATCTGTTTGTTTATAAATAAGATACTTTGCTGTTGATCATAAAAATTGTGGCAGACAGGCATATTTTCCAATTAAAAAAACTATCATTTTGCACACACACACACACACAACACATATAAACACATACAGACACACTTATACACAGACATTACTCTTTATAAATATTATAGCGCACATGCCACAGTATTTTATACACAGTGCTGTGTAAGTGTGTATTTACCAAATGTAGGAATCCAGCTGATGCCAGCCAGAGACTGACAAAGTATGCTACGAGCTGCACCAGTCTGATTAGTGTGCTAGTCTTCAGAATGTTCAGGTAAGTCAGAATGTCTGGAATAGACATCAGTCGCAGAGCTCTGAGAAATCTTAATCCTGAAATAAATAAATAAATAAATAAAAAAGTAAGTAAATATATAAATGAATGAATGAATAAATATGTTAGCAAGTAAAAAAATAAAAAATAAATAAAAAAGTAAATAAGTAAGTAAGTAAATAAATAAATGAATGAATAAAAATGTTAGCAAGTAAGTGAATTAAATAAATAAAAAAGTAAATAAGTAAGTAAATAAATAAATGAATGAATAGGTAAGTAAGTTAGCAAGTAAGTAAGTGAAATAAATAAATAAGTGAATGAATAAATAAGTAAATAAATGAATGAATAGGTAAGTAAGTTAGCAAGTAAGTAAGTGGAATAAATAAATAAAAAAGTAAATAACTAAGTAAATGGATAAATAAATAAGTTAGAAAGTAAGTGAAATGAATAAATAAATAAGTAAATAAGTAAGTAAATATATAATTGAATAAATAAATAAGTTAGCAGGTAAGTAGGTAAAATAAATAAATAAACAAATAAGTGAATAAGTAAGTAAATAAATGAATAAACAGATAAGTAAGTTAGCAAGTGAGCAGATGAAATAAATAAATAAATAAATAAATAAATAAGGAAATATGTAAGTAGGTAAATATTATCTAAATAAAATAAAATAAAATAAATAAATAAATAAATAAATAAGGGAATATGTAAGTAGGTAAATATTATCTAAATATAATAAAATAAATAAATAAATAAATAAATAACTGAATCAGTAAATAAGTAAGTAAATAAATAAAAGACAATTTGCTTACAAAATATATATATATATTGTAAGCAAATAAATAAATAAATAAATAATCTTTAAAGATTAACAATAAAGAACACTTATTAAGCCTTGGACTAAAATTTCAGCTGACAAAATATTTTTTTTAATTCTTGTCCAATGAAGAGAGATTTAAAATAAAATTAATACATTATAATTCAAGTATTTTTTTTTTAAATTAAAGGTTTTTGGAGCTAATTTTGGGACTAATTGTTTAGATTTTGACTAAAAAAGAAGAGGCAAATACAGTTTCAGTTAGTAGACAAGTTTAGCTGAAATGTTACATTAACATATGGAACCCATATTGAACTGTGTTGTCCACTATTTTGTTATTTCCCATGCCATAGGTCCGTACTTGATCTAATACATGAATGGATTCTGTCTGTGCTAAACCTGTCTGTTATTTAGTGTAAATGTGATGGTGTAGAGGGAACTGATATTGTATGGTGCCAGTTTATGAAAGTTGAAGAGTCTGTAACATTTATTACATAACTGAAATATTACACAGACTGATAAAAATAAAATATTACATAATACTGCTTAGTCTATATATGTTTGTGTTTATGTGTGGATGTGTGTAAATGTCTATATATATATTTATGTATGTATATGTCTAAATATATGTGTATGTAATGTGTGTGTGTGTGTGTTTTAAAACAACAATTAAGTTTTTTATTTTAAAGTATTTTTCTATATGCTTTCAAAAGTATGCTTTCTAAATATATTTATGTAATGTGTGTGTGTGTGTGTGTGTGTGTGTGTTTTGTAACAACAATTCAGTTTTTTATTTTAAAGTATTTTTCTATATGCTTTCAAAAGTATTATAAATAAACATTTTAAATGCAGATTAAAAATAATATTTTACTCAGAGACACACACACTGCACTGAAAAAGGCAGAACAAAAACATATTTATTTCTGGCATTGTTGCCTTCAGATAGGAATATCTGCATAACAAACTAATTACCTACACTATGTATGTGCTTGCATAGTTTGTAATTAAGCTACAGTTTAATGTTACAGATTCCTTTATTATTTTTGTTAGTGTTGGTAAACACATTATTTATTTATTTATAAATTGGTTATTTATTTAATTATTTTGCTAGTGTTCTCCATGTTATTTATTTATTTATAAATTTTTATTTAATTATTTTCCCATTTATTTATTTGTTTGTTTGTTTGTTTGTTTGTCTACTTATTTGCTTTTTATTTATTTATTTTCATTTTAATTCATTTATTTGCTTCTTTTTTCTGTTTGTTTTACTTATTTATTTTTTTATTTGTTTATTTATTTCTGTATTAATTTTCAAATTTCATAAAATTGTTATTGTTATTGTTATTGTTATAATTATTATTATTATTATGTTTTACTTTTTTGTTTTTTTTACTTATTGAGTATTATTATTATTATTATTTATTTATTTTTTTTTTTTTATTCCATACCTTTCACAAAACTATTTTAGTGTTTATTTTTATTTTTTATTTTTATTATTTTTGCCCAATCTGCTAAATTTATTTTTTTTTATTTTTTTTTTTTTTTATTTATTTTTTTTTTTTGTTGATAAACCTTTTGCACCTGAAATTACCATCAAACAAGAAATCTTACCAATATGGATGAGAATTTCTAAAATCCAGATTTACATAAAATATATTCATTACTACATACAGAAAAAAAAAAAAAAACGTATAATTCAGTGCATGATAAATAATGGACTGGAAAAATAAACTGCTTTTACAGTTCATTAAATTATTGAGCATTTTTCACAAGACTGTACTCACTGGCCTGTCATATTGATTCTGCAGAAAGTGTATGTTCCTGAATAGTTCTAGAACATTCAAACTACTTATAAACAGTGATGCAATATAATAATATATACAACACCATGCATAGTGTGTGTAAAAATAAATAAAAACCGTATGTGTTATTGTTATGTTAAAAGTAAAATGTTGTAGTACTACATAATATTGTATGTGTATGAAATACATAAAATGTTGTATTTTAGCTATATAAACACATAAACAAATATTATTATGTTAATATGTAATACTTTTATGTAATTGTTATGTTGATACATAACATATTATACAATATTATGTTAATTCATAAAAAATATTATGTTAATACATAAATTATATACCATAAAAAACTGCTGTGTTAAAACATATATTTAAGTAATTATATAATACTGTCATTAAAATTTTTTTTTATGATATTGTTATTTGAATACAAAACATTTTAATACATAACATATTAATATATTTACATATGAGATAATATAATGTTATTATTTTCATAATAATATATAAAGTATGCAAGCTATAATATAGTGTTATTTTAATACATAACATTATATTAATATTGTAAAACTATTCAAATTATAACGTAAAATATTGTTACTTTAACATATAACATTATATAAAAATATAACATTATACAAGTTATACGATGATTTAATATGGTTATTTTAATACGCATTCAATAAATAACATACTAACGTATAATATTATATTAATACATAATATTACATTAGCACATAACATTATATAAATACATTTTGAGTATAACATAACATTGTTGTATATCAATTTATAACATCTACATTAAAACACTGCTTCTACATTCTCTGAATATGCATTTATTAGAACAAACACATTGGACACATACATTAACTGATTATCATTATAATTAATAATTTACATACAAAACAAACCTTTGATTATGCTAGCCTAACCTTTAAACAATACCAGGCAAACACTCACAGTACGCTGCCACATGTGTTGGTGTGATGCTGTTGTTATTATTTGCATGTATTTAAAGGTGAATAAACAAAATGCTTGATTTTGTTGAGTGCTTTTTATGTAACAAAATATGATGAAATTCATTCTTTGTTTATTTATTATGTGTATGTATCTGTGTGTGTGTGTGTGTGTGTGTGTGTGTGTGTCTGTATGTTTCTGCATTTATACATTTTGTGTATTTATTTATTTATGTATATATGGACAGACTGATGCATGAACATACATAGGTGTGTGTGTGTGTTTGTATGAATGCGTGTGTGTGTTTGTATGAATGTGTATGTGTGTTTGAATGTTTATATACTATATATATAATCATATATCATATACAGGCTATAATTTATAATTTATGAGGAAATGTATGCATATATTAATATACAATACGTAATGTATATTAATATACAATACATAATAATTTTAACAAGGGCTGCACACAAAACAAGATTACTTTTAAACAGAAGCATCAGGCCAGTCAGTGTATTGTTATCTTGTTACAGAATTTATAAACTAATACGTTTGTCAAGCTAATAACAGCAAGTGATAAGAATCAGTCACACCATGAGATATTTTATTTAATAAACACCAGTTTGCACTATAACCCGAGAGAAATCAATAGAGAGAGTCAGATCTACATGACAGGTTTTCTTCAATTACGAAAAGCTAGCCAGGGTGAAAGGAAATCTGCTCACAAACAATGAATAGGTAAAAGTAATTGCCTTTCTCTGCAGACAAACATTCACAAACATCTCTGAACAGGAGAAAAAAAAAAACACAAAAGGGAGTAATGATGAGATAATAATAAACAGATGATGGTTGAAATGATTAGATAAATTTTGCCTTGTGAATGGTGTGGAGAGAGAGAGAGAGAGAGAGAGAGAGAGAGAGAGAGAGAGAGAGAGAGAGAGAGAGAGAGAGAGAGAGAGAGGCTAATAATTCTTTGTGTGAAATGTGAAAAGCTTCAAAAACTTTTTTATTTTTTATTTTTATTTATTTTTTTTTTTTTTTTTATTTTTTATTATTATTATTATTATTATTTATTTTTTATTATTATTATTATTATTTTTTTATTTTATTTTTTTATGCTCAAAATAACACTTGCACAGTTAAGTACAAGCCCAGTTTTTATATCACGTCTCTATTGAATTTTTTTTTTATCTTGCAAATAAATCTTGTAGGTTTTGTCCACAAGGTATTCAGACAGCTCCCGACCTGAAATGTAAAATTCATGTAGCCTATTCATATTAGTTTGATTTCTTGTAGAAGCAGGCATGTTGGAACTTGGCGGTTCAGTCTCAATGGCTTTATTATATAAGATTTATTGGGAAGATAGCAAACGATTCCTTGATGTCAACAATTACACTGCTAACTCATGGATTGCATGCAGTGAGATTTTTTTTTCAATCTCGTATAATCATTATACAAGAGAAAAAAAGACAACAGAGGTGTGAAATTGTCCTACATTAATAGATGAGTTATGAATTTGAGAATTTTGTTAAGCTGTTGATAAAATTACAATGAATTGGGTCTTTTTTATTTTTTTTTATATTCAGAATCAAAAACAGTGAAGGATTTTAAATGTAAAGGTGTGTTAAAATAAATATCGTTCATTCAGAAAGCTTAAATATGTCTTTGAAACAACAACAATAAAACTCATGTACAGATGACAAAAGCTTTTGATATTAACAGCACTGAGTTTCATTTTAACAAACACATTAAATACATACACACACAACATGGAAGATCAGTTCACTTGAAATGCATCAGTCATATTTTTACCTGATATTTTTATTTTATTTTTAAAATTTTTTACAATGAAGCTCATGCCCAAACCAGAATTATATCTACTATCATGTCCTCTATGTACAGTTAAAAAAAAAAAAAATAATAAAAAAATAAACCTTCTTTTCTTGTTGCTTTTACAGATTGTTTAATGTAATTAATTCATTAATAATAATAATAATAATAAATAAATAAAAAATATTTAAACAAAAGCTAGTCATAATATTTAAATAATCACAAAATACATGCAAATCTTTCCAGTGGTAACCTTGATAATAAGATGAAAGTCACATAAAATACTTCTTGTTCATTTCTTAATTTCAACAAAAATCTCGTACAAAGCAGGAATTTGCTAAGTGTATATTTAATGAAAAACTTGTTGTGCTTATTTATTACTATAAAAGTAGTATGTGCTGGAACTTAACAGAATATAACGTGTAAAACTATATAATATATAATAGACACATACATACAGACAGACAGACAGAGTTTAGTCAGTTTAAGTTGTAAATGTAATATAAACATATCTTGATATATTTTAAGTTGTTACTATAATATAAAAGTAACCATAAACAATGTAAATTGTAAATATAAATATCACTTCATACAGTGTAACTATGTTATAAATATCACTTCATACAGTTTAAATATGTTATAAATATCACTTCATAGTGTAAGTTGTAAATATGTTATAAATATCACTTCATGCAATGTAAGTTGTAAATATGTTATAAATGTCACTTCATACAGTGTAAGTTGTAAATATGTTATAAATATCACTTCATAGTGTAAGTTGTAAATATGTTATAAATATCACTTCATACAGTGTAAGTTGTAAATATGTTATAAATATCACTTCATACAGTGTAAGTTGTAAATATGTTATAAATATCACATCATACAGTGTAAGTTGTAAATATGTTATAAATATCACTTCATACAGTGTAAGTTGTAAATATGTTATAAATATCACACCATACAGTGTAAGTTGTAAATATGTTATAAATATCACATCTACAGTGTAAGTTGTAAATATGTTATAAATATCACATCATACAGTGTAAGTTGTAAATATGTTATAAATATCACATCTACAGTGTAAGATGTAAATATGTTATAAATATGACTTCATACAGTGTAAGTTGTAAATATGTTATAAATATCACTTCATACAGTTTAAATATGTTATAAATATGTTATAAATATCATTTCATACAGTGTAAGTTGTAAATATGTTATAAATATCACTTCATACAGTGTAAGTTGTAAATATGTTATAAATATCACTTCATACAGTTTAAATATGTTATAAATATGTTATAAATATCATTTCATACAGTGTAAGTTGTAAATATGTTATAAATATCACTTCATAGTGTAAGTTGTAAATATGTTATAAATATCACTTCATACAGTGTAAGTTGTAAATATGTTATAAATATCACTTCATACAGTGTAAGTTGTAAATATGTTATAAATATCACTTCATACAGTTTAAATATGTTATAAATATGTTATAAATATCATTTCATACAGTGTAAGTTGTAAATATGTTATAAATATCACTTCATACAGTGTAAGTTGTAAATATGTTATAAATATCACTTCATACAGTGTAAGTTGTAAATATGTTATAAATATCACTTCATACAGTGTAAGTTGTAAATATGTTATAAATATCACTTCATACAGTGTAAGTTGTAAATATGTTATAAATATCACTTCATACAGTGTAAGTTGTAAATATGTTATAAATATCACTTCATACAGTGTAATTGTAAATATGTTATAAATATCACTTCATACAGTGTAAGTTGTAAATATGTTATAAATATCACTTCATGCAATGTAAGTTGTAAATATGTTATAAATATCACACCATACAGTGTAAGTTGTAAATATGTTATAAATATCACTTCATACAGTGTAAGTTGTAAATATGTTATAAATATCACTTCATACAGTGTAAGATGTAAATATGTTATAAATATCACTTCACGCAGTGTAAGTTGTAAATATGTTATAAATATCACTTCACACAGTGTAAGTTGTAAATATGTTATAAATATCACTTCACACAGTGTAAGTTGTAAATATGTTATAAATATCACTTCACACAGTGTAAGTTGTAAATATGTTATAAATATCACTTCACGCAGTGTAAGTTGTAAATATGTTATAAATATCACTTCACACAGTGTAAGTTGTAAATATGTTATAAATATCACTTCACACAGTGTAAGTTGTAAATATGTTATAAATATCACTTCATGCAGTGTAAGTTGTAAATATGTTATAAATATCACTTCACACAGTGTAAGTTGTAAATATGTTATAAATATCACTTCACACAGTGTAAGTTGTAAATATGTTATAAATATCACTTCACACAGTGTAAGTTGTAAATATGTTATAAATATCACTTCAAAGTGTAAGTTGTAAATATGTTATAAATATCACTTCACACAGTGTAAGTTGTAAATATGTTATAAATATCACTTCACGCAGTGTAAGTTGTAAATATGTTATAAATATCATTTCACACAGTGTAAGTTGTAAAAATGTTATAAATATCACTTCATGCAGTGCAAACAGGCAATTTGAAAAGCAAAGTAAATTGTAAATATTTTTATAAATGTAATTTCAGATAATGTAAACAGCCATTTTGCAGGTAACCTGAAACAAAGACAGTTATGAACATAATGATTATATTGATTTTTGAAGAGTGTATGACAATTTACTATGTATTTGGGTCAAGTTGTTAACTGAAAGCCATAGTTCCTGCAATCACTGATTCTCCAGAGATGTAACACAGATACAGACAGACATTACTGAAGGATGAAAAGAGAAAATAAATTAAAGTCTTTGGTTTTTTAAAAATTTGTTTAGCAGTAAGCCTCATGTGAACGTTGTTGAATCTCGAATCTGTAGAAAAAAAACAGACTCTCAACAAATGACATTTAGTCACAGTTCAAAAAGTGAGAGACTGACTGAATGACAGAAGAAATGCTTTAAATTTTTTGACATCTGTTTTAAAAAGATAAATGTGTAAAAAGTCAAAAAATATATCATAGGTGTCGAGTCAGCTAATTGTAACTGAACGAAAGACGTTTTCAATTTTGTTTTTCTTTTAGAAAAAAAACTGGCCATATATTAAAGCAGAGAAGTCAAAGATAGTAAAAGAAAAAAATATATATATATATATATATATTTGGATCAACAAAGAATGAAAAGGGTAGGGAGAAGCATAGAAAACGACAGAAAGACAGAAACAGAAATGGAGAATATGACTGTAAGATAGAGAGATAGAGAGATCAAGAGATGGAGAATCAGAATTATAGACACTGAGAGAGAGAGAGAGAGAGAGAGAGAGAGAGGGGGGAGAGAGAGAGAGAGAGAGAGAGATAGACACTGAAAGAGAGAGAGAGAGAGAGAGAGAGAGAGAGAGAGAGAGAGAGAGAGGGGGTAATGTCACTATGTATTTGTAAAAAAACAGACAGATTATCAAGGAGAAGTAACAAATAAATGTAGAAAAAGTGGAAATGAAAAAGGAAGTTCCCTAATGGAGTTTTGCACCCTAAGCAAGAGACCTTGCTTCTTACTGTATAATTCTGCAACAAGAAATATTTGATTCTGTCACTGAACAAACACTACAGTGTGAAAACTCTGACAGTAATGGATCCATCAATAAAATAAAAAATCTTTAATAGAGTTTCTCGTTTTTATTTCTGAATGCCGAGCATGTGAAAGATGTTTAAGAAATCAAAATAATTATATCAGTAATCATTTTTTATTTATTTGGAAATACTCACCAAAGTGAATCATGATGGGTGTGTGTGTGTTTTTTTTTTTATTATTTCAAATTATTATTATTTTTATTATTATTGTCATTATTATTATTATTATTATTATTATTATTATTAATAATATTTTGTAGCTTTTCTTACAAAATTTTAAACAGATACAAATTATCAATGGATACTTTTGACCATAACTACATAAAAATAAACTAAGTATGATATTTATTTCAAAGAGATTTTAATTTTTCATTTAATCTTAATATTAAATTAACTATCATTTTATCAAACATAATATTAATCATGAAACAAAAATCTTCCAATCACTATTTCTTTTAACAAGAAGTGTCTCATCACTGGTTCTTTAAAAACCATGAACAGATATGGAGCACTGGTTGTATCGGGAAATAGCCTTGTAGAGGAATGCATGAGATGCTAAGATAAAAAAAACCCACTGAATTTGACAAATCTTGGCATTCAGTTTTTTTTAATGGTGTCTATAAAAGAAGGCAATTTGTGGAATATTATAATTTTTTTATTTTTTTATTTGGGAATTTGTGTTTTCTTACATTTTATTGGTAAAAAAAAATAATAATAATAAAAGTAACAATAATAACAATAATAATAATAACAATAACGT